>OY856411.1:499558538-500128538 GCA_963693085.1 Alisma plantago-aquatica
TATTTAGACTATGAAAACATCACCATAGACTTAGTTATGTTCTTCTGATTAAGAAAACATATAGTTTTGCATATTTTGGAGTTAGGATGATTACAGTGTATTTTTGGTGATTTTTAAGTGATTAAATCATTTTCTAGAAAACCACTATCGAAAAAACTCAAAACCGATACTTGAAAATATTATTATTGAAAATAAAATGTTTTTCTGAGTTTAGGACGTATTTTACTTTAGTTTTGGGACAAAGGAATAAAAAGTTATGAATTATTGAAATTCGGCCAATCAGAAACTGACACATCATCAAACCAAATGAGATAAGCAAAGAGAGGGGGAGGGAAAAAACCATTCGACCTAATCTCATGGTTTTAGATTAATATTTATCCAAACTATATCTTCTAGAGAAGGTAAACCGGTAAGAAACCAAAACCCTAGATGAACATGGTAAATAGAGATGGAAATCATCGATTTTAAACATAGATGCATGAATTTTAAGCATGTAGCAAGCAATATATGAGAAGTGGGTTATTAAACTCACCTCTAGGGAAAATAAGAAGGTCCAAACAGCAAGGATCCGATCTTATAAGGTCTGGTTGCTCCAAGCCTAGCTCCTTTCTTGGACAAAGATCACCTTCTCAACTTAGAGGTGATAAACCCTAGCAAAAGAGCATAGAGATGAGATGTTTTAGGGTTCTAGGTGTAGTTTTACCATGGAAGGTCGTAGTTATGACTTGGAAGAAGGTGGGAGGATACTAAAATCATGAAAATATGGAAGGAAGGAACGAAACTTACTAGTTTTGGTCGAAATTACCAAGGAGGAGCTTTAGAAACCCTAATAGAGTAATTTGGAAGCCCTGGGAGCCTTCTTCACCAAGGTAGGCTCCCTCTATTACCTTGGGACAGTAACTTCGTGGCCAAATATAGAAGGAACTATTAGCTAAGCTAGAGGAAAGAAAAGGAGAGCAAGAGTTTTCGAATTGTGAGTTGGGAAGGGGTATACATAGCTATATAAAGAAAGATGTGAATCATGAGGTGTCTTAATGGACTTTCCATGTGTCTTTAGCCTAGGGATTGATGGACATGCAAGAGGACAGCTCATAGAGGCTTCATGCATATCAAAAGTTGGTCCTAAGATCCCATAGATCCTTCTAGGCCATCCCCACCGTTTTTCAAGAAAGAAATAACCTCATTGGTTGATAGCTTTTAAGGATAAGCATCTTTATAAAGAGGGTAATCCCTATAATGCCCTTGGAAAGAAATACCATCAAACCAAGGTGAAACTAGGTTATCCAATGGTTTAAAATCTCGTTAATGGTAAGGGAATATCTAAGGATTAAAATTAAGTTGATAATTTACAAAGAAAACCTCCCATTTGGGTAAATTGCATAAAAGTCCAAAATGTACCTAAAATTGCATAACTTGCACAAACAACATCCAAATCGAACCAAATTTGAAACTTAGGCTCATTTTATGTTTTCAAATCATATCAAAAAGTTATATTAAGGTTTAGAGCACTTTATTATGGTAATTAAGCTTTCATTGAGGTATTTGTGCATAAACCCTTATATATTGGTACAATTAGTGAATAAATGTTCACTAAACCACTATAAATTCCACTAATTAAATAGAAAGGCCAATAAGGATAGAAATGAAAGGAAAAGATCAGAAAGAGGGTCAAAAGACAAAATTCTAGAATTCGATATGTTACATATGTTGTCCAATCAATATACTGGACTCTATGGTTGGATGACTCGACCCTCCAATTGGTCAACTAGATTCTCTAGCCAGTTGATTGACTTTACCAATATTGTTAAATTGCATTACCTAACATTTAGTAACAAAATTAAGTCTTGTACAATACTAAACTCCTTTTCCTAGAGCATCCTATGTGTGTGACCCTATAATATCCATATCACGTTGGCAATGATGCCCTTAATCATATCATGGCTTCACATGCAACGAGCGGAATCTAGAAACACATCATTTCTACCTGAGAATTGGATAAGTGGAGGACAAATCCAACCTAAAAACAATTGAATAGTTCATTTTTCATAGATATCCAGGTTGAACTCGAGGCATGTACTCGCCATCCTCTTAATATTCAATCTATGTTTTTTGAACTAGAGTAGACTATTAAGTTGTGTGTGAGATCAATATATCATATTGACTCATATGAGAATGGACATGCACTTCTTAGACTCACTTATTAAGTGTCCAGGATATCACTCTGATAGGAGGGACAAATTCCATCTACATCACTCACAACAATCCCCATGTGTCACAATGTACCCAAACACCATTTGTATTGCAACCCTTATTCAAGGTCACATAGAATGGTGTTAAAGTCCATTGAATGCCATGTGATGATTGTAGTGACTTCAAGTCAAAGAACCATAATCACCATTATCTCATTGAGACATGATTTTGACTATCATTCAATGGTTTCCACATATCATTCTCAAGGTGGGGTTGTCACGGTATACTTTTTCTCTAACAAGTACATATGTGTTTGACTTGATATCTAATATCATGACTAGTGAGATTTAGTCATCGGTCAACACAAGTTCTAATCTTAAGTATTATTATTGTCTATATAGCTTCCACAATAATGTATGACTAGGGACATAACAAGAGCATATATTGTAATCATACATGAGATCTCATGTTTAGATCATCATCCTAAACCATTAATCATCGAGTAATATCATTCTCTACATCTATTATGTTATATCATTACCACGAATTTGAACAAACATAAAAAAACAAAATTTTCTTTTATTATTATTCAAATTAATTACATAATGTCCCAATACAATCATCACATGCCTAGCTCTATGGCATACATATCAACACTAGCCCCCAAAAAACATGTAGTGGACAAAAATATGAAGATTTGTGGATGGATGGTGTAATAGAGGTTGGTTTATGGTTTGGACTTGCTACTGGCATGGAGCTTCTCAAATTTGGGTGTGAATTTGGCACCACCTTCTCAAATTCAAGCAATGTCCACTCTTGCACAGGTGGAGAGCATGGAATAGCGTCAGAAGTGTGGGTGGATGGCGTGAAGCAATGGAAATGGGTGTGAACCGACACAAATGGTGGTAGGGTAAGTCCATTGTCCCTCTCAGGCTTTAGAACTCTAAGGTGATCTGGAAACTAAAAAGCAGAACCCTTATCTCGGTGGACACGAAGGGATATATATAGTAGTAGGTGAGTAGTGTTAGGATTTTTGTAGAGTTGGCCTAGATTTAGACACAAATCCAGATAGGTCTAGTCAAATTAGATAAAAGCAGACCAGCATCAATTGGTGAGTTTTAATTGGTAAACTCCATCAATTGGAGAGTTACATCATGTGGTGAACTCCATCGGTCTAGCCATTGATTGACAAATTTATTGACCAATGAAACCTCTATTGACAAAGCTCCAGCTCAAATTCTGACACGAATATGGGAAATACATGACTGAGTTTGATAAAAGTTGATTAGATTGGTGGTGTCAGTCTTCATTCATTAGAATTCAACATTGATGAAGTCCCGTCGGTTAGGGTATTTCATCGGTTGTGAAAGTCGATGATGACGACACTTGGTGAAGCTTCAGCTCAAATTCAATCACAAACTTGGGAAGCACACGATCAAGTTTGAGCAAATTCCATTGCATTCGTGCCACCGATCTTTAGATCATCGATTTCCAAGGTCGATGATGTCATGTGGTTGGTGTTAACTAATGAAGCTAATGGCCAATGAAATATTTTGATGAAGTCACTGCTCAAACTCAATCACTGCAACTACTAGTATTCAAGTTGGAAGTTGCTATGTAACTTCCTGAATTGGATCACTCTAGTTGGTTATATTTGAACACAATGTGGTAGAATTTGAGCGAGATTAGGACAAAGTCGTTGTGGATGCTCGAGATTGAAGAATGCTAAACTTGATGGAACTTGAGAAAGAAATGTTTTTCTCTGTTTGGTACCTACAAATCTAATATTGGATAGTTGAGCAACTATATCTTCAAAGAATGATAAATTATAGTAATCTAGGGATCTAGACTTATTCTGGGCATAATAATGTTATTTAGCCACAAAACCATAGTGTAATATTCAGCATTAGTGCTTAAATTTGGGTGGTTTCACCATGCCCAAGAAACCACATGTACTCACCACACATGTGTATACTAGCTCATTATTAACCCAAAGGGTATGGGATAAAGTTCCTATAACTAGGTATGAACACATGGAAACAACTAAAAAAATTGAGGAAGGAGGTATGCATAACATGTGCAATTTATGATTATATGCACAAGAAATATAATTTCATTTAAGTCCATACAGAGCACATTTAAGCAAACAATGTGCAAATGAATGTCAATTCAGGGCATTATTCAACCCATTGATTATAAAATCAATCTAAGCATATAACTAGGATATTCAAGACAACATTGAGAAATTAAACACATTTAAGGATATATTCTATTTAGGGTCCTTACAGAATAGGTCTTATCTTCAACCTTCTAGTGGAGAGCTATCCCAAAAGGGGAATATGAGGGAAGATTGGAAATTCCTTTTATTGACAACATCATACACTTACCATAATCTACATAATTCAAGAAAACTTATGCTCTACTTCCTCAGTGGTGTCCAAGTCATGAGTTTTCTTTTTTACTTTACTCCCTTGTGATTGTTTTGTTGGACCTCTACAAAAGTACCCTCAACCTCATCCAACATGGCCTCCTCAAGCATGCCTTTGCACAAACTTCATGATTGGAAGGAAGAGGCTTGCAAAGTAAGATGATGATGATCTCACACTATCCTAGAGGAAGTATGACTAAGGTGATTCACACTAATAGATTTGTTTTATTGTGGAACTTGCACACAAAAAGATGAGAAGAAAAATAAAATTTTGATAGAAGGGAAAATATAAAAAGAAGGGTTGCAACCCACCCTAACATGGAGCAAGGGCATCACCATGGGGCCCAAATCCAAACCCTAGCCCCACGGGAGTTTAGAGAGTATCTAGAGCTTCCAAGCCTAGATAGAGAGTAATGAACCCCCCCTCCCATAGTTATCCCCAATTAAGGTGGACCAAGACGGCAAGGGCCATTATCATAATACAAGATTGATGGTTTATCAAATAACCAGAAATAATAAATATTTTTTCACTAAATGTTAAAGAGTTTGAAATAGGTAAAAGATAAACATCTCCACACATTAGTTACATTGAAAGGGAAAATTATTGTTGTAATTGCAAATAAAACTATCTATCTATATCCTCCAGAAATTACATTAAATCTTTTCATTTGGTTCCTTCTTCTCTAGATGACCATTTTTTCATTATACTTGCATAATAACAACATATTAACCTAAAACTCCATGAAACAAAAACACGATCAGTATAACAAGTTACATTGGTATGTGGGAGGAACAAAATATTTGCATGTAGGTGTAACAATATAATCAACCATAGAAACAATTATGATTACAAAATTGAACAAGCATTTTCTTCTTTGAACCTCACCGCCCTTATCCTTTATGTCAATGGTGTGCCCTCTCTAAAGGGAGCTTCTTTATGGGGAACCTTATGTAAAGGCCCTATAGTGGACATTTTGCATTAGAACCTTCCCTCACTCAGGCTAGGTTTCATACATAGGCCTTCCTTTCTGGGCCTAGTCTGTGGTGATCCTCCTTTTTGGGCCTGATCACCAGTCATCCCATGATGACATTAATCACCCCATGCTCTTTAACTCACCAAAGATGATACAGGGTTTAACCTAGTTATAGCTATATATTGTGTATCCATATTGACTTTATAGATTGCAAGAAGTAAATAAACAAGCAACAATTTATTTGCAATCAATTCAACAAACCTCGAAAAACCACAGAAAATGTTTAAGTAGGGTTGTCATAGGTGTAACCACATACCTTTCTCAAAAGTAACTTGATGTCCAAGCAAAAAGGCAACAATAGCAACCAATCAAGCAACTATCCTAAAATTAAAGCATAATACCCATGTATAATTATTTTGTCCAAAATCTACCATTAGGACTGACTTTGGGCAAATTAGGGTTTCATTATCATTTTGGTTTCCCAAACCCTAATTATCACTTTTCATGCCTTTTTGGTTCACATACCCTATTTTTATCATCATGTGCATTTTTATCTCAAGAAAATTCTAATTGGCCTATTTATGAATCATTAATCTCAAATTAGATTCAGGATAGCTTTTATCCAAAAATAACAATCTTTGACTATTAAGAACTACTAAACATATTAAGATCATCAAATCCTAGAAATTAGGGGTTTTACACATTAAACACATTAAAGTTGGTAACTTCAATCACTTTTAGAATTAGATATAGAACTAAGTCTTGATTATTTTCATTGCATTCCTCACTATTTTCTATTCAAAAAGCACTACTGTTTGTATTTTTCAACCAAAGGATGGATTTTCAACAATTTATGCAAGATTCGGCAATTTCTTCGATTTTTCGATTAGAGTGCAAGAATTTACCTTAATTAGGAAAAATGTCAGCTGCTAGATTGTTGGTTGTCGTTGACCGGAGCATGGATCATGCGACTTGGGTTGATCACACCCACTTACACTATTGAGAACCGTAGAGGGACTTGAGCTCTTGATTCCTTTTGTTGACCCATGATAGACCCCGACATGCGGCCCTCCACCCCCCCCCCCACTTTTCTTTGTCCTCAGGGTTGGCATGCAGTGGTGGCAGAGTGGAGTTGTTATTGGATAAAAATGAATTGAGAGGAGGAGAGAGGTTTTGAGGGTAGCGTTTGAATGATCGAGTTCATGGGTCCTTGTCAAAGTCAGGGGTGGGTCTATTTATACGTGTTGTGGTGAGTTCTAGTGTTTTTGAATGCCCCATGATAGGATTGGCGACAAAGTTTCTCATTTTTCTGTAGGTCATAACTCATCTTGAAATCAATATGTTTTCTCTCTGATTTCTTGAAACAAAGCTAGGGGTTTGATTATTTTGTGATGAGTTGGATTAGAGAGGGAGTTTTGGATCTCCAATTTCGTGTGTGTACATGACACTTTCCCGATCTGACTCTAGGTAGGAGACAACACGCATATCGTCAGATCTTGATCTTATAGTGACTATCACACATGAGGATGAAAGGGGCAAGCCTATGGTTCTTATTCAAATAAATCATGACATTTAATACATTAACTCATAAACCCATTCACTTTAGGATATCTAGAAAAATATATATCTCTCTCCTTTTATCTTTTTAATTCCAAATTTTAGGGGAAAATCTTAAATGCTTTTATCTTGATGTGGATGAGGTTTGAGACCAGAACTCGAAAATAAAAGACACTTTTCTTTTTATCCAAGTTTTCTTTTTTATTTCATTATTCAAGGCTTTAAAACAATCCTTTTCTCTTTCTATATTTCCCATATCCTTAATTTTGATGACTTCTCTTATTAGGAACCATGTGAAAACAAAACAAAAACCTTTAGTGGCCTTTAATATCTCTTTTCTAGAAAATTCCACATGATTCTAAAAGTGCATTCTTATTTATTCATTATCTTTTATGTTTCCCTTATTCATGGTTATTCTGTCTTCCTTTTTCCCTTATACTCATTATTGGACTAATACAATCAGTAAAAACCACGAAATCCATAGCAAAGGGAAATTTGCAAAACAAAATCATACTTTTAAAACAAAGCACACCAAATTTCCAATGTCCTTTTTATTCAAATAATTGTGTTTCAATTATGAATACATGTGAAAAACCATGTTATAACAGAGAGCATTCTTTGTGGATGGATGTATGTGATTATATCAACATATAATACTTCATGAGCATCATATATGTGCAACTTTACTAAGGAGAATACAAGATTACCAAATATCTCTCCACAAAATACAGTGCCAAAAGTTACTCATGATATTTGTAACCCATTTTCATCCTAGAAGGAAGTGTTATATTCTCATCCACGTGTATCTTTAGAAAATGCTTCAAAATATCATAAAACCCACCAAAGTTTTAGTAAATACCTTATCCAAACTCTAAAGAGAAGAGGAATGATAACATAAACTATGTGTACTAGATACCATTTGCATCTCCTTTTCAACATCCTTTATGCAATCACAATAGAAACCATGCATGGTGGAATTAGCTTTCTACCCCAAAAGAAGGTCCATCTTTTATGTCCATCATAGAACTCTACATTCTATGTAAAGCCATCTAACCTTTTTTTATAATCCTCTAATCATTTCATGCCCATGATTATAGTGAATCCATGCTTTCTATGTGGAAAGAGGTCCACTTGAATAATGTGAGTCCCACCAGACAACACACATTTATAACATATCTTAGTTATAAATATAGGTTCTATTGTAGGAATTTTCATAACAAAAGGTATAATAAGAGATGACTTCTGGATGTCACTACCCTAGTCATGAAAGAATTGAGTGAGAAACATGATCTATCAAAACATATACAAGAGCAATGACATCAGAAAATAATTGCATCTGACCTAACACTACTTGAGGTGACACCACTCCCTGTTGTTGATTATAGCATAAGCCCAAGCAATCGCATACATGATTCCTTTTCCTCTACCAAAAAACATCTGGTGACACAACTTCATGTGCACTAGAGCCTTGATGAGAAAATGTACCTCTATTACCACTCCAAAGTGTGATGTGTTTGCTGATATTGACTCCTGGATCTCTATCCTGACTGATGTTGTTGTCCGCCTTATGGGCAGTTTCTGACATAATGCCCAAGATAGCCACACATGTAACACAATGGTGGATTGGGACCCAAACATTGGATCCTATGCACAAATCCACAACTTGTTCATTATAGAGCGTTGAAGCACAACTATGTGTTCCATATTGTAGTAGCATTGCAACTATCGAGGACTCTACACTACTGGTTCTCTAAGGTTGGTATTATATACTGCAACCTCTATTGTCTCTATCTCTACCTTTGGCTTGTTTTTGTCTTGGTGGCACACTAAATGAAGATGGTTTCCTTCTATATGGAGGTGGCCTACTAGCTCTTGGATGACTGCTACAACCTAGTCTGGACATCTTTATTCTTTCTCTCTTCTCTCCTCATCTTCTCTTCTGATTTGGCTACCTCTTTTCACCTGTTAGCAGCATCCCCAAAGGTGTGAAAACCAAAGCAGATTTCTTTGATGTCCACTCTTTCTTCCATCCACAATTTAGTCCACCTGCAAACCTTCTAATCATATCATCGTCAGTCGTATAGAGTCGAGGATAAGATCTTACCAAATCCAGAATCAAAAACTCATATTTGTTACTAATGTACTTCCTTGTCAAACTTTCCAGTCTTTCCATGCACATATGTCTCACGATAATAAAGTGGTTTGAAGCAACTTTTGAACTCAATCCAAGTAACATGATTTCAAGGCCCCTTCTATTCTAAGACCTACTAGTAGATAGCACCGCCTCTTACTAAATAAACAACATGATCGGCCTTTGATCCTCAAGCATATGAGCCAAATAAAGAAAAGAAAAAATCAATTTCAAACAACCACACACCAGCTTCATACGGGTCTGCATATGAAGTTGTAGGATCCAATCTCTTAACTTTTCATATGATTTTCTTAACTCTATGATAGGGTTGGCCTCTACCATCGTATACTACCTGAGTAATGGAATCCATGCTAGCGTTTCTGGTGAAAACTTTAGAGTATGTATATCAGGTCATTGTAGAGCCTATTGCTTCCTCCTCATTTTATACGCACTCAACTTGCCAAGAACAGACTCTTCCTCGAGTGAGAGAGCAGTTGCAAGGGGTTTATTTTCAGCATGACCTTCTCGAGTTACTTATGCTTCACCTATACCAAGAGTTAGGTTTAGGTTTGACCTCCTCTTATTTATTCTATAGTTGTAACATACATACATATTACAATATATGGAAAGAGAACATACTCAACATCTCCAAAATACATGTAGTGACTCAAAAAGTTAAGCTATAAACCAAACTAGTGGGGGTCGATTCCAATAATAAAAAAACCTCATTACTGAGATCGAACTCGAGGTTTAGATCACAAAACCCCAAAGCGCAAAGGAAGCAATAGCCATAAATCATGACGTCATTCAAGAAGAAGTTTAGTAATAATATATTAACAAGATAATTATTTTTCATTGAAAGGCTTAACACAAAGCATGACATGTTGTTGGTCCTCAATAACCAAATTTATAATGTCCACATTGATGTTTACTACTCATCTTATATATGTGGTTGTGCCTACAAAATGTTATGCTAGACATCCAAGCTCGAAATAAAACATGTAGGCTCATCCAACAACCCCAGTACATGAACAACCATACATCACATGGAGAAAGGGGTTCACCTAGTGATCCAAGTTACTCAGCTAGAGAAGAAGGTTGACTAGCTGGTCTCTTTCCTTTAGGACCTAAAATTCTTGGTCATTTCTGAATGATAAGAAACAATAAAACATTCATAGATACAATTTTCATATTCATAAGAAATTTAACGGATAGCAACCGGATCATATAAATAACTTCACAATTATACATTAGACCAACATGGTTGGAATTTTTTGTAAACATGAAACAATGAGGTTATCCTTCTTGTTTAATTTTTGTTGTATCTATCTAACTTGTACCCATCTAGGTCAACATCACCATAGTATGATCACGTGTGTGATTCATTGCCCTTACGTTAGAGTATATTCGACTACCTTAAGGCAAAACTAAGTAGACAGGTAGGGACTATACTATCTCTACCTTTCTCCACCTTGGTACCGGTATGAGATACTAAAACAATTTATGAACACTTGTGTTTCTCACTTCCAGATTGAATACAAAATTGGTGTTTCCCCCACTAGGTACATATCATCAAACATCAATAAAGTTAGGGTCTCGCTTCCACCTATGTGGAACTTCCCCTAACCTTTCAAAGACTAGCCCTCATGGCCTAATCTACTCCAAGTCTTCATCCCTTGGGCTTCACCCTAAGTGAGATAGAATTGATTCACAATCCTAGTATGGATTTTGGAGACGGATCACGATGTCCAGGGATCCTAACCAGATGATAGTTTTAATTGTAAGTGCACCAATCGAGACATACAAATATCAGTGAGTTACTTTGAAAGATCAATCAAGATTTCATAAATTCAAAGGATATAAAATGTATTATCATTTATAACCAATTACCAAATTCAAGACAAAGTTAATGCTTCTGACCAACTGAGACCAAAGACTCATTTTAATCATTACAAGCACTAGTCTATTACAAAATCCATATTGATGTCAAAACTTAAGAAAGGGAATCATATGTAGGGGTGAGCAGAATTTGGTTAATAACGGATTAACCAAATGGTTAATTCTGAGTGGTTGATTTTTTCAGAAAAATTAATTAAATTGGTTAATTTAGTTAGTTTATTTTAGTTAATTGGTTAAATGGTTATTTTTTTGTAAAATGGTTTCGATTTGGTTAAACAAATTAACTGAATAGCCACAATTTATTCATAAAAGGATGTCCCACACATATATATACCTACAAAGTTATAGTTCAATTTAAAAGCTCCACATTTATATATTTGTCAAGTTTCAATGAACTATATAGTCCTTTACTTATATGCAATACTACTCTAATATAACAATTTTTCAAATTTTCATGAGTGTCTTTATACAATATTATTAGAAAAGTGTTAAATGGTTAACCAAATTACTCGACCGAATTAACCATTAACCATAATTGAATTAACTGATATTGTCACGCCCTGATCCCACAATATCCACTAATCATGAGATTAGGGCATGACTATGAGGATTACACTTAATACAAAATCACCCATAACTTTTTCTTTTCTTAATCACTTAGAATTAACTTAAAGGGAGAAAAAAAAACCTAATAGCTTGAATAACATCGGATCGTAATAAAACTGGGGAAGCACTTACCGTTTACCTTACTTGGAATAAAACCAAACTTACATGGCATATTACATTGTTCATGCAGAAAGTAAAACACAACAGAAAACTGAAATCTAAACTACATATTATATTACATTCTCTCTCTACCACACCACATGCCCAAGAACTGAGGGGAAAGGACTAAGAGACCTCTATCTAACAACGAACTACCTTCTAAGAACTTGGGTGATACGATCCTTCAGCTTCCTCATGCTGACACTGACCTGAAGAATGTTTCGGTAGGTTGGTGAGATATTGGCTCAGTGAATAGAATTTCACCCAACCATCGCAGATAACTCATTTTATGTTTATTTTATGGAATAATATACAAGAAATACTACACTGAGCAGATCTAAAACAAAATAGTTTAAATATCAGGAAATATCAACATCTCATTAAAATAACAACTGCTGCAAGCTATAGTTACAATTAAATAACATGGATTATCAATATTTCATTAAAGAACAACTGATACAAATCTAAACTCAAATCTTTCTTAACTCTTTAACTTATAAGAAACTCTGTGAACCTATATGAACATATAATATCTTATGCCCTGATCATATACATTGTACTCTACATATGAAGACTCGTAGCGAACTACGATCCCACCGTACAAGACTTAGTCGACATCCCGGGATAGCTAAGTCTGACTACTGTCCTGGTTTGCAATAGAAAAACTGGCTCTCTGGCCTCGGCACTCCTATGGTGTCGTAAACAGGACTCCTCCTCTAGGCTGAGTACACAGGCGGAGGGTCTGAGATGCTCTGTGGGCCTCAACTTGGTACGCTCTATGGGTACCTCTGGGTTACCACTGGGACTTCCGGTTCATGTTGGGTAACCTATCTTCTCTTAGGAGACTTCCTCAAGGGCTTCGTCTCCCCGCACACTCTGTGGGTGCGTTCCGACCCCCGTATACTGGATGCACCGCTAGGGTAGGTCATTTCATCCCTAAGGTGCAGACCTCTCATAGGGATTCTACAGTGTCAGTTCCCTTAGTCTATTATATTATTATTCTAGAAAAGCTCTTACTACATTTCATCTCTCTCTTACTTATTATTGGCTTTGGTATCTCTATGGTATCGAGTCTATTATCTGAAACTTATAAATAAAATATGTATATCATTTCTAACTATGCAGTGCAATATGCTCAAACACTGTAATTTACTGAGAAATCAACATATTATACTTGCAGGCAGATTTAAATAAATCGAATACTTGTCAACTTGGCACATACATACTGAAATCATGCAATTAAAGATCTTAATATACTAATAAGGGTTGATTACTCAACATATGAGAAATCATCAGTAGCACTTGTAAATTATCTGAAATTCCTAGAAAAACGTACACATCAACCCTAATCATGAGTTGTGCATCACTTAACTCAATTAAGAGTTAATTACTTATCATGACACGAATTATTGATAATAACTGAGAATTTCTTATGAATTTATTGGGAAACGTGTCGATTCATATAATTATTAATAAATTCACATTAAAAATGACTGAGAGTGTGCAACTAGGTTTCTATTGAACCCTTTCATCTCATTGTCATTTCTTTGAAATCAAACATCTATTAACTTACTAAAAATGTATAGCCTGGGTTTATACCCAAACTGTACCGTTACCGATCATGTGCTACTGATTCTAACTTTTAAACTGAGCAAATTAGGTTTTAATCAATTATGCAGTTCCAATAATCCAAATCACACATATCAATTAACTAATTAGCGTCATGCAATGTTAGTAAATAAAACATGTAAATTTGGAAATCGAGCGGTGCCGACACTTCCCGGCACCTGGGTAAACGTTGTTACCCGTAAATAACATTGATTCAACTAAAAACACCTGATTATTTGAGTTAAACGTGCTTAGTGAGTGAAATTCTACTCACAACGGGTGAGGTGACCGCAAATCATCTGGAAATGCGTCCAGAGGCCAATTTCCGGGCGTCAGCAGGTCTTCTTCTACCTTGGTTCAGCCTAGATTTGAACGTGGCACGCACAACAGCTTCTTAGTTTGGGCGTCGTTCGCTGCTGGAGCTGTGGGTTCGTGCTAGGACCTCAAAGACGAGCTCAATAGCACCTTTCCTTGGTGCTTCCTCGCTCCCAAAGGCTCTGGTTCGGACCTACTGCAAGTAGCAGGTTCCACCTCACGTACAGGTTGAAGAAAAGAGGCTAGTTGGGTGCTTCTCGTGACCATTGGCTGCAAATTCTTGCTCTGGACTCGTGGTTGAAGTCGAGGCGTTCCTTGGTGCTTACTCGCGCCCTAGATGCCCTTGGCCATTGCTTCTTGCAGCAGCTGTTGTTGTTGTTAGATGGGGCGTCACCCCTACTGCTTGGGGCATAGGTGAGCGCAACAAGGGCATGAAGCTGCAGATTCTAGTTTAGACCTTAAGGACGAAGTCGGGGCGACCGTTTGGTGCTGCTTGCTCGCTCAATCGGGCACCTGGCCACTGCTGTGGCTTCTTGGCCAGCCACTGCTGCTGGGCGCCGCCCTAGCAGATTAGGGTTGCGGTGGGGCGAGGTAGAGGAGGATGAAGGGCAGAGGAAGGAGAAGGGAAGGTGGGTGTTGTTGGTCACGAAGCTTGGGCTCGAAATCACCCTTCGTTCACCCCCCCCCCCCTCTACTGCTTTCGTTCGGCTGCTTTGGGTGCCGCTTTTGCATTTCTCAGGCGGTCGATCGGGGAAGATGGGATAAGGGAGAAAGGGAAAGGGAAATAAATAGTTAACTACTAGAAAAATTGCATCTTAGGTCCTAGAGTCTTGAAAACACCATAACTCTCACCTCGATTGTCCGATTTGTGCGATTCTTTTTGCAAAGTTTCAAGCGCAAGATCCTCTACAACCTGAAGGTGAGAAATTATGCTTATTAGACTATAACACTTGATCAAATCACTAATTGCATCTGTGAGTACTTAACTTAATCAACTTAATGATGCACTAAGCGATGTGCTTACTGGTTAATCATGGAGTGGGTCATAACAATCTCCCTCCCTTATAAGAATTTCGTCCCGAAATTCCTAAAAGAGAAAAGGAAACTTCTTATGCATCTCTGACTCAAGCTCCCATGTGACTTTCTCTAGGTTGTGGTTCCTACACAAAACCTTCACTAACGGTATCTCGCGATTCTTGAGTTTCTTGATCCTCTAATCAACTATTTGTATTGGTCCTTTAACATAGGACACATCTGTTTGAGCTGTGCAGGCTCTGGGTCCACTATCTTCTCTATACCAGGGTAACACTTCTTCAGCGTCGATACATGAAACACATCATGTATATTAGCCAACTCGGATGGCAAATCCAACATGTAGGCTACAGGTCCAATCCTTTCAATGACAGGATATGGGCCCATAAACCTAGGAGTCAGTTTGCCTCTCTTGCCAAACCTCAACACTACTTTCCATGGTGAAACTTTCATATACACTTCATCACCAACCTTAAACTCAAGAGGTTTACGTCTCTTCTCATCGTAACTCTTCTGTCTATAATGTGCAGCTTTCAACTGTTCTCTAATCACTGTAATCTTTTCTGTAGTCAAATCCACTATCTCTGGTCCAAGAATCTCTTTTTCACCCACTTCGTACCAACATATGGGTGATTTACACTTTCTGCCATGCAGAGCTTCATACGGGGCCATACCAAGACTAGAATGGTGACTATTGTTGTATGCAAACTCTATAAGACTCAAGTGTTCTTCCCAACTTCCACTGAAATGCAAGACACATGCTCTCAGCATGTCCTCAAGAGTCTGAATGGTCCTCTCTGACTGACCATCCATCTGCGGGTGAAAAGTTGTGCAGAATCTCAACTTTGTGCCTAAAGCACGATGCAACTGATTCCAAATCCTGGATGTGAATTTAGGATCTCTATCTGATATTATTGAAACTGGAATACCATGCAGCCTGACTATCTCATCCACGTATATCTTAGCCAACTTCAGGACATCAAAGGTTGACTTAACACGAAGAAAGTGAGCAAACTTAGTCAGTCTATCCACAATCACCCATATCGAGTCACAACCTCTAGGTGTCTTGGGCAACCCTACCACAAAATCCATTGTGATATGTTCCCACTTCCACTGTGGTATAGGAAGAGATTGCAAGGTACCTATAGGTTTCTGATGCTCAACTTTAACCTGCTGGCACACACTGCATCTAGCCACGTACTCAGCTACATCCTTTTTCATACCTGACCACCAATACAACTCCTTGAGATTCCTATACATCTTAGTGTTACCCGGTGCATAGCGTACATTGATGCATGTGCTTCCTCAAGAATCCTTTCTTTCAAATCACTGTCTTCAGGTACACACAACCTTTCATACTAATACAACAAACCATCATCTAAAAACCTGAACTCTGGTCTCTTTCCCTCTGTCATGTCCTACATGATCTGTTGTAACTCACTATCACTCTGTTGAAGTTCCTTGATCTGATCATAAAAAGTAGGCTTGACTTGCATCTGTACAATCAAACCGCTCTATTTTGTCACCCCTAAGTCTAAGTTCAACTTCCGCATTTCTACTAGTAGGTCTCTCTTGAAACATGCTATAGAGAATACATCAATTGTTTAACTTGACTTCCTGTTGAGGGCATCTGCTACCATATTCACCTTTCCAGGTTGATAATCTATTATCACATCATAATCCTTGATCAATTCTAACCATCTTCGATGTCTAAGATTCAGATCCTTCTGGGTGGAAATATATTTCAAGCTCTTATGATCCGTAAACACCTGACATGCCTCACCATAAAGATAGTGATGTCATGTCTTAAGAGCATGAACTACAGTAGCTAACTCCAAATCATGTGTCGGGTAATTCTCCTCATTCTTCTTAAGCTGTCTAGATGCATAAGCTACTACCTTGCCTTCCTGCATCAACACACAACCTAAGCCTCTCCTGGAAGCATCACAAAACATTGTGTAGCCTTTATTTGCCTCGAGCATGATCAACACTGGTGTTGTAGTCAACCTCTTCTTCAAGATCTAAAAACTCTTCTCACATTTGTCTGTCCAGACAAACGGTGCACCCTTTCTCGTTAAGCATGTCCGAGGTGATGCTATAATACTGAAGTTCTGGATGAACCTCCTGTAGTAACATGCCAATCCTAAGAAGCTTCTGATCTCAGTAGGAGTCTTAGGCTGCTCCCACTGTAGGACAGACTCGACTTTCTTAGGGTCAACACTTACTCCATCTCCTAAGATGACATGTCCAAGAAAAGACACCTCAGCTAACCACAACTCACACTTACTGAACTTAGCGTATAACTGGTGTTGTCTCAACAACTGTAATGTTATCCTCAGATGTTGCTCATGCAGCTCATCTCTGGAATAGATCAAAATGTCATCTATAAAAAGCACTATGAACTGGTCCAAAAACGGCTTGAAAATCTGGTTCATCATATCCATGAAAGTTGATGGGGCATTAGTCATTCCAAATGACATGACCAGAAACTCATAATGCCCATATCTTGTTCTGAAAGCCGACTTAAGAATATCTGAAGCCTTTATCCTCAACTGATGATATCCAGATCTCAAGTCTATCGTAGAAAAGATTGTCGCTCCACGCAACTGATCAAACAAATCATCTATCCTTGGCAACGGGTACTTATTTTTTATGGTGATTTTATTCAACTGTCTGTAGTCTATACATAACCTCATAGTACCATCTTTCTTTTTCACAAACAAGACTAGATCTCCCCATGGTG
The DNA here is from genome assembly GCA_963693085.1 of Alisma plantago-aquatica. Classification (NCBI taxonomy): domain Eukaryota; kingdom Viridiplantae; phylum Streptophyta; class Magnoliopsida; order Alismatales; family Alismataceae; genus Alisma; species Alisma plantago-aquatica. Next base: position 499,576,181 of record OY856411.1, read on the forward strand.
AATAACTAGGTCGAATGAAACCCTTATCCAGTAATTCATGTAACTGAATCTTCAGTTCCTTCAACTCTGCAGGTGTCATTTTACAAGCTAGTAGAGCTATAGGTTGACTACCTGGCAATACCTGCATCTCAAAGTCTATCTCTCTTTCAGGAGGTAGACCTGGAAACTCATCTAGAAAAATATCTGGGTACTCGCTGACCACTGGCACATCCCATAGACTGACTGTGCTCTTCTCAGCTCTAGTATCCACTACATGTGCCAAGAACGCCGCACAACCTTTTTGCAACATCTTATCAACTACTGCGGCTGATATGATACGCGTAGGCAAAACTATCCTATCTCTAGAAAAGACACAAGAAAATCCACCATGTTGAAAGACAGCCTCCTTCTTGCAATAGTCGAGTTGAACTTGATATGTCTCTAGGAAATCCATACCCAAGATAACTTGAAAAGATTTAATATCTAGTGGTATAAGATTAATCGCGATGGTGTAACCACCAAAGGTCAACAAACATCCGGGACAAAACTCTGTCAGCATTGTCGGCCCACCTAATGGAACCCTCAACAACAACTCAACCGGTAACTCTTGGGTTAACAAGTTAAGCTCACAAGATAAAGAACATTGTATAAATGAGTGAGTAGCACCCAGATCTATCAGAACTATAACTGAAATGTTGTTAAAGAAAAACATTTCTCCTGTAATTACCGAGAAGAAACAATACCTTCTTGTGGTGTCAAAGAGAAGAAGCGTCCTGAAGCTCTTCCTCTCCCACGATGTCCTCGTTATCCTTCCCTAGCACTGGGTGTTACACCACCTCAAAAACCTAAAGCTACATAGGAACCAGGTCCTCCAGCTGGAGCCTGTCTTGGGACATTCTGATACTGTGACTGGGAACCCTGTGATGCTGACTGCTGTAATTGGGGGCAATTCCTCTTGATATGTCCCAGCTGTCCACATTGATGACATCCTTGAAACTATGTTCCCCAACACTGTCTTGAGTGTGGTCTTCCATAGATATCACATGATCGCGTCTCTCACCTCGGTGGACTTGTCACTGACACTGAAGATCCTAAAGACCTAGTTGGAGGTGTCCATGTAGATTGTGTATTCCATCTACCGGAGTTAGGTCTTCCTCCACTTGATGAAAAACTAGATCCTTGTCTACCAAAACAGCCAAGTCTTCGTCCTAACTTTGAAAAGAAATCACCACCTCCTCTGTATCCACCACTACTTTGTCCCCTTCTAATTAAGTCTCCAGATCTTTTCTTACTCTCAGTCTGCTTATCAGCATTAACTAACTCTTCCACACGTCTCGCTGCTTCCACAAATTCCCCAAAGTTTTCTCTATCTCTTTGACCAATGGCTGATACGGTGTGTCTAATCTCAGACCTTAATCCTTCTTAAAATCTTCTGTACTTTTCTACATCATTAGGAACAAGTTGTGAAAAAAAATTCCAACCTTGTGAAATGTGCTTCATATTCATCAATTGTCATACTTCTTTGTCTCATATTATGTAGTTGTCTTATTTTCTCACTCAGAAAAGTAGGTGGGTAGTACTTAAGATGGAATTCGTCAACGAAATCCTTCCAAGTCAATATTGTGTCCCTCCTTTTATCTTCCACTCCACGCCACTAGAGCTCTGCATCACCTTTAAGCAAATAAATTGTGTGATGGATTTGTCTTTCCTCAGACAGCTCCATCAGACGGAACACTTTCTCTAATTGTCTCAGCCATTCATATGCCATTGTGGGGTCCGTAGTTCGATTGAACTCAGTACCTCCAAGCTTCTTAACCAGCTCATATGATCTCATCAGGTCCTTGCTACTCGAGGTAGAAGCTTGCCTCTCCATCTTATACTTTTCCCTGGTCTCAAGAAACATTCTGTACATCCTTGATGCCTCATCTGTTGGGTTTTTAGGGGAGACAGAGAAGGCAGCGGAAACAAAAAAATTTCTCCCCAACCCATACCGAGGAAACGCGTCAACGTCTATATAATAGGAAAGGATGGTTTGCGGAATCATACCTTGTCCCAAGGCTTGCTCGGCGACAATACCTCGCGCAATGCGCGGTCTTCAACTCCGGACTTCGACGGTGTCTGTGCAGCTCCTGGTCGCACCGGGACTGACAACTCCTACTCGAACCGGACTGTCGGATGACAGTTGTCCTCCTAAGCGGCAGTGTCCTCCCGCCTCTGTAGTGGTCCACACGGACCACCTGGAACTCCACTCTCCTTGTCCCACAAGGAAGTGGAAGGAGTCGCACCCTCCTGTTGACGTACTAGTCGCCAACACGCTCTCCTGCCTCCTGTTGCAACTGCAGTTGTCCTTCCCTTGTTGCACCTCCCTTTTGCGGGAAGCACTTGCTCGGGCTCTCTCACGGTTACCAAAACCAGAGAGAACGACAACTTGCAGAGCAACTGGTTGCACTGAGCTGTACTGTGAGAAGCCCCCAATACCCCTATATATATAGGAGAGTCATGGGACAAGGTTCTCCATCCCGGGAAATGCGGGACTAAAGCAGGAGTAGAAGGGTTCGAGAATTTTCCACAAAAAAAGCAACCGGTTTGCAACTTGAAATGATTGGTTCACCACTGAACCGATCGGTTCGGCCATTGAGCCGATCGGTTGGACCTGAGCCAATCGTTTGGGGCACTTCAACCGATCGGTTGGTGCCCTGAACCGATCGGTTCATGGTCCTAATCCGGCTCAAAAAGACTTTCCTTGTTTCTTTCCAAATTGGTATCGAATACCAATATTATTCCCAATCGAATTGGGCAATTTGAAACGAAAGGAAAATTCTTGCCGACATGACTTTCCCAACTGGTCGGTTGCACCAGTTGAGCCGATCGGTTCAACCCTTGAACCGGTCGTTTCAACCTGGGCATGAGCCGATCGGCCTGGACACTCCAGCCGACTAGTTCAGCAACCTCAGCCGACCGGTTCATCACATGAGCCGATCGGTTGGGAGCACAGGTTGGGCAAAATCAGTCAATTGCGATTTCAATCAATCCGATACTCCAATCAATGCGTCCAACACCTTGAACCATATGATATTGAGCTATCAGCTGATTGAGTGTTTAATTGAACTACTAAACTCCTTTAGTAATCAATCTAAACATTGCTTTGTGGACAAAACTCCTCTTCCAGGTTAAATCCTATGTGTGTGACCCTGCAGGTCCATTTCACGTTGGCAGTGAAAGTCCATAACACTTATGACTTCACAAGCAAAGAGCGGTGCCTAGTCACACATCAGTGCTACCCAAGTGAAAGTAGAAAGTTGGAGAACAACTTTCATCCTACAATATGTGAATGGTGTTACAGCGAATGTATAATTCCTTTGTCACTGATATCCCGAATGAACTCGAGGCATGGAACAGTCATCCTGTCAACGTTCATTCACTTCCTTGATCTCAGAGTAGACTGGAAGAGATATGTATGACATCAGTATCACATACTGATTCACACATGCGTGCACGCCTTTCTCAATCCTACTCATCAAGTGGCCATGGATATCAAACTCCCTTAGGAGGGACAAATCCCATATCTATCACTCACCCCTCAAAAGCCCCATGTGTCAAAGCCACCCAATCATCACCTTTATAACAACCCATGTTTCAGGACTGCGTTTGATGATGTCAAAGTGTGCCCAACGACATGTGTTGAGTGTAGTGATTTCAGGTCTAAGAATCACACTCACCACCATCACTGTGAGTACTGACTGTGACTACCATCTCATGGTTCCATGTGTCAAACTCACGGTGGGTCTGTCCGGTACCTTGTTCTCTAACAAGTACCTATGTGTTTGGTTTGATATCTCTATATCATGACTAATGAGATTATGTCATCAACCAACACCACAATCTAGTCTTGTGTGTCATTGCTGTCTATCTACCTTCCACAATGACATCCGACTAGGGACATAACAAGAATGTACAAACTCTTAGCATCCGTATGATCTCATCGTTCAGGTCCTGAACCTGAAGGCATACGTCATTGAGTATTGTCATTCTCTAGACATTCAATTTGTTCTATCACTATCTCATATGACTGAACCAGAAAGAATTGGAAGCTCGCCTTTGATGTTTATCAAATCAATCTTAATGTATCCCACCGATCATCCCATGATTGGCTCTCAGGGCACACATACCAACATACTCCCACTTGCACTGTGAGCCAATCACCCATGAATCATATTCATAGTGATCTTCAAACATGTCCCACATGTTACTGTGCTATAGTGCCAACATGGTGAGTAATGGCAACACCTTGCCAAAATCTGTATAAATTGCATGTCTCTCATCTCTTCGCTGTACGTCACACGTATGAGTTGGAGTTGCTGTAATATGCGATCTTGCATTCCATTTGCTAACCTTTAGCCACATTGCATGATCAAGGATTCCAGACTTGTCATCAATGAGTGGAATATAAGTTCATCTCATGAACTTTCAGATCCATATAGTATCCATTGTTGTTCTCTAACACATAGATACTCGGTATTTCCCTTTTAAATGGCTTTATTGGAACACTTCCAATTATCAAAAAAGTTTCACTTTTATACATCTTATGTATATTTTGCGATTATTTTCTATCCTTTCGGAAGTTCGCATCAATGTAACTCTTTACATCGAACTCTTCCATATTTCCATAGAACTAGTACTTCACAAGCACTTATCAAGTTCTCATGGTATTCCAGTAACCCTTACTGGAAGCAGACAGACATCCACTCGTCATGTCCCACATACGAGTTATCAGGATGAGCACATCATATTGCCATGTCCTACATACAAGATGATGAATGCATTTTATTCTTGCCATGCCATACATGCAAGATAATGGGATGATTACATACATGATAGATCCATATCTATTCTTAGTGTTCCCATTCTTCATAAGAATTGGACACTTGGCCTTGGGATACTAATATCCATATAACATGGACAAGTTTTCTCCCATTGAATCTGTGCATACTGAACCCTTCAGTACAGATTTCCAATGTATGCTCTCTCTTTTCCAGGTCAAGAGATTTGTCGAGAACTATCTCTATAGATCTCTATTCCTATCATATAGGAAACATCTCTATCTTCCTTAAAGATAATTTCCACTTTTGGATTTCCATTCTAGAACAATTCCATTTCACATCAATATGTGGAATGTGAATACGCTCCCACTAAATCACAGATTCCTTCTTTATCTTTGACATATCAGTCAAACCCTTTGACTATATCATCAAAGTAAAGATCCAATTTTGAGTTGCTTGTACTCAATCAATCACATTGATTAGTCCATTGTAACTTATAGACTTCATTTGCATTAGTGGATTCATAAACCTTATAGGTTGTGTCACGTACACATCCTGTTTTTATTCCTCATAGGAATGCGGTTTTAGTATCCATATGCCAAATGTCTTAGTCATTAAGTTGCAATCTACAAGCATCATCCTTGTCAAAATGTTATCCATGTGTCTTAACACTTAAGACTTATTTGCACTTATGGATATGATCCATTGAGTGCTACCATCAAGGTCATACCTTATGGTTCACATGGAAGTCATTTAGGATGTAATGGTTTCATAAACCATAACTCAAGATTCAGTTACCTCATATTCATCTTGATAGTTGACTCATCACATGAACAACTCATCACATAGATAATTGAGGTGTATCTGTTAAAGATATAAGAACTCACAACCCTTGTGATTCTTAATTTCTTTTATTAGTGTGGGGTATTCTTTTATTAAGAAGAATTCAGTTATTTGATAATCATTCTCTAACTCCTTAGAGTATGATTCCTTCTTGATTCAGACATCACCATGCCTTAATCATGAGTTCACTATGATACACTATCATAATCACTCATAAGGATCTCAAACATTTCGTCCAAGTATTTCATTCCTTGATCTCATCAAGAATTAATACTTTACCAAATTTGTACTTCATTTATGATAATCTTGAACACTTCAAGATATTCATATTGGTATTTCTCTAAACACCATTTGAAGTATTAGCATTTATTCCAATAGGTATGTAAATACATCACATGTATTATACCTAATAGGATAATCTTTCTCCCACTACATTAGTGAAGATTGATTAATCATGTCCAAGATATTCATGTCTCTTACTGGTTCTATAACCAAAAGAGTCTAGATTTATCCATCACATGGAAACTAGAAATGAATTTCTCATGATTAATGCTAATTAAATTGTTTGAGTTATCTATAACTTTTAGGTATCGTCTTATCTTATGCATATCAAATATCACAAGATAAATAAGGCATTGCCACAAAGATCACATCTTTTAGATTGAAAAGACAACTTTATTGATTGCCATCATTGTCATACAATATGCAAAATAAAGTGTTTCTATCTATTGGCAAGTATGAAATAGCAGTTCATAACTGTATTACATGCCTTATTGGCTGAAAATAAACTAAAGTATTCCTATCTATAAAGGCAACACTTGCCCCAAGTAAGAATGCTTTACACTTTATATCTTGATATCATATATCTCAAAAAGTGTTACAAGTTTATTTACATGACACCTTCAAGTAGAGGCCTCAGTCGCCTCCTTCTTCTTTTGTTCTTCCAGGTAGATAGGACAATTCCTTTTCCAATGTCCTGGCTTTTGACAATGGTGGCAATTTCCTTTCTTGGTCACGCCTCCCTTGGCCTTGAGAGCTGAAGATGGCTTGGACTCCTGGCTAGCTTCAGAACCTTTCTTAGCTTTGCCCTTGCCCTTGCGCTTGGACTTGCCTTTCTTACTCGTGATCACCATCACGGACTTAGGCTTGTCCTTCTTCATCTGTAACTCGGTTGTCCTCAACATGCCCAACAACTCTGACAGTGGCCTATCAAAGTTGTTCATGTTGTAGTTCATCACAAACTGACTGTAAGATTCTGGCAACGATTGCAATATCACGTCAGTAGCCAACTCTTGGCTCAGTGGAAATCCCAGTCTCTGCAGGTTCTCCACATACCCAATCATCTTGAGTGTGTGAGGACCAACTGGATCTCCTTCTGTCATGACGCACTTGAACAGCGCCCTAGAAACATTATACCTCTCTTGCCGTGCCTGATCTTCATACATGTTCCTGAGATGCAGAATCATCTCTATGACACCCATGTTTTCATGTTGCCTCTGCAACTCATGGTTCATTGAACATAGCATCAAGCACTTTGCATCAATGGCATCATCAGAATGCTTCTTGTAAGCATCCCTTTCTGCCTTTGGTGTATTAGGAGCGGGTTCCTCTGGAATTGGAGTATCCAGGACATAGAGCTTGCGCTCTTGAGTGAGAACAATTCTCAATGTCCGATACCAGTCGTGGAAGTTTGTCCCATTTAGCTTGTCCTTGTCAAGGACCGATCGCAAAGAAAAGTTGTTGTTGTTTGTTGCCATTTGAACTACAAAAAGGAAAATATGCAATTTTAGTCCAAAACTCATTTTTGACTTATTTGATTGATTTGAAAATTTGACGATATAATTAGGCCTTTAATTAATTATCGCTCCCACTATTTTAGTTCAAATTGATAGCCCTCACCATCAATTCGGAAGATTGCAGCGTACAACCTTCTAGTGGGCAAGATCCTGAAATCCTCTAAGTCATGAGTCAGCTAGGGCTGATCGCCCACAACTTAGATCTCTCAGGTAGGCAACTCTTGCCAATTGTATCATATGCAACTCTTGATAAGATGTCATATACAACTCCTTGCAATGAACATCTCCATGCCTCAAGGTACTAGATCCCATCTAGATCACCTTGTTAAGTCCGACCCAAAGCAAACACGATGAATATGCACCCTGCTAGGGCAGACCCACATATTCATCCTTCACGCTTCCACGAGGTAGACGGTGCACCACGCTAGGGCGTGCCCACACTTGGTCGAACAAGCTTTTCACGTGTGTCGCATTTGGAAGGCATCTAAAACTTAATATTTTAATGAGGGATTTGGTTTTATATACATATACATATCCAATCACCACAATATATAGTATGTATCATATACATGCTATATCCCACAGAAAACAAGCACAAGCAATAAAAAGCGATGATTATGGCCATCCTAATGTGATTCCTCGAGCCAAGAGGAATCACGGTCATCTAGGTCTACATCACATGCAACCTGTACAAGATGAACTCTGTGCCTTGCCTTCCGAGTTGATCAACTCATCACATGAATGATCTGTACTCTCCAGCCGGTCGTCTGGGTGCCATCAGCCGATCGGTTGGCTCCTCCAACCGATCGGTTCGCCTGGTCGTCGTGCATCTCGTCATGTCCGCCACCCGCTCGTCTCGCTCCTCGAACCGGTCATCAACCGATTGGTTCACTCCTTGAATCGACCGTCCGGAAGGTCAACCGATCGGTTCACTCCTTGAACCGATCGTCTGAGCAGTCGTCTTGATGTCCGCCGGTCTTTGACATAACAGGAAATAAAATCTATCCTATTTATTACATTGCTTTAAGGGAAACCCCAAGTTACATTCGGGGGGAGCAAAGGTAGGAAAGAATCTCGAATTATTTTGAGTTACATCGGGAATAAGAGAGGGAAGATCGGTGCGCAGACTGAGATGCAAGCAACCACAAACAACCACACACAGATAGGGGTTTATAGGCCATAATCATGCTATACACATCCACCACAAAACTCGTTTAAGGGCGACGCGTATCGAGTGCATTAATAATACATATCATATATGTAATTAGGGATTTGTGGATTTAGGATTGGACATGCATAAAGCCGATATTATTCGCATCGTATGCAATAAATAAAGGCGACAAACCAAAATCGATCATATCGATATTCCTAAAATATAGAGCAGTTGACGTGGCTCTGATACCACTGTTGGGTTTTTAGGGGAGACAGAGAAGGCAGCGGAAACAAAAAAATTTCTCCCCAACCCATACCGAGGAAACGCGTCAACGTCTATATAATAGGAAAGGATGGTTTGCAGAATCATACCTTGTCCCGAGGCTTGCTCGGCGACAATACCTCGCGCAATGCGCGGTCTTCAACTCCGGACTTCGACGGTGTCTGTGCAGCTCCTGGTCGCACCGGGACTGACAACTCCTACTCGAACCGGACTGTCGGATGACAGTTGTCCTCCTAAGCGGCAGTGTCCTCCCGCCTCTGTAGTGGTCCACACGGACCACCTGGAACTCCACTCTCCTTGTCCCACAAGGAAGTGGAAGGAGTCGCACCCTCCTGTTGACGTACTAGTCGCCAACACGCTCTCCTGCCTCCTGTTGCAACTGTAGTTGTCCTTCCCTTGCTGCACCTCCCTTTTGCGGGAAGTACTTGCTCGGGCTCTCTCACGGTTACCAAAACCAGAGAGAACGACAACTTGCAGAGCAACTGGTTGCACTGAGTTGTACTGTGAGAAGCCCCCAATACCCCTATATATATAGGAGAGTCATGGGACAGGGTTCTCCATCCCGGGCAATGCGGGACTAAAGCAGGAGTAGAAGGGTTTGAGAATTTTCCACAAAAAAAGCAACCGGTTCGCAACTTGAAATGATCGGTTCACCACTGAACCGATCGGTTCGGCCATTGAGTCGATCGGTTGGACCTGAGCCGATCGTTTGGGGCACTTCAACCGATCGGTTGGTGCCCTGAACCGATCGGTTCATGGTCCTAATCCAGCTCAAAAAGACTTTCCTTGTTTCTTTCCAAATTGGTATCGAATACCAATATTATTCCCAATCGAATTGGGCAATTTGAAACGAAAGGAAAATTCTTGCCGACATGACTTTCCCAACTGGTCGGTTGCACCAGTTGAGCCGATCGGTTCAACCCTTGAACCGGTCATTTCAACCTGGGCATGAGCCGATCGACCAGTTCAGCAACCTCAGCCGACCGGTTCATCACATGAGCCGATCGGTTGGGAGCACAGGTTGGGCAAAATCAGTCAATTGTGATTTCAATCAATCCGATACTCCAATCAATGCGTCCAACACCTTGAACCATATGATATTGAGCTATCGACTGATTGAGTGTTTAATTGAACTACTAAACTCCTTTATTAATCAATCTAAACATTGCTTTGTGGACAAAACTCCTCTTCCAGGTTAAATCCTATGTGTGTGACCCTGCAGGTCCATTTCACGTTGGCAGTGAAAGTCCATAACACTTATGACTTCACAAGCAAAGAGCGGTGCCTAGTCACACATCAGTGCTACCCAAGTGAAAGTAGAAAGTTGGAGAACAACTTTCATCCTACAATCCGTGAATGGTGTTACAGCGAATGTATAATTCCTTTGTCACTGATATCCCGAATGAACTTGAGGCATGGAACAGTCATCCTGTCAACGTTCATTCACTTCCTTGATCTCAGAGTAGACTGGAAGAGATATGTATGACATCAGTATCACATACTGATTCACACATGCGTGCACGCCTTTCTCAATCCTACTCATCAAGTGGCCATGGATATCAAACTCCCTCAGGAGGGACAAATCCCATATCTATCACTCACCCCTCAAAAGCCCCATGTGTCAAAGCCACCCAATCATCACCTTTATAACAACCCATGTTTCAGGACTGCGTTTGATGATGTCAAAGTGTGCCCAACGACATGTGTTGAGTGCAGTGATTTCAGGTCTAAGAATCACACTCACCACCATCACTGTGAGTACTGACTGTGACTACCATCTCATGGTTCCATGTGTCAAACTCACGGTGGGTCTGTCCGGTACCTTGTTCTCTAACAAGTACCTATGTGTTTGGTTTGATATCTCTATATCATGACTAATAAGATTCTGTCATCAACCAACACCACAATCTAGTCTTGTGTGTCATTGCTGTCTATCTACCTTCCACAATGACATCCGACTAGGTACATAACAAGAATGTACAAACTCTTAGCATCTGTATGATCTCATCGTTCAGGTCCTGAACCTGAAGGCATACGTCATTGAGTACTGTCATTCTCTAGACATTCAATCTGTTCTATCACTATCTCATATGACTGAACCAGAAAGAATTGGAAGCTCGCCTTTGATGTTTATCAAATCAATCTTAATGTATCCCACCGATCATCCCATTATTGGCTCTCAGGGCACACATACCAACATCATCCACATCATCTCCACCACCTGGACCCATCACATGAGGGTCAAGTCCAACATGGATCTCAGCTTGGTCCTCATGACCACGTCCTCTTCCCGCCATCTACAATAGTATAACAGAACACTTCCTGTTAGAAAATTGCAGTTAGAAGGAAAACACCATAATCCTAATCATATTGGTCTCTTGTCGTCCCATGACCTTGACTTAGAGTAACTACGTACTCAACATATGCTCTGATACCAAATTAATTTCAAAATAACTGTCACGCCTCGATCCCACAATATCCACTAATCATGAAATTAGGGCATGACTATGAGGATTACACTTAATACAAAATCACCCTTAACTTTTTCTTTTCTTAATCACTTAGAATTAACTTAAAGGAAAAAAACCTAATAGCTTTAATAACATCATATCGTAATAAAACTACGGAAGCACTTACCATTTACCTTACTTGGAATAAAACCAAACTTACATGACATATTACAATGTTCATGCAGAAAGTAAAACACAACAGATAACTGAAATTTAAACTACATATTGTATTACATTCTCTCTCTACCACACCACATGCCCAAGGACCGAGGGGAAATGACTAAGAGACCTCTATCTAACTACGAACTACCTTCTAAGAACTTGGGTGATACGATCCTTCAGCTTCCTCGTGTTGACGCTGACCTGAAAAATGTTTTAGTAGGTTGGTGAGCTACTGGATCAGTGAATAGAATTTCACCCAACCGTCGCAGATAACTCATTTTATGTTTATTTTATGGAATAATATACAACAAATACTACACTGAGCAGATCTAAAATAATATAGTTTAAATATCAGGAAATATCAACATCTCATTAAAATAACAACTGTTGCAAGCTATAGTTACAATTAAATAGCATGGATTATCAACCTTTCATTTAAAGAACAACTGATACGAATCTAAACTCAAATCTTTATTAACTCTTTAACTTATAAGAAACTATGTGAGCATATATGAACATATTTTATCTTATGTCATGATCATATGCAGTGTACTCTACATATGAAGACTCGTAGCGAACTACGATCCCACCATACAAGACTTAGCCAACACTCTGGGATAGCTAAGTCTGACTACTATCTTAGTCTACAATAGGAAAACTGGCTCTCTGGCCTCGGCACTCCTATGGTGCCGTAAACTGGACTCCTCCTCTAGGATGAGTACACGGGAAGAGGGTCTAAGACGCTCTGTGGGCCTCAACTTGGTACACTCTGTGGGTACCTATGGGTTACCACCGGGACTTTCGGTTCATGTTGGGTAACCTATCTTCTCTTAGGAGACTTCCTCAAGGGATTCGTCTCCCCGCACACTCTTTGGGTGTGTTCCGACCCCCGTATACTAGACACACTGTCAGGGTAGGTCATTTCATCCCTAAGGCACAGACCTCTCATAGGGATTATAAAGTGTCAGGGCCCTTAGTCTATTATTTTATTATTCTAGAAAAGCTCTTACTACATTGCATCTCTCTCTTACTTATTCTTGGCTTTGGTATCTCTATGGTACCAAGTCTATTATCTGAAACTTATAAATACAACATGTATATCATTTCTAACTAGGCAGTGCAATATGCTCAAACACTATAATTTACTGAGAAATCAACATATTGTACTTGCAAGAAGATTTAAATAAATCGAATACTTGTCAACTTGGCACATACATACTGAAATCATGCAATTAAACATCTTAATATACTTATAAGGGTTGATTACTCAACATATGAGAAATCATCAGTAGCACTTGTAAATTATCTGAAATTCCTAGAAAAACATACACATCAACCCTAATCCTGAGTTGTGCATCACTTAACTCAATTAAGAGTTAATTACTTATCATGACATGAATGATTGATAATAACTAAGAATTTCTTATGATATTCTTGGGAAATGTGTCGATTCGTATAATTATTAATAAATTCACATTAAATATGACCGAGAGTGTTCAACTAGGTTTCTATTGAACCCTTTCATCTCATTGTCATTTCTTTGAAATCAAGCATCTATTAACTTTCTAAAAATGTACATCATGGGTTTATACCCAAATTGTACCGTTATCGGTCATGTGCTACTGATTCCAACTTTTAAACTGAGCAAATTAGGTTTTAATCAATTATGCAGTTCCAATAATCCAAATCACACATATCAATTAACTAATTAGCGTCGTGCAACGTTAGTAAATAAAACGTGTAAATTTGGAAATCGAGTGGCGTCAGCACTGCCTGACACCTGGGTAAACGATGTTACCTGCCAATAACATTGATTCAACCAAAAAACCTGATTATTTGAGTTAAACATGCTTAGTGAGTGAAATTCTACTCACAACGGGTGAGGTGACCGCAAATCGTCTAGAAACGCGTCCAGAGGCCAGTTTTCGGGCATCAGCAAGTCTTCTTTTACCTTGGTTCAGCCTGGATTTGAACGTGGCACGCACAGCAACTTCTTGGTTTGGGCGTCATTCGTTGTTGGAGCTATGGGTTCGTGTTAGGACTTCAAAGACGAGCTTAATAGCACCTTTCCTTGGTGCTTCCTCGTGCCCAAAGGCTCTGTTTTAGACCTGCTGCAAGTAGCAGGTTCCACCTCACGTACATGTTGAAGAAAAGAGGCTAACTGGGTGCTGCTCGTGGCTATTGGCTACAAATTCTTGCTCTGGTCTCGTGGACGAAGTCGAGGCATTGTTTGGTGCTTGTTCGCGCCCTAGATGCCCTTGGTCGTTGCTTCTTGCAGAAGCAGCTGCTGTTGTTAGATGGGGCGCTACCCCTGCTGCTTGGGGCACAGGTGAGCGCAACAAGGGCAGGAAGTTGTGGATCCTAGTTTAGATCTTAAGGACGGAGTCGGGGCGGCTGTTTGGTGTTGCTTGCTCGCTCAATCGGGCACCTGGTCACTGCTGCTGGGCGCCGCCCTAGCAGATTAGGGCTACGGTGGGGTGAGGTAGAGGAGGATGAAGGGCGGAGGAAGGAGAAGGGAAGGTGGGCGTTGCTGGTCACGAAGCTTGGGCTCGAAATCGCCCTTCGTTCACCCCCCCCTCTGTTGTTGTCATTCGGATGCTTTGGGCGCCGCTTCTACATTGCTCATGCGGTCGATCGGGGAAGATGGGATAAGGGAGAAAGGGAAAGGGAAAGAAATAGCTAATTACTGGAAAATTTTCATCTTAGGTCCTAGAGTCTTGAAAATACCATAACTCTCACCTTGATTGTCCGATTTGCGCGATTCTTTTGCAACGTTTCAAGAGTGAGATCCTCTACAACCTGAAGGCGAGAAATTATGCTTATTAGACTATAACACTTGATCAAAGCACTAATTGCATCTATGAGTACTTAACTTAATCAACTTAATGATGCACTAAGCGTTGTGCTTACTGGTTAATCATGGAGTGGGTCATAACATATACTAATTGGGTTTGGTTAATGGTTAAAATGTAAAAACACAAATTAATCATTCAACCGCACAAAATTAACCATAACCGACCAAAATAATTGAATGCTCACCCCTAATAATATGCACCTGATACTCTTGAGTTCCCTACATATCATAATAACATTTTGTAGTGTTGTAACTCATCTCAAATACAAAAATGTATAGGGTCAGCATTATCTATAAAGTTCCCATTTGAATTACCTCTTAATTTCACAGAAGTGGTAGAATTAATTCAAAAGTGAATCCAACAACATGATGGCTAAGGGAAAGCCTCAAAATTATATATTACTGCAAGGGAGCCCTCTATAGTTCAGGTTCTCATTTCCATGTACAAATTTACATAACACATTCACTTTTGGGTTTGCATTCATACGCCTAAGTCTAAGTTCTCATTTGATTGTGTAACCATTGAATCAACATCATCAGGTATATTCAGACTAGGAAACATAGACAAATTTTAGATTTTCATTTTTCTTGCCCAAAAAAATCTAAAGATACCATGTTCCAAGGAGCAATATTTCTTAATATATGTGAGTAGTACAACCATTAATTGTTGTATGACTCACTGTCACTTTTCAAACAACAATCCTAGAATCATTGCCAAAGATTCCATGTTTTTCTCTTGTTCAATATCCAAAAATAGGGCAACTAAAGAAAAAGGGAATAAAGGAGGATGTTTAACGAAGTTATGAAAATGAGAGAGGAGGTGCATAAGTGAAAAAGGTCTAAACAAAGCTAGACATCGCTAGCAAGGCATGCATTCATCTAAGGAAGGAGACCACTAGTATGCATGTGTCCACCCTAGTCCATCAACCCTTGCTACCTATTCAATAACCCACATGCGCACATTTGTGCACTACATGTGTATGCTACCTATTCAATAACCCATGTATGTGCAACCCACATGCGCACATTTGTGCACTACATGTGTATGCTACCTATTCAATAACCCATGTATGCGCACATCGGATTTATAACCAACCAAGAAAGTTTAAGTGGTTGCACCAAGACATAATATGTGCAATTTGTAATCATATAATCAAGAAAAAATAATTGCAGTGATGTCACACCCCGATCTCACACTAACCACTAATCACGAGATTAGGGCGTGACGGAGGGATTATCACATAAACAAATCGCTGAAAACTTTTTCTTTTTAAAACCTCATAATGATATCCGGATTATTACTGTAAACTAAAATACAATAAACTATTGCGGAAGCATTTCAATTAACCTGGCTAGAGAACATAAACAAAGTTTACAACATGTAACATTGTTTAACAGAAAGTAAACATAACAGTTAATTTACATCTTTATACACATTCCAAAAACATACTCTCTCTCACCCACACCCTGTCCCAAGGACCGAGGGGAAAGGACTAAGAGACCTTTAACTAGACTAACTACAAACCTTTTATAACTAGGCGTTAGGATGAAACGACCCTTCCGATTCCTGATGCTGATGCTGACCTGAAAATGTTTTGAGTAGAGGTATGAGCCTACTCGCTCAGTGAATAACATTTCATTTAGCTATCACTAAACAACTCATCAGGTTTATAGATTTAAATAAAACATAAATACAGTACTAAGCATGGCAGTTCTAATAACATAACAGATTTGCAGAATATAATCACATTTCCATGCATTAACAGATAATTTGAACAGATAAACAGATATAAAGAAATAGCACAAAAGTTCGAATACTTTAATTTACTGTGATCCTATATGAGTACCAATTTATATTATTATTAAGCCCTAATCATATACAGTGTACCCTGTATATGAAGATCCGTAGCGAACTACGATCCCACCGTACAAGACTTAGCGACACACCCGGGAAATGCTAAGTCTGACGCCAGCCCTGCTCTGCCACAGTACCCCAGGCTCATCGGCCTTCAGGCTCATCGGCCTCACTGCACTACATCGAGTGCTCTAGACTCCTCCTCTAACCTGAGTACACAAGCGGAGAGTCTCACGGGGTTACCTCCATGACATCGCACGGATCTTGTTGCAATAACCCCCAATTTTCTCCAGTGCCACCGTGACATCGCACGTGTTATTGTTGGACACTGCCTCTCTATCCTCGTGTCTCCATGACATCGCACGGATAATGTTGCAACACGAGTTTCACCCCTAAGAAGCAGATCTGTCAAAGGGGTTCTACGGTGTTAGGGCACCTAAGTCTATTAACTGATTAACATATAACCATTTAAACAGGAATATCACATTTACTGATTTCATATCAGATCACAATACACTGTCATTCTAAACTGACAGAGCAATATATTTCAAATCATTGTAATTTCTGAGAAATTCTCATACCATGCATTCAGACAAATTAGAAATGCATAAATAACCCAACTTATTTCAATTTGGCACATACATAGCGAATTTACGCAATTGAACATCTTATTGCACAAATTAAAGAAATTTACTTCACATACGAGAATCATACTCAACATTTGTCAATTCTCTAAAATTCTCGAAAAACGTGCACATTAACCCAAATCTTGGTTTGTGCATCACTTAACTCAATTAAGAGTTAATTACATTTCACAATATAATTTAATAACAATACTTGAGAATTTCTGGTAATATTTCAGAGAAATGTGCCATTTCATGTAAATATCAATTTACACATATTAACGTCAAAAGATATATGCAATTAGGGTTTTCATGCATATTTTATTTATTCATATCTACTTTGAAATCGTACATCTGATAATTTATCAGAAATCTTCATTGTTTGGGTTCATACCCAAATTATACCATTTCCAGACATGAATTTCTAATTTCAACATTCAAATGAGCAATTTAGGTTCCAATGAATCATATAAATTTACTGATTCAATCCACACTGATCAGATGCTAAACTAAATCATATAACAGCGTCTAGAAGCATTTTATGAAATAAAAAGTCGGGCGACGCCAAACGCTGCCCGACGCCTGAAAACGCCTGTTATCAGCGTAATTCGCGCACATAACTGGAAATATTCAAACACCTGAGTTTATTAATGATAAATAAATGAAATCCTACTCACAGTGATTTGGTCTGTCCATATTTGTCCGGGGATGTGTTCAGGGTCTAATTCCGGGCGATTTCGGATCATCTTCAACCTTGGTATTTTCACTGTTCACGGTTGTTGCTTCACATACAGCAGATTGGCGGAAGGGAGAGGCTCAATTGATTTGGCGCAACTCATGGTTAATCGATGGAGGTTTCCGGTTCTATATTCATAGCTGAACTCATTGGTGCTGCTTGATATTGCTCTTCGTGCCCAGGAGGGCTCGTGTCCACTGGCCTAGCTGCTTCACATAGCTATTGTTGCTGCTTGTGGATGGAGCGCCGCCCCTGTAGCTGGGCGCAAATGGAGGAAGGGGAAGTTGTGGTTTAAACTCTTAGACTATGGCTGAGGTTGAAGGCGCCTCTACCTTGATGCTAGATGAGCCCAAGGTGACCTGGAGCTGCGGCGGGAGCTGCTGCTGCCCGGACAAGCTGGGGTGCCGCCCAAGATGCTTGGGCATCCATGGAGCGAGGAAGAATAAAGAGGAATCGGGTGCTGTGGATTTGTGCTCCGGATCATCGGATGAACTCAAAGATGACCTTCCCTTGAAGTTTTGTGCGCCCATGGGGCTATTTGGCCAGGCCGAAGCAGCTGGCCACCGGCCGCTGCTGCTGCAAGTCGGCCACCCTAGCGGCTAGGTTAGCTGTGGTTAGAGAAGGAAGAAGAAGGGAAGAGGAAGAGGGAAAGAAGAGGAGGTAGGGGCGCAGCTGGTTCGGAGCTAAGGGCCAAGAATCGCCCTCGACCATCGCCCTCAGCTAACCGATCGAGTTGTCTTCCTGGGGCGCCGCTTTTGCGGTTTAACTCTATCAGGAAGGAGATAAAAGAAAGGGTAACCGACCCCCAAAGAAAAAAAAAAAACAATTACTGGAAAAATTGCAGCCAAGACCCAGAATCTTAGAAGTATTATAACTTTCGCCTCGTAGGTCCGATTTGAATGATTTTTCTTGCAACTTTTCAAGCACGAAATCCACTACAACCTCGAAGCAAGAAATTATGATTATTAACTTGTCACCACTGGTCAATGCACTATTTGCATCTTGAGTACTTTATTCCACTTAATTAACTTAACGATCAACATTGTTATTGTCATTAATTACCTCAAATGATTCAATCTCAACTATTGATTCACATCTTAGCTTATCTGGATTATCCATGATGTTTCACCAAATACTTAGCACTAATTAAGGTACTTCACGCTAATCGAGGTATTTCTTGACTAACCCAAATATGGGTTGTAACAATCTCCCTCCCTTATAAGAATTTCGTCCCGAAATTCCTAAAAAGAAAAGGAAACTTGTTACACATCTCTGATTCAAGCTCCCATGTGGCTTCCTCTAAATTATGATTACTCCACACATCTTTCACTAACGGTACCTCGTGATTCTTAAACTTCCTGAAATTTCCAATTATTCTATATGTACTGGTCCCTCAACATAGGACACATCTGATATAAGTTGTGCAGGTCCCGGGTCCATTATCTTCTCTGCATCAGGATAACATTTCTTCAACATCGACACATGAAACATATCATGTACTTGGCCAACTCGGATGGCAAATCCAACTTATATGCTACAGGTCCAATCCTCTCAATAATAGGATACAAGCTCATAAACCTAGGAGTCAATTTGCCTCTTTAACCAAACCTCAACACTCCCTTTCATGGTCAAACTTTCAGATACACTTCATCACCAACTTCAAACTCAAGAAGTCGACGTCTCGTTTCAGCATAACTCTTATGCCTATCCTGAACGACTATCAACTGCTCTCAGCATGTCCTCAAAAGTCTGAATGGTCCTCTTTGACTGACCATCCGTCTGTGGGTGAAAAGTTGTACTGAACCTCAACTTTGTGCCCAAAGCTCGATGCAACTGATTCCAAAACCTGGATGTGAACTTAGAATCGTTATCTGATATAATTGAAACCAGGACACCATGTAACCTATCTATCTCATCCACATATATCTTAGTCAACTTCGGGACATCAAAGGCTGACTTAATATGAAGAAAGTGAGCAGACTAAATTAGTCTATCCACAATCACTCATATCGAGCCACAACCTGTAGGTGTCCTGGGCAACCCTATCACAAAATCCATTGTGATATGTTCCCACTTCCATTCAGGCATAGAAAGAGATTGCAAAGTACCTACATGTTTCTGGTGCTCAGCCTTAACCTACTGGCACACTACACCTAGACACGTACTCAGCTACATCCTTTCCATACCAGGCTACCAATACAACTCCTTGAGATTCTTATACATATTAGTGTTGCCTGGACGCATGGTGTACATTGATTCATGTGCTTCCTCAAGAATCTTTTCTTTCAAATCACTGTCTCGAGGTACACAACATATCATGCTAATACAACACACCATCATCTAAAAACCTGAACTTTGGTCTTTACCCCATGTCAAGTCATGCATGATCTGATGTAACTCACTATCACCCTATTGTAGTTCCTTAATCTAATCATAAAAGATAGGCTTGACTTGCATTTGTGCAATCAAACCACTCTACTTTGTCACCTCTAAGTCTAAGTTTAACTTTCACATTTCTACTAGCATGTCTCTCTTGAAACATGACATAGAGGATGCATCAGCTATTGAATTAGACTTCCAGCTTAGGGCATCAGCTACCACATTCACCTTCCCAGGGTGACAGTCTATCGTCACATCATAAAGAAAGTGACGTTGTGTCATAAGAGCATGAACTACAACAGATATCTCCAAAACATGTATCAAGTAATACTCCTCATTCTATGCTACTTACTTCATGTTATTACCGTAAGAATTTATTTCAAAATACACTCCAGTTATGTTATATTTCTCCTTTTGTTTCAAACACACTTGTTACATTTCAATTTATATCTTACTCTTTTCTCTGAGTCATTTTCATGTTGTTTGTCTACCTTTCAAATTGGCTACATTTAAACCATGGATCACTATCAGTACTAGATTACTTTTCATAGAACAAATCTCATGATCTTATTTTATAGAGATACTAGTACTCAAGGTCAAATCACTAGTAATATCCCTTGAACTACTACAGCTCTAAACATTCTAGGGTTTAATCATTATCAATAACATAGCGTTATTGTGATGTGACCTTGCTTCCTTTGTTTGAAATCCAAACTTGGATCTTATAAATTTTACTAAACTCTTTCTTATCTTATCACTGAAATTTCCTTTCTCTTACTTGGACATTCAGATAAAATTACGTTCTCAATTTACCCTGCTAGGGTTTCATCATCATGTTGTGTGTCATTATTTCATTCACTAAGACATCTCTACCATGGTAGTTATGCAACATATATGAGGCATTCATTTTCTAAATTACGCGTTTGTTCCTTATTTTAGAAACAAGTTAGTTAGTCTATTGAGACTCATAACTCCAAGGTAGTATGTATGAATGTATTAAACTTTATAATAAAGATATGCATTTCATACTCTCAATTATGTCATGTAATCCTCATTCCTTAATCAGAATCATCATTTCTAACATTTCTCTTAATACAACTAAGTTTCTTATCCTGGTCTTATGATTTACATAAAACTCTTTATTTCTATGTACTTATTGTATACTTAACTCTTTTCTTCTATTTTCCCGTTGCTTTGAAGTACATAAAAGTATTTTACTCCATTCCATGATCCAACCCAAAGTTGATTCTTACGTCCTAGCTCTTACATACTTTTCTCATATCCTTTCCATACTCTTATATTTAGAGTTCATATAATACAAATCATTGAATTTAATTTGAACCTTATATCATTTTTTTATTTCCAATTAAGGATTACACATATGAGGTTCCAACATTGGGCCTCTGATATCATTCCCAGCAAATTCTTAGCTGTTCTAATCTTTCTCTTACATCTCAACGTCTTATCGTATGTACATTCTTACTATGATTCAGGTCTAAATCATCCAGAGTCTATTCTAATTATACTGTTAATAGGAGTCATTAGATCCCAGTAACGCATCCTGCCAGCCGGACCAGGCCGAACCTGTAGTCCTGAAGCCAAGAGCTACTCAGGATTAACCAACTCCTATTGATTTCAAACATGTGGAATGAATATCCACTTAAGGCAAACTCATTTAAACATAACTTTTGGTCTACTTGATACAAAGAATTTAAACAATAAATAAATCATTTCATGACATACAACAACATAAAAGAATCATTCTTACTTTACAAACTGAAAATCTAATTTCATGCATATAAGAGCATTTCTAGTGATCTTTAATCAAATAAGCAATATAAAGTAAGAGTTGCATCGCATCCTATGTTTAATCTCTTACTCCTGCATAAATTTCCAGTTTCTTAACCCTAAGATTTCTGGGGTTTGTCTCTAGCCTATCCTTCCTCTGCATACCTGGCCAGGGCATCCAGAGAAGAATAGACAGAGTAGCTTGATACTGGTCAATCTAAGTATTCAGACACCTGGCCAGGGTATCTAAACACTCAAACCTCCCAGAGCTAAAGACACATCACTTCTTATTTGCCTCACTTATAACTTTATCTTTTGATCCTAATGATTCTTAACGACTCAACCTAAGCTCTTTACTTGGTTCTCGTGACCACGTCCTCTTCCTGCCATCTGCAATACTATAACAGAACATTTCCTGTTATAAAATTACAGTTAGAAGGAAGACACCTAAGTCCTAATCCTATTGGTCTCTTGTCGTCCCCTGACCTTGACTTAGAGTATTTATATACTCAACCTAGGCTTTGATACCAAGATGTCACACCCCGATCTCACACTAACCACTAATCACGAGATTAGGGCGTGACGGAGGGATTATCACATAAACAAATCGCTGAAAACTTTTTCTTTTTAAAACCTCGTAATGATATCCGGATTATTGATGTAAACTAAAACACAATAAACTATTGCGGAAGTATTTCAATTAACCTGGCTAGAGAACATAAACAAAGTTTACAACATGTAACATTGTTTAACAGAAAGTAAACATAACAGTTAATTTACATCTTTATACACATTCCACAAACATACTCTCTCTCACCCACACCCTGTCCCAAGGACCGAGGGGAAAGGACTAAGAGACCTTTAACTAGACTAACTACAAACCTTTTATAACTAGGCGTTAGGATGAAACGACCCTTCCGATTCCTGATGCTGATGCTGACCTGAAAATGTTTTGAGTAGAGGTATGAGCCTACTCGCTCAGTGAATAACATTTCATTTAGCTATCACTAAACAACTCAT
Source organism: Alisma plantago-aquatica (assembly GCA_963693085.1). NCBI lineage: Eukaryota > Viridiplantae > Streptophyta > Magnoliopsida > Alismatales > Alismataceae > Alisma > Alisma plantago-aquatica. Next base: position 499,598,981 of record OY856411.1, read on the forward strand.
CAGGTCTATAGATTTAAATAAAACATAAATACAGTACTAAGCATGGCAGTTCTAATAACATAACAGATTTGCAGAATATAATCACATTTCCATGCATTAACAGATAATTGGAACAGATAAACAGATATAAAGAAATAGCACAAAAATTCGAATACTTTAATTTACTGTGATCCTATATGAGTACCAATTTATATTATTATTAAGCCCTAATCATATACAGTGTACCCTGTATATGAAGATCCGTAGCGAACTACGATCCCACCGTATAAGACTTAGTGACACACCCGGGAAATGCTAAGTCTGACGCCAGCCCTGCTCTGCCACAGGACCCCAGGCTCATCGGCCTCACTGCACTACATCGAGTGCTCTAGACTCCTCCTCTAACCTGAGTACACAAGCGGAGAGTCTCACGGGGTTACCTCCATGACATCGCACGGATCTTGTTGCAATAACCCCTAATTTTCTCCAGTGCCACCGTGACATCGCACGTGTTATTGTTGGACACTGCCTCTCTATCCTCGTGTCTCCATGACATCGCACGGATAATGTTGCAACACGAGTTTCACCCCTAAGAAGCAGATCTGTCAAAGGGGTTCTACGGTGTTAGGGCACCTAAGTCTATTAACTGATTAACATATAACCATTTAAACAGGAATATCACATTTACTGATTTCATATCAGATCACAATACACTGTCATTCTAAACTGACAGAGCAATATATTTCAAATCATTGTAATTTCTGAGAAATTCTCATACCATGCATTCAGACAAATTAGAAATGCATAAATAACCCAACTTATTTCAATTTGGCACATACATAGCGAATTTACGCAATTGAACATCTTATTGCACAAATTAAAGAAATTTACTTCACATACGAGAATCATACTCAACATTTGTCAATTCTCTAAAATTCTCGAAAAACGTGCACATTAACCCAAATCTTGGTTTGTGCATCACTTAACTCAATTAAGAGTTAATTACATTTCACAATATAATTTAATAACAATACTTGAGAATTTCTGGTAATATTTCAGAGAAATGTGCCATTTCATGTAAATATCAATTTACACATATTAACGTCAAAAGATATATGCAATTAGGGTTTTCATGCATATTTTATTTATTCATATCTACTTTGAAATCGTACATCTGATAATTTATCAGAAATCTTCATTGTTTGGGTTCATACCCAAATTATACCATTTCCAGACATGAATTTCTAATTTCAACATTCAAATGAGCAATTTAGGTTCCAATGAATCATATAAATTTACTGATTCAATCCAAACTGATCAGATGCTAAACTAAATCATATAACAGCGTCTAGAAGCATTTTATGAAATAAAAAGTCGGGCGACGCCAAACGCTGCCCGACGCCTGATAACGCCTGTTATCAGCGTAATTCGCGCACATAACTGGAAATATTCAAACACCTGAGTTTATTAATGATAAATAAATGAAATCCTACTCACAGTGATTTGGTCTGTCCAGATTTATCCGGGGATGTGTTCAGGGTCTAATTCCGGGCGATTTCGGATCATCTTCAACCTTGGTATTTTCACTGTTCACGGCTGTTGCTTCACGTACAGCAGATTGGCGGAAGGGAGAGGCTCAATTGATTTGGCGCAACTCATGGTTAATTGATGGATGTTTCCGGTTCTATATTCATAGCTGAACTCATTGGTGCTGCTTGATATTGCTCTTCGTGCCCAGGAGGGCTCGTGTCCACTGGCCTAGCTGCTTCACATAGCTATTGTTGCTGCTTGTGGATGGAGCGCCGCCCCTGTAGCTGGGCGCAAATGGAGGAAGGGGAAGTTGTGGTTTAAACTCTTAGACTATGGCTGAGGTTGAAGGCGCCTCTACCTTGATGCTAGATGAGCCCAAGGTGACCTGGAGCTGCGGCGGGAGCTGTTGCTGCCCGGACAAGCTGGGGTGCCGCCCAAGATGCTTGGGCATCCATGGAGCGAGGAAGAATAAAGAGGAATCGGGTGCTGTGGATTTGTGCTCCGGATCATCGGATGAACTCAAAGATGACCTTCCCTTGAAGTTTTGTGCGCCCATGGGGCTATTTGGCCAGGCCGAAGCAGCTGGCCACCGGCCGCTGCTGCTGCAAGTCGGCCACCCTAGTGGCTAGGTTAGCTGTGGTTAGAGAAGGAAGAAGAAGGGAAGAGGAAGAGGGAAAGAAGAGGAGGTAGGGGCGCAGCTGGTTCGGAGCTAAGGGCCAAGAATCGCCCTCGACCATCGCCCTCAGCTAACCGATCGAGTTGTCTGCCTGGGGCGCCGCTTTTGCGGTTTAACTCTATCAGGAAGGAGATAAAAGAAAGGGTAACCGACCCCCAAAGAAAAAAAAACAATTACTGGAAAAATTGCAGCCAAGACCCAGAATCTTAGAAGTATTATAACTTTCGCCTCGTAGGTCCGATTTGAATGATTTTTCTTGCAACTTTTCAAGCACGAAATCCACTACAACCTCGAAGCAAGAAATTATGATTATTAACTTGTCACCACTGGTCAATGCACTAATTGCATCTTGAGTACTTTATTCCACTTAATTAACTTAACGATCAACATTGTTATTGTCATTAATTACCTCAAATGATTCAATCTCAACTATTGATTCACATCTTAGCTTATCTGGATTATCCATGATGTTTCACTAAATACTTAGCACTAATCAAGGTACTTCACGCTAATCGAGGTATTTCTTGACTAACCCAAATATGGGTTGTAACAAGTGAAGTCCACAAAGTACATATGTAAACAATTGAGGTGCAAATTGACATCATTTCAAGGCATTATTTAACTAATTGATTGTATAAACAATCTAAGCATATAGTTAAGATACCCAGAGCCATCGTTGAGATAATTAAACACGTTTAAGTAATATCAAATTAAGGATCCTTACCAACCACTCCTCGACCTCTACTCTATTGTAGAAATGTACCCTAACAATGAAATTTTGAAGGGGGTTGACAACGTCTTTAAGTGACGATGTCATACCACCTTACCCTTATCTATATTTGCCAAGAAGACTTCTACTCGATTTCATCAATGGTGTCTAAGTCATAAGTTTGGCTTTTTACTTCACTCCCCTAATGCAACTGCCTTGTTGGGACTTTGGGTGAAAATGTCTTCAACCTCATCGAGTACGCCCTCCTCACATCATACCCTCCTACAAACTCCATGTCATGAATGGAAGGAAGAGGCTTGCAATGTGAGCTCATGGCCAAACGTGCACCATCCTTGATGAAGCCTAAAGTCTGACCAAGGTGATTCACACCAAAGTGTTATTTGATCATAGAAGTTGAACACCAAAGAGACCTGGTGGCAAAGATCAAAGGAAGGGTTGCAACCCACCTTAACATGGATCAGGGGTGGCCACCACAGGGCCCAAACCCTAGCTCCAATCGGAGTTTAGAGAGAAGCCACGGCTTCCAAGTTTAGAGAGAGCACGAGAGAATCCTTTTCAGATGGATACACGTGATGCCCTCATGGTGTATTGTTTCATGAGCACCAGATGTGCATAACTTTGCTGAGTAGAACCGAGATGAACAGATATCTCTCCACAAAATAACACTGCCTAAAGTAACTCAAAACGTATCTTTAACCCATTTTTATCCTAGCTGGAAGTGTAGATATTGGCACCCACTTGTCTCTTGAGAAAACGCTTGAAGATACTATGAAACCCATCAAAGTATATAATTGAAAACCTTATCCAATCCCCGAAGGAAAAGAGGAGGGCCCACCCAGGAATCCCTCGTGGAGGGACACATTGTGTGATCCAAACATGGAACAAGACATAAGACTCTGGGCAGAATCACCAACTACATCCTCATCATTTAATAAATATGAATGAGAGCAACAACAGCACTAGAATACAATAATTTAATTTTTAATAATAAATATAAGACAACTAAATTACCACTTCTCAATGCCCCTGGTTTTCCTCAAACGCAACGCAACGCCGCACACGGTTTCAGTCTAGCAGCTGGCGTGGGAACTAATAATGTTGTTAGACGCCAAAACGCACGGAGGTCTGACTAAAGACAGCTTCCACTTTCCTCCCGACGCGGGCGAGTCTGGGATGATTCTCTGGAACGCGGCGGCCGTACGTCATTGGGTTTCAGGACGCGGATACACCACCTGAATCCCATGACGAGACCTCGTGCCGAGACGAGGACGACATCTTCTGCTTCCGCCCATTCCTCCCGACTTTGGTACTGCCGCCGAGGGGCATCCCCGGTGGATTGCCGCTGCCGTCAGCTCCCCTGGGTGACGGGGCAGAGAATCTCCCCGAGCCGCCACTGGCTCCGGAACTGGACCCGAAACAGAATGCACCGCTGCTCGCCGATGAGAAAGGGTCCGCGAAACTGGATACGACTGAGGCCGTCCGCGTCCTGCCGGCACCAGATGCCATGTTCGCGCAATCCCGTTTGAGGGTGCTACCACCGGCTGGCATGGAAGCGAGGTCGGCCGGTAACGATGTAGTGCGGAGTGGAGGCTTGTTAGTGCTTCTGCTGGCGGATGTTGCAGCGGCATTGGTACTGGAGCTCATGCCGTCCTCGGCGTTGAACATCTCCATGAACAGGTCCTGCAGATCCTGGAAGCTGTCCTGCGCGTTCTTGTTCTGTAAAGTGACAGTAAAGGGGAATTAGAACTACCAAATCCAACCTTTTAATCCAGTTAACAAATATAACCAAAAATCCAGGCACATTGAAGATAGTGACTAACCTTACACACCGGGTCTGGCTTGTGCTCGTTCATCATTGCCGCCATCTCACCTAGGAAGTCCCCCATTCCCTGATAATCAAACAAGAACCACGACCCGGTAAGCATTCAAATCAAGAAAAAGCCTACCAAACCAGAGCCACCACACAGTTGCCATTGTAATAGATGAGTCAACAGTACTACTACATGCTAATGCATGGTGGCACTGACGGCACGCAGATAATGAGCTAGAACATTGATGATATTCATGATTTACATTTTCGTCATCATCGCTGTCGTAGAACCCTACATCGTACATCAACCTCTTGTTGCAGTCGGACAAAACTGAGACGTGAGGTGAAGAAATCAGGGGATATTTATTGTACACAAGAATAGGCAATTCACACGCACAAAAGTTAGAGGAAATAGAAAGCTGGGGCGATTGAGGAGCAGACTTCCAGGAAACCAACAAAAGACTACTTGCTCACATGTTTGGTTTTGTTATGTTGTCCAAGCTGTTGTTTCATCAGCCGCAGCCTAAACAGGGGGAAAACAAAGAGAAAGGGAAGCAAGCAGATGGACCGGCTTACCTGAATAAGCCTCCTGGATCTCTTGGAATTTCTCCTTGGCATGGTCGGTCACCTGGACGCTTCCAGACGCGGAACACCGATCAGGATGCCACTTCTGCAGATATCATACAAGATATTTTGTAACAGACGGAACTCGAATTCCGCAACATGAAAGATGGAACAATAACCAAGGCCAATAATATTCTTCTTCCATAAACTCAAACTCAGGCCAATATTCGTCTTTGCGCCAAATTTATCGGTCTGATATTATGGAAGACGGATTTTACCAGAAAGTACGTGAAGAAAAGGTACAAAGTTTTACCCGACAAGCACCCCCAAAAGGCCAAGGCCAAGTACGCAATACAATAGCCAAGGGTAACGACACCCGATCGAATCAATCTGGGAACTCGGCTCCCATTCTGATGAAAGAAATCATTGGATACAGCAAAACGTATGTGTCCTTATCAGGTAAAAGTCTCCCCTTTTACCTGAATTCGCTCGAGATATTTTACCGGAGAAAAGCAAGGCACAAAACAACAGGAGGACGCGTTAAGAAACGGGACATGGACACCGTCGTCAACAGGAGAGAAAACAACACGCACCATAGCCAGCTTCTTGTAGGCGGTCTTGAGCTCCACGGAGGAGCATTCCTTGTCAAGACCGAGGACGGAGTAGAAATCCCCAGCAGCAGCACCGCCGCCACAGCCACCGCCCTCCACGCCGTCCGCCATCGATACGGCAAAAAGAAGCAATCCTCTCCACCCGAGCCGCCGCGCTCACGACTCTTAACAATAACCGCGCCGGAAGCGACCCAATCAACTGTGACGATGCCTCATCTGAGCAGCAGACCGGATCCAGCTCCCAGAAACCCCTTCCTGCATCTCGCTAGCTGGCTCCCGCTTATGCTGCTGCTGCTGTGGATGCTCCTGTTCCCTGTTTCCCTCCAATTGGGGACGGAGAATCTGAGAATCAGGTCGCCGCCAGAAAAAGGAGCGGCGAGGAGATATGACTGATCCAGCAGCACGGACCGATACACGCACCCGACGGCGCACCTGTTGTTGGACTTGGCTGGCTGCAACTGGCAAGGAGAAGTCTCGCGAAGCACTCCGATAATCTCTTTTTCCCCGTCACGCAATTACAGAAAACAATGCACTTGACCCGGCCTGCTGACGCGGAAGGATGAGTATCTCGGATGACGAACGGACGGTCGGGATGAGATCTGGAGGCTGAGTCTGGTGTGTCCAGAACGTTCCGCGCCTTTTGCCATTAGCTTAAGTCGCTTTCTCCGTGTGTAGCCAGCGACCGTGTGGCCATGAGGCAGCCGGCGGACGCTTTTAACTAATAAATAAAGCCGAGGTGGGGACCGTGTAGTTGAAGATTCAAACACAGCGGACCAATAAAGACAACTCATGTTATCTACAGAAGGAGCCATATTGGAATCTCTATATAGTTGTTCATTAAGGCTGCCCCCGGATTTGTGAATCAACCAAAAAATCAACATATTGGAATCAGTTTCAGCCATAGACATTTAAGATTGATTTTGAGTTTTAGGTTGGTTTCTGAAAAAGAATCTTTGGTTCTTTCCGGTGAAATTCAAGTCCAATTTAGTGATGATAAGGTAGTAAAATACGTAGGTCATGCGAAATTTGAATTTTGACACATCTAAATTTTTAAGTTTTTTTTTTCTGTTTTGACAAACTTGGGTGGGTGGTGTCCGATTAAATGGACTAATTAAACCACATCTATGTCAGATTTGGGCTATAAATTTAATAATTGAGGTCAGTTCCTATTTGAATAGAGTGTTTGAACTCCAAACGGTTTCGAGCCTGAATATTATAAAAATCGTTGAACCTTTTTAAACTTGAATCCAAAATTTTGATACCTCGGCCACATTTAAGAACGGATTTGACATGATCCAAACATTGTCTTTCAGTTGATATATATATTATGACTTGGCCACAACAAGATCGCTCATGGTGTTTGGCAAAACATGGACTAGACGTGGGATTTTAACACTTGTTTGTCCAGTTTCAGCCATTGTGTTCGGACCAATTCAATCTCACTTCAAAGGTCATTTTAACATTTGGCATTTGTTAGCTTTTCTGTTCTAAATATCGATGTAATATACAGACTAGAAACGAATTGGGTTTCCAAACAATACCATCCTCAAAACTAACCCAATCTGAGATATACTAAATTCTATATTTATTTCCCATCCCAAAAAGGGACCTAATGTTCACGGCTTGTATCATCAAAGATCTCAAGTGTTACCACGACTTGATGAAATAAACTGTTTTGTTAAATCCACAATAGTGTATACATCAATACAGCGGCAACGATAACTTGCATCTACGGTGTTGTCTTGGTGTAGTCACGCTCGAACTCATTGAGGTCTGTCAAATTTTACTGGCCGAGACCTGAGATCCCAACAACCGTTCGGGTTTGGAATGCAGATTCTGCCTCGCGGCATGTAGATTGTGGTACGGGTTTGGATTCCAGATTCCAAGTTCTGTACTTGAGACTTAGGCCATGTTTGGTAAGATATACTCCGGTAGAGTTGGATGAATCGAAAAATCAGCAAAATATAATTATGTCTTTCGAACTGCACACTCATTTGGTACAGTGTAGTATAAGTTCGTTATTTTTTATAGTAATTGTTTGGTGAATCTAAGAATAATAACAGCAGTTAAACAAGTGATGCTACTAGCGATAAAGTTATATTCAACATATACCATGTAATGTTGACGCTTTTAGAAATGAGTATAGTTTGCCGCGAGCAGTTTTCTTTTTAATCGTTTGCTGGCAAGAGATCCATATTGTTTTTTAGAGAGAGAGACTGCCATATAGCTAACAGATGGTGATAGGTGGAGGTGGTATGGCTATCCGGTGGTGGCATGTAACCTATGTGCGACCGCACGCAAAAACAGCGCCAAACAAACTCAGGGATTTTGGGTACGGATGTCTTGTCGCAGTTCACATCAACTGCATCGTACTTCCTCCGGCCAAACACCATAACAACCGTAAAACACTAAAATTGAACATCACTTATATGGAGGACATTCTACCAAACAGGCACTTAAGAGTTGACACTCGGCATTTCTGCAAATTCTACATGTTGATCTAATGGATCAGAACGTCACGCCGGAATCAGGCAGAATTCCAACTTGATGATCGGCCTAAATCACACATCCAAAACGGAACGGATCTAGAGTAATCGAACTCTTAGATTTATAACCTGACACTCAGGCTCAGGCAACTATTATACGGGGTCTGTTGTTGTAGATCGGGGTCGAACCGTAGAGACAAGGTTTGTATCTGCTAGGAACGTAGAGCCTTAGACTCAAATACACTAAACGAAAAGATGGATCAAGATGGTGTTCCCTAAGGAACGATGTTTACTCTAAATAAAGCAATAAAAGCAAAAGTAAGAAAACAAAATAAGAGAATAAACTTAAATAAGAAAGATGTAACCAAAGTATGGAATGGGGCTTGGATCGGGTATCACCTACTAAGATCTCTCACCAACATGCAATATTCACACCCCTTTGTATACCCTTAGCAAGATTACAAGTAATCATCATGTATGTCTATTCCCCGTTCTCTCGAGCTTATGATAGATCTAGATTATAAGGTTATCTCTCTCTCAAGATGACAAACAAACAACTACAAAGCAAATTATATGACCATTAACTTTAATATTCCAATATTTTCATGCATTTGTACTACTCCATAACACTTAGATAACTAATACTACTCTTTCTAGGCATTAATAATCAAACATCACAAGATGGTATCTAAGCATACAAGTGAAGCATTAAGAACAAGAGTATGAAGATAATACAGCTAGAAGAGAGAGAGAGAGAGCGAGCGAGCGAGAGAGAGTGTATGTGTGTGTATATACATGTTCTCCGCGTTTAGTTGAGTTCCTCTTGTGTGTGTGTGTGTGTGTGTGTGTATATATATATGTTAGAATACACTCGAGTGTATTCTGAGCATAATACACTCATGTAGTGTTTTATGATGTAATATTTTTTTCAAAAATCTAATCTGTTGATCTTGTTAATCATCTTGTGAATAACTCATATAAAAAATTTGAGCGCATTTGGACATTTATAGGTCATGTTATAAGGACTGCAAAAATTATGCATTACAAAATAGTTTCGTGCGTCGATTTTGTTGTCTTCGGATGAGTGACTTACACTCACCCAAATGGGCTCAAAATTTATATGTAGCCTAATTATAGTATTACAATGAAGATCAATGGTTTATATCTTGCAAAAAATAGTCTTGATTTGCAAACACACTTGAGTGTATCCGCGTGATCTGTATACTTGAGTGTATTCTAGCCTGACTCATATATATATATATATATATATATATATATATATATATATATATATATAAGGGATGCAAGTATATACATGTTAGCAGAGCCTCAGTGGCTACTCTCAACCCAAATTAAGTGTTTAGCCACACATGTTAACGGGCAGCATAACGGTGTTATAAAAGTGTAGATACATCAAGAATAACGAAGAGGGGGAAGGTACAATGTGAGGAAGATGGTAGATCTAGAGAAAGGAGAAGGTGATACACCGACTGTATTTCTTCAGATCTAGATCTAGTACGGGCATGGAAGATGGAAAATCCTTCTCTCGAAGAAAAGGATGGAAGATCTTCTTCTCTCCTTCAACTTTTGTCTTCAAAGATCCAAGATCAATGGAGATGAACGAGAATGGCTATGGAGTTTGACAGCACTTCGTTGCTCTTGATTCCACCCTCCTTGTATGGAGTCAGGGGCCTATTTATAGGTGTTGCCCATCGACTTAACACCTTATTGCGGTCGCGGCGCATGCCTCGACCAAGACCATTGTCGTAGTTGTGACCGTCATCAGTGGTAGTAACATGTGTCTCGGTCGTGGTGAGAAGGTATCGTTATGACTGTGACTCCATCAGAGGTCATCAAGTGTTCATGGTTACGACGACATTCTTAATCACGACCGGTGTCATGATTTCTTCTTCAATTTGGGTCGCGACCCCTTCTCGGTGTGACATCTTGCATTGTGGCCACGATGGATCATCTCGGTCACGACTGATGTTGCAGACGCGACTTGCCACTGATCTTGCATGGATTGGGAAAGGTTAGTAAGTCAGATCCAGATATTGTTCAAAGGTATTAAAATAGATAGAAAAATTCACAAAAGGGATGTTCAAATAGGAAAAAATAGGTGCAAAAAGTTTACAAAATGAGATGCTATCAACTCCTCCAAACTTAGAGTTTAGCCTGTCCTCAGGCTAAAATATAGAATCAAATCATTGAGTAATGATTATACATGATTTTTCTTTTTATGAATGCACCATTACTAGATTATTCCATCCTCACAGCAAAAACCTTAGTGATAGGCTCGGTTCACTTCCTGAACTTCCATTTACTCCCTTTATTTCTAGAGTTGCATGGCTTTGTACCCAAGCTACTACCTTTTGTAGTAAAGGAATCTCCTTCGCAATGATATTCCTACCCTTGGTTTCTAGATATACTTGTAAACGGTTCCAGCAAGGGGTAGCTTTTACACCCTACCTTTATTTTGGTTGAGCCTAAGCTATAATGCTTGGGTAGGTCAGGCTTTTAGTGTTTTCCTACACACCTTAGTCTCCCTCGACCAAGGGATGTCATAAAGACAGTGTTGCCCAAATGGGCCTTGATGTAGTGTCATGTGGTTGTGCGAGGGTTGCCTTGGAATGCAGGTGGGTATAACTTGGCTTCAAGATTCCACTTCAGGGCACGACATATCTGCATTCATGAGTGCAACAATATATTGGTTGTTTGGAATCCTTTGGCATCCTTTTAGGCACAACTCTCATGATTTTTTTTGGCTTTTCATTCTCATCTCATGCTTGGGAAAGGGGTTGGTATGATTTCTGGGCGGCCAAGCCTCTTTTCATCCCAAAGTGGGGATAATTAAAAATTAGAATGGGTAGTTGTTTCCTTCTTATGGGAGATGTAGACTTTCTAGCTAGTATTACCAGGCTAGAAAGATTGGTCGGGAGTGTGGTTGGTAGAGTTTGCCTTATTTCCAGGGGTTCCATAGAGTCAGGGGTGTTCTTCCGCCTTTACACAACATTTTTTGTTGTAAGAATGTAATAAAATTGTATTGTTGTGTCCTTTTTTATGTGAATTAGTAGCTCATTTGCACCACTCTAGCAATGATTATGCTAAAAGGTAGCAAGAGGACAAACAATTCTAAGAAAAAGGGGAAATTTGAATCTCATAGTGGAATGTTGAAAACTGCAAACTATAGAAAGTGTTTGTTCAAGATTGTTCAAAATTTTCAAAATTGTTTCAAAAATTCCTATACTGCAGAGGTAAAAGTAAGAATTTGTAAAAGTGGAAATTAAATTTAAGTGACAAAGTGTACCTCTCATGCCCATTTATAACTCCTCCCCCAACTTATCATTCACTATGTCCCGAAGTGTCAAAATTGAAGTTGCAGGTATAAATAGGCTTATTTGATTTTTGTTTGTTTCAAGTGATTGTCCATTTTGATTGTAGGAGCATGTTGGCGTATATTCCATGGAGTGTGTGATATTGTTCATCTTGCATGCTTTCAACCTTCATATTCATCAGGGCCAGTGCTATTATCCATGCCAGGCGGTAAAATCCACAATCGTTGGTTAAGTGCATCTGTTGTGGGCTTCTGTGGCATAATTGTGTCTTTCTGAAGTCTTTTCCCTTTGTATGCATGTATCCCTTTCCGTGACTGCATATCATCTCAATGATTTCTTTTGCACATGTAGTTGCTTTCTCCTCTATAGGTGTCTTCACAGTAGTCATGTTTGTGCGTTTGTTTGGTGCAAAGGTTGAATCTAAGTTGTTGTGTGGAATCACAATCTTCACTATGACATTGACTACAAGGAGGGTCTAATGGTTATCATGAAGAATAGGTAAGAATACATAGTCTAGAAGAGAGTTTGTCAGACATAGCTACAAGCGCACTTCTTCACCTAGTTTCTTATCTTTTCAAATGTCATAGACAAGCAAGAAGTATGCCATGTGTACATTTGGCATGTTGTCTCCCAGCAGTGATTGGTATGTTATCATTGTGCTCACTAAAAGGTACCCTACTATTTTCAAACTTTTATGAAGGTCGTCCTTTAGCACACAGATGCCATCCCTCTCGAATATCACATACGCTATAGTTTAGCCTTCCTTTAGGCAGTTCATCAGCAGTTGTAAAGATTCTAATGACATGCCTTCACAAGCCCATCTATCGAAGTTCTGGAAAGTAGGCACTATCTCCCCTACTGGCCCATTTGGCTTGATTTTGGGCATATCACCTTCATTAATTTCTACCTCACCATTCTCATCAATAGTAGGTTCTTCTTTCTCTTCTCATCTGCGGGGGTGACTTCTATCTTGTATGTAACTTGAGTTTGTTGTTCTTTATTTTGAGTGGCGTCTATAGGCTAATTGTCTGATGCCCACCTTTCTTTCCAAGCAGCTTCCCTAACCGGTTCATCAAAATCAATCCATAGGGTCTTCAGTTGTTCTCTCCATGTTTTCTTTTTAGGTAAGGGAACTCCTATGTGAAGCCTATGTGGTATTACATCTGAGGGCATCATCAGATCGTTGAAGAAGCGGCGATCGTAGATCACTTCCATAGCATAGACACCACATAGGCCGTGCAGATCTTCATTGTAGAGGTTTTCTAGTGGAATTCCCTTGTTGATGGCTTCCATCATTCTTAATACAATGAAAGCACAATCCCATGTCCCTACCTCTTCCTAATGTACCTTTTTATAGATAGAGAATTGTTGCCAGATTCCTTGGTGGAAGTCTCCTACTGTTTGGATTGCACATTGCAAATGCAATGGTACCTTCAGGATATCCATGGCTTCCTTCCTTTTGTATATCAGGGAAGTGATGTCCAACTCAATGGCACATCAGTTATATAATGTGATGTGGCATTCATACAAATTCACAACTATTAGAGCCATTCTTGACTGTCCTTATAGGCGGGGTTACAAATCGGGTTTCTGCCCTATTCACAGCTTTATGTAGTTCTTTGACATCTTTAGAATTAAACTTTTGATCGAATAGTTGCCCTACTGGCGCGTCTGAGCCAGAGGTACACAGACTAACCAATTAGATTTGATTAAATGTGCCCCACGGAACTCAAACACACTTAGGATCTTTCGATATTTATAAAAATCCTAAAAAAGACTTAGTCACAGTACTAAACAGGTCACCTGCAAGTGCATGAGGTACTATTGTAGTAAAGATAAGAGGGAAATATAGGGATCGATCCTCAGGGATAGAGGGGAACTAGAGCTGAGTTAGAGTTTGCCACATTCTTAAAGTGGAGACTAGGGTTGAAGGGTTTCAAAGGGGTTTTGGTTTGATTACACTAAGAAAGCAAGCAAGTAAAGGCAATATGAAAACTAGATTACCAAAAACTAGGTTATCCTAGGCAAGTTAGGTCTAAGCAACTAGATTGAGAAAGCAACTAAACAAGAACAAGATGAACTACACTACTCTATCAAGACAATTTAGCAACTAAGAACTAAGTTAAACACTAAAGCAAGCAAGAATCTAGTTTAACCCTAACTAGCAAGACTAAGCAATTAGCTAGAAGAAGCTAAGGCAACTAAGCAAAACTAGCATTAACAAGCAAGAAGGCTAAGGTGGGTTTCAAGCAATGGATTAGGTAGGTGGGCCATTTGGGAAAGTAAATTGATATTAGTTGGGGGTGTCAACATGGCATGCAAATATCACAATTCAATCTAAATTACCAAACCAAACAATAAGGCAAGTGCTATTAGAATATATCATATACTACTAGTTGGAGAACTAGGGTTAGGTGTAATTCTAGTAGGACTTGTCAAGTCTAGGTTTCTAGGGTAAGTGGTATTAGGGCAATTGAGAACCAAGGGTAGGAATGGGAGTAGAGATGAGGATTTTTAACCTCATGCTACTAGCCATCTAGCCTTTACAAAACTCTAGGCAATTGCACCAATCACACTTGCACTAGCTACTTAGGTCTCACAATCACTTGTAGAAGGAGGGATATGTGTGTAGGAACAAAGGGGGCTAGCTAGGGATCCACTAATTGGACCTAGGAGTCATTCCTAAGATTGCTACATACACTCTAATTCCTCCTAGAAGCTAAGTGTCATCAAACATCACAAAACAAACAATTTATGTTCAAGAGCAAAAACCACATGCAAGATAATGGGAAAGAGATAGAAGCAAAGGCAATCATCATAGAATGAAATTATGTTCATTACAAATTATTCTCCCTCAACATGGGTATCAAAGTCGCATTTTTACCCCCAAATAGCCCACCACTAGGGGCTTAGCTAGACATAATCATAAAAAAAGGCAAAAGAAATTAGAAGAAGGGGGTAGGACTCCATGGAGCTTGAAGTAGATCCTCCTTCTTCACCTCCTAGCTGCTGTAGGGCGAGCTCCTTCCTCCAAGATGGATGATGGGCATGAAAATGGAAGAGTTATGGTAGAAAACCTAGAAAACTAGGTTTCTATGGTGGAAATGAGGTGGAAATGGTGGGTATAGAGCATAAATGCAAGGGGAATGCAATGAATGCTCAAGAGAGGGTGAGGAGGAGTAATGGAAGTTGGGGGAGTGTAACCTATGTGTTGTGGCCGCCACCTATCTATATATAGGTGGTGGGGAAGCACCAGGGTAAGTAGGGGCAAAGTAGAAAAAATAGTGGTAAAAATGGATAGGGTTAGGTGGTCACCACAGCCGTGTTGAGGTGCCACTGTCATGGTGGGGGTTGCATGAAACGGTTGTTGGGGTATGGAACGGTCGAGGTGGGAAGTGGAGTGGAAATGATAAGTATATGTGGTGAACACGATCGTGGCGTGGTTCCATGGTCATGTTGGGTAAGGGGTACCACAACCTTGTTGGAGGAGGAGGCCACAGGCGAGGCAGCTTGGAGTTCATCATGTCTTCAGTTCACCACGGATGAGGGGAGCACCAAGGGTGAGACAGTCTTCAAGGGCCACGGCCATGGTGATATCCATGACGTGTAAAATGGACCACTTCCTTGTTGATTTTGGGAAACTTTGTGCATAATTCACCACGGCCGAGGTGATGGCCATGGGTGAGTTGGAGTGTGTTGGTCATGGTTTTGGGGTCTTCGGTGACCACGAACATTTTGAGCTCCACGGCCGTGGTCATTCATGTGTAACTTGAGCACATTCCCTGTTGATTTTGAAGCTCTTGCTGCATAAATTACCACGGTCGTGGTGGATGTACCACGACCGTTTTGGGACTTTTGATGTTGATCTTTACTTCATCTTCTTCGTCTAGCCTCCTTTTGCTTTGAATTGCTCTTGTGCATCCAAGGACAGCTTGGGGAATAAATAGGTCCACTCTTAGGGTGTAATATCCCATAGACATCCTTCATCTCTCTCCCATGCATCAATGCATGCATAAGTGCCCTGAAATACACACAAAAGGAGGCATAAGTGCATTTATCATAAAGGATCACATTTAGGGGAATAGCTTGTAATCTAAACTGTTTAGATGTGATTATCATGCAAAAAGTTACATGATGAAGCCCAAAAATAGGGCTACATCACCACGCCAAACTTAAAACATACTTGTCCTCAAGTATGCTCCAACTTAATCTCTCTCTTCAATTTCTTTCAACAAACAAGAATGACAAATGCATAGCAAAAGATGATTATTGACTAAATGGTCTTAAAAGTGACTAAGTACATGTGTTCCACCTCTCTCCTCTCCACTTTTACAAACAAATTATGAAAAGATCACTGAGCATACAAACTTCAAATATAGAGCATAGAATAAACAAGCTTTCAATATGTTCATCATGCAATTCCAGGTAAACCGTTTCATGTTGGTGTTAATCAATGATGACTAGGAGTGTTGTTTCACTTTCATGCATTCAATCTTATGTCTCAAACCACACCAAATGACTCACATGGTTGTAGAAATGGTAAATTGAGCTAAATTTTATGTTTTCTAGGTCAATAGGTATAAAAATGGAAGAAAGAAATGCGGTAAGAGATTTGAGTGTTTTGCACACTCATCTTTTCTTTATTTAGATGTTCTTAAACATGAGCATCTTTTTATTTTCTTTTTGATTTTAATTTTCTTCTTTCCTTTTCTTTTGCCCTTGGTGTAGGTAGGGCATATGGTTGATAGAGTGAAGTGGGGAGATGTAGATATGGCCACCCCAAACTTTTGGAGGTGGCCAAGGCTGAATATGTGCTCTAAGGCATCCTTTCATGAGGTAGAGAGGTATGAAGATGGTGAAAGAAGAGTCGGGTCAAAGAGGGGTCATTAGTGTAGTTCTCAACATAAGATTTCCTGCATGAAAACTAATCTAACACTTCATCAAATGATATCACACCACATGATTGAACAACATGAGATTCACATTTATATCAAGTCGTTTCATAGGCTCTAAGCGTTTATAGCTTGCTTAATTCACAATTCAACCGAAACATTGACAAACTTGAGAGAAGTGGTGCACATGTAAAAAGTCAACAATCTAGACCATAAAGTAATAAAATCTAAGAAAACGGCATGCATTTGTCAAAGATCAAAATTTTCAGCTCAAAACATTGGAGATTAAGTTAAAACATGCTTTTAGGCAAGAATATCTACATTTGGGCAAAATTGGCCAAAATGGTGCCAATTTGCAATCAATCACATCTAAACCTACATTTAGGGAATTTAAAGCATAAAACAACAAATCCTAATTAAAAACACACAAAAATTACCAAAAACTACATGAGAATGCAATGCATGGCATGGAGAAGCAAAAAGGGTAAATTTTTTGAAAAATTACGCAAAAATGCATTAAATTAAAATACATGTATGTGTGGAATCAAGCAAGAAGAAATCTGAACTAACAAGGGTAAAAGCAAGCAATTTTAGAAAAATTAGGTAAAATAGGTACAAACAAAATGAGAGATCAAGATAGGGTGGTGCATACCGCCCTACCACCCCAAACTTTTGAATCATGATGTCCTCAGCATGAAACTCAAGTTTAGGGATAGTAGGGTGAACATCACAGCTGGTGTTGCGAATCAAATGTCAGGTCTCCCTATAGTGGCTGATCAAGATGGTCTGGCTGGTTTGGCTGGTGTTGCTGAGGAGGTGGAGGACCTGGACGGGCTAGAGGGAACTGGTAGTAATTGCCCCAATAAGCATCCTGAGGGGGAGGGTAGGTCTCCTGGTATCCCGATACACCATCCCAAAAGTCTTCACCCCATTCGGGGTTTCTCTGTGCATGCGCATGGTGGTGGTGGTACAAGTGGTTGACCTTCTAATGCATTTGTTGTTGGTACTGCCACATGTACTACTGTATGAGCTGCATATTTTGTTGTGTCTTTTGGATGCCTTCAAGTTGTACATGGATGGATGACATATTGTATGCATTCACTAAAGGCTCCTAAAGTTGGGATGTTGCCTCATCACTCCTTCTCACCCTTTGAGAATTTCTTCTTTGTTCCACTCCCTCTTCTTCTTACTGTTGTGCATTTGATTATGCTATTTCTTCCTCTTGTGCAGCAACAGGGTTGAAGTTCTCCTGGAGGTTGGCTTTCTCCCATTGCTTCAGCTTGTCATGTAGTAAGTCAGGGAGGCCTAAGGCGTAGAGAAGTGGGATGGCGTGATAGGGAAGCTTGAGAACTTTGGATCCTATGGATTTCACATTGTACAATAGCCTCTTATTCTTAATTGTGATCGTTTGAGAGTGCACAAGATACTTTAGATCAACAAATTGAGATCCCTCTACCTCTTTAAGACCATTAACATCAAAACCTAGGGCAATGGCAATTGAGGTCACAGTCCCTCCCATGACAAATAGAGGTTTGCTTTTGAAGGGTATTGTCCTCATGTGATCAATCAAAAGTGACCCTACGTTGATGTACATTTTCTTATTTAAACCATGTAGAACAAAGAGGTCCTTTTGTGAGATGTTGCCCTGGTTGTCATACCTCCCTACAATTGTGTTGGCAAGGACCTTCTGTACATATCTGAACAAGGGGTTGTTGATCAACATTGTCTTTGATTTCTCAATTGTGTACCCCAATGTCCCTGTCAAATCATACCATAAATCAGTGTAGTTCACATCAACCTCCCTCTCAATTAAGCCATCACTCATCCTTTTGGCTTCTTGAGGGTCCTTTGTAAAGATGCAATTTAGTTTAGAAGCAGCCAATGTGTGAATTTTGTTGAACATTGTGAACTTGATAGCTTCCTCCCCTTTGACCTTGGTCTTCTCTAATGTGGAAAAAAATGCTGAGTCAACTCTACATATGTGGTTTGTGCTATGAAGAGCACCTTCCACAAACCAACTTGCTTCATCCTTCGTACCACATCTGCTTTGATTCCTAGGTCTTCAATTACCTTTTCACACTCATATCTAGTGGAGATCACTCTCCTAGACATGCACTCGGGGTAGATGGTGTGATCTGCATCTTTCTCTATCCTCTACCATAAGTTGTTCCCTCAGGAGCTTTACCAAACCCCTTCAACCTGTCCGCCTCCAAGTATGCCAGAGTGTCTTCTAGCTCAGAATCCATTTCCTCCTCAATAGTATCATCATCATCTTCCTCAACCATGCAGGATCTTGACTGAGCTTGTGTCAAGATTTAGCGGTGCCCATTGCTCGAGGTATCGATGTGGTTGATCCTCTTCTTCTATTATCAATTGCCACCTTTATTATGGTTGCTGCTTCGGTCTCTCCCCCAATGAGGAGGTAGAGTGTATTGCTGGAGTGGCCTGTGGAGGCAGCCTTGATGAAGATGGGGCTGCAGCCCCCTTGCCCCGCTTTTGGCGGGTTATAACCTCCGGGTCAACCTCATCAATCATGTCGTCTATGTTATCATTCGATGCTTCCTCGTCCTCCCCTTCCCTATACATCTCGTTTGTGATGCGGTGATTGCCAGATGACCAGGTGTGGGATGCACTCACGGACATTGAGTGGGGGAGCGATTGGCAATGAAATTGGATGGTGAGGGAGTGTGGGAAGGCATGGAGACTTGGGAAGAGGCTCTCTTGGTGTGAACCTTGCCTCCAGTGATCACCTCAAGGCTCTTTTGAGCCCCTTTCTTCACTACCTTAGTAATCCCCTTCATTTTTTGGATATGGAAGTGGTGGTAGGGTTGTGAAATTCGGATTTTTGTGGAGAAGGTGAAATGGAGGTCAATTAATGGGTGGAAATGGTTAAGATGGTTGCTTGGATGATGGAGGATGGATTGGTTGGAGGTTTTGGGTGAAAATGGATGGATTTTGGTGGATTTTTGTGTGGGGTGGTGATGCATCCTCGAGAGGATGGGTCATACTTTAAATTTATAACTCAAAACCTTCAAAGACCCCCACAACTTTATTACAGGGTCAAATACAGGAATGTGGGGATGTTTAGGATGCTTAAGATCTCACTCTTAAGTCATATAAGCCAATCTAATAGTCGATAAAAGTATGGAGCTAGAACTAGTCTAGCAGATTGTCACGAAGTAAAATAAAACAAAGAAAAGAAAAGAAAATAGAGTCTGTAGGATTCTACTAATCGAAGGAAAGGAGTTCTTGGATATGTAACCACAAGTTGTGCAGTCTATGCACCTGTTCTCGGGCATAAACAACCCTCGAACACCCCATCAAATAACCTATATCCAAACATATTACGTATTGTGGCGCCTGTTCCTGTGGAGTCATCCCACTCGCTTTCACACAGCGTGACTAAAACCTATCAATGACATGAAACCTCTCTTGAGGAATGACAAATAAGCACCCTAGAATATTCTAGATACCCTCTCAGGTCTAGAATGTTCTGAGGTTCTAGAAACATGTGTGATCTGGGCAGAACCATGTAGTGGGCCCGACCATGTCGGGCTGGGCTCGGTCGTGCCCATGTCTATGGTTCTGCACAGATCACCTTGAACCGTCCTCTTTTTAGATTCTGATCCAAACTACCTTCTCTTATCTATTTCTACAACAAATCTTTTGATATAGGCAGAAATAAAATTTCAAGTAAGAAAGAGATCAACCAAACTAGCAATCATAACCAGAAAGAGAAGATAGAACAAGAAACGTACTAAATCTGGAATAAAACTACTTGCTTAAGGTAAAAGTACATAAACATGCCCAAAATAGGCTACATGGCTAAGAAGAAGATCAACTAGCCATGGACAAGCATAGTTGACACCGAACAAAGAAGGAAGAACATCATTTGTACAAAAATAAAGGAGAATAGTAGAAGAAAGGAGAATAAGAAGAGATTTAACCCATAGAGTAGAAGTGGCTCTCGCTCCTTAGCCTCCGTATAGGTCGAATCTCATCTTTGGGTCATCGTCCTTGGTCTTCTGGACTCCTTGGCCTCCTTTCTCTTTGATTCCGCCCCAAACAGTAGCTTGGTGGGTGTATGGAGGTGGAAGATGGCTGAGAATGGTAGGATATGGGTGAATGGTGGTGGAAAATGGTTGGAGAGGGAAGCAAATAGGAGGAACAGATGTAGGATGAGTACTTAAGCCTTTCCACACATAATAACTCTCCCACGGGGATCTGGGAACCAAAATAAGTCAGAACCAAAATGTGGAACCTCCAAAATTTTGGAAGCCCCCTCCAGGTCATGAGGGGTGGGTATATATAGGCGAAGGCAGAAGATGGTCACGGCACCTGCCTCGGTCATTGCCCTGGTCTCAGCCTGACCGTGCCAAGGTTCGCGGTCATGCCACTATCGAGGTGGATCCCACAGTCGTGATCGTACTGTAGTCGAGGTGGATTTCACGGTCACAGTTGTACCACGGATGAGGTGGATCTCGTGGTCACTGTCGTGCTACGATCGAGGTGGATCCCGCGGTCGCGGTAGTGGCCTCGTTTGAGGTGGATCCCGCGGTCGCGGTAGTGGCCTCGGCCTGACTGTGTCGAGTGTCGTTCGACATAATATCTTGGATGCGGTCGTGGTATTGCTTGCTTGGCTGCAGTCGCGGCATCCTTGTTGGTCGCGGTCGCGGCATCATGGCCCAAACCCACCCCCACGGGGGGTGGGGGCTATTGCTGGTGGTCGATGGGCCTGCATCGATGAACCTTCTAATTGGTGAGGATGGATTTTGATAAAGGATTGACCATTGAAAATAGGGTCCAAGGTACCAAAAGTTTCTTGGGTCCTCTAGTTGATTAACGGGACCACCGTCTCCTAAGTTGGTGCTCATAGTGCGATGCTTAGTCCACCACGACCGTGAAGGATGGAAGTCTAGCTGCTACAAAAACCATGTGTTGGGAAGAAATCTTAGAGAATAGATGTCTTTTCCGGTGCCTACAAGTCCCAAAATTGTCTAGTTGAGCAACTTTATCTATGAAAAGATATAAATTACTAAAAGATAAGGATCTAGGGTTATTTTGGGCACATTAAGGCTATAATGACACAAAACCATAAATAAATTTTTAGCATAGATGCATGAATTTGGGTGTTATCAGGGGGTTGTAGGTGATGTGGAGAATGAAAATGGAGATGTAGGCTTGATTGGTGGAGGTTTTGGGGTGAAAACGGTAGAGGGAGAGGTGGTGGAGGTGTAGAAAGTGATTAGAGGTCAATTTCTTGGAGGATTTGAACTGGAGAAGCAAGATCGTAGGTGTTGTGGGCGGAGCATGTCGCCACGGCCATTCTAGAGTCAAGCAAATGAGTTTGTAAATGATAGGGGTCGTGGTGTTTTGTGGAGTTTAAGCAAAAAAAATGTGGGGTCAGGTCCCGCCATGGCCGTGGTGGTTTACCATGGTCGTGGTGGGGGTTTGGTAGCACGGTCATGGTGGGATTGGATATTGTTGTAGATCAACTCTTTCCACAGTCATGGTGGGCACCACGGTCGTGGTGGTTCACCACGGCCATGGCCGTTCATGTATAAAATCTCCTTCAAGCCTATAACTCCCTTGAATTTTTGCATTTAATTTACCACGGTCGTGGTGGTCACCACAGCCGTCTTGCCTTCATGTCGCCACGGCTGTGGTGATGGCCACGACTATGGTCATTCCTTCACAAATTTGGTGGAGTAACTATAACTTTCTTGAGGTTTTGTACTAAAATCACCATGTCTGTTTTGAGGCACCACGGCCGTGATGGTTCTTCATGCAGTACTTTGTCAACTCAAAATCGAAAATTTTGATATCTTTACAAAAAATTTGATTCTTGGCCACATTTCAACTTCAATAACCATGAGTTTCCCTCTCTTTCTCTCTCTTCAACCTGTTACCTACATCTCATCAAAACTCAAACAAAAACTATCAAGCACAAGTGTGTGTGTATGTATTTTGTGGAAAATAAAAAAAAGTATCAAAAAGAGAAGGTTGGGTGAAAATGTTCCCAAACCTAGGTGGGTTACCTCCCACTACCACTAAATTTTATGCCTTCATCCAGGCTTATTGATTCTTGAGTTCACTCATCCTTGTGGGATTCCCAAAGCATCTTTGAAGTAAATGTCTCTCTCATGTACATTCAAGCACATCTCCTCATCAACCTGATGTTCCTCCACTAGCATTACGATATCAAAACTTTGATTTGCTTTATCTGGACCAACTTCCACAACTAGTTTCAGCCTTTGACCATTCACGGTGAATTCTTGAGCTCCTTCTTTCTCACAAATCAACACAGCACCAGATGCATACACCTTTTTGATGAGATAAGGCCCTTCCCATCTAGACCAGAATTTTCTGGGAAATAACTTCATCCTTGAGTTATATAGCCATACCCTCTTTCTGGGCTCAAAGTCTTTCTTCTTAATCATCTTTTCATGTAGAAACTTCGCTCTCTTTTTGTAGCACTTTGACATCTCATAAGCTTCATGTCGCATCTCCTCTAATTCATTTAGTTGAAACTTTCTCTTCATCCCAACATTCTCTCCATCAAAGTCCATGGCCTTCAAAGCCCATAATGCCTTATGTTGCATCTCAACTGGTAGATGGAAGCTTTTTCCATACACAAGCTTGAACGGTGTGGTGCCAATCGGGGCTTTGTATGCAGTCCTATAAGCCCATAAAGCCTCATTGAGACGTAATGACCAATCCTTGTGGTCCGATTTCATCGTCTTTTCTAGAATGAGCTTTATCTCCCGATTGGCTAACTCAACTTGACCACTTGTTTGGGGATGGTAAGGAGTATCCACACGATGATTCACTCCATGTTTCTTAAGCAAGCCTTTAAAAGTGCAATGTATGAAATGACTTCCCCCATTACTAATCATTGCTATTGGAATACCAAACTGGCTAAATATATTGGATTTCATGAAGTCACACACCACTTTGTGATCATTTATCCTTGTTGCAACAGCCTCAATCCACTTTGACACATAATCAACGGAAACCAAAATGTAGACATATCCAAAAGAGGGAGGAAAAGAACCCATGAAGTCAATCCCCCAAACATCAAACACCTCCACCTCAAGAATGGGTGATAGAGGCATCATGTCTTTCTTAGAGATAGTGCCCACCTTTTGGTACTTCAAGCAGCACTTGCAAAATTCATGAGAGTCTTTAAACAAGGGGGCCAATAGAGTCTACATTAGATAACCTTGGCAGGAGTGTGTTTTCCACCAAAATGACCCCCACAAACTCTGGAATGGCACATAGATAGAATCTCTTGGTGCTCCATCTCTGGAGCACATCTCTGAATAAGTTGGTTGGGGAAATATTTGAATAGTGAGGATCATCCCAAACATAATTTTTGGCCACAGAAAACAACCTTTTTCTTTCTTCCCTCGTCCATGTACTTGGCATCCTTCTACTAGATAAGAAGTTAGCTATGTGTTTATTCCATGGTCTTGGAGTAGATGAGAGTAGGAAGAGTTGCTCATGCGGCATTGTCTCTTTTATTCTACTTGTATCATCAAAGGGTGCTTCAATTTGGGAGAGATGGTCAGCGGCAAAATTTTCCACTCCCTTCTTGTCTACAATCTCAATATCAAACTCTTGAAGCAATAAAATCCAACAGACCAACCTTGGCTTTGAATCTTTCTTCACCATTAGATACTTCAATGTCGCATGGTCCGTGTATATAACCACCTTGCTTTGCAAAAGATATGATCTAAACTTGTCAAGAGCAAAGATAACTGAAAGCAACTCTTTCCCAGTTGTCATGTAGCTCTTTTGTGATTCATCTAAGGTCTTGCTAGCATAATAGATGGCGTACGGAATCTGGCCAATTCTTTGGCCCATCACAGTCCCCACTGCCATGTTAGATGCATCAGTCATGATCTCAAATGGCAAAGAGAAGTCTGGGGGCTACATTATATGAGTAGAAACGAGCTTTTCCTTGAAGTGGTTGAAGGCTTCAACACACTTGTCATCAAAATGAAACTCAACATCTTTCTCCAACCAGTGGCAGAGAGGTCTCGAGATTTTGCTAAAATCCTTGATGAAGCGGTGATAGAAACCTGCATGTCCCAAGAAAGATTGGACATGTCTTACGGTAGAAGGAATTGTGAGAGTAGAAATGAGGCCCACCTTGGCCCTGTCAGCCTCAATATCGTCTTTTGAAACTGGTGGCCCAGAATGATGCCTTTGGGCACCATGAAATTTCTCTTTCCCCAAGATAGCAGAAGGCGAACCTTAACGCATCTCTCAAGAATGGAAGCCAAATGGAGCAAACACTCATCAAAGGTTTTACCAAAAACTGAGAAATCATCCATAAACACTTCAAGTGACAAATCAGGCATATCAGTGAAGATTGATGTCACTCATCTCTGGAAAGTAGAATGGCAATACACAACCCAGGCATTCTCCGGTATGCAAAAGTACCACTCAGGCAAGTGAATGTCATCTTTTCTTGGTCTGTAGGATGCACAACAATTTGGAAGTACCCGGAGTATCCATCAAGAAAGCAATAGAAACTTTGTCCTACCAATCTCTCTAGAATTTGATCAAGAAATGGAAGAGGATAGTGATCCTTCTTAGTCTTCTCATTGAGCTTCTTGTAGTCAACACACATTCTCCATTTGGATTGTTCTCTAAGGGGCATCATCTCACCAACCTCATTCTCTACCATTGTGATCCCACCCTTCTTTAGTACAACCTAGACGAGACTCACCCATGTGCTATCAGAAATTGGATAAATAATCCCAACATCTAATAACTTCACAACCTCTTAAGTCACAACTTCCTTCAATTTTGGGTTCAACCACCTTTGTATTTGGTGGGTCAGCCTTGCATCATCCTCCAAATATATCCTATGCACACAAATGGAGGGGTCAATACCCCTCAAATAAGCAACAGACCAACCAATGGCCCATATGTTCTTCTTTAGGACTTCCATCAATGCTTCTTCTTGTTCTGGAGAGAGAATGGAAGAAATGATAACTAGGAGGGTGTTATTTTAGCCTAGAAAAGCATACTTCAATCCTTCGGGGAGTGACTTGATCTCAAGATTGGAGGTTCTTCAAAAGAGTTATTCAATGGTTCAGAAATTGATGGGAGGTCCTCGCTTACAGCCACCAAGGCTAGCTCATTCACTTCATACTCTTCATCATCATATTTGGGGAACTCAACTATGAGCTCTAAACCTCTACCTTGAGTGGAAGTTTGAATCCATGTAGGTAGGAACTCCTCCAAAATATCATCAAGGCATTAAACAAGATAGAAATTTTCTTGTATGGCGCCTATCACTTCGGCTGTAGCTAAAGATTTGAAGATGTTCAACTAGATTTTCATGTGCATGAATGTCACAAACATGGTCTCGGTTCTCATGTGGATCACTGCATCAGCTATAGCTAAGAATGGCCTCCCCAAGATGATAGGTACTCTTCTTGTATCTTTCTCCATGTCTAGCATAATGAAGTCAGCAGGGAAGAATGTAGAAATATCATCATCAAGTCTAACTAGCACATCATCAACACGCCCTCTAGGCGTCTTCACTGATCAGTCGACCAACTGCAAAGTACAATGAGTCAGACCTAATTGTCCCATTTGGAGCTCGACAAACACATCATATGGCATCAAGTTCATGTTAGAACCCAAGTATAGAAGGGCTTGTTCTATGCGGTGTGCTCCAATATAACATGAAATGATGGGAGCACTGGGGTCTCTCATATTTATCAGCATGGTGTGCTATAGAATTGGGATCACTTGCTTGGTGAGGTTGACTTTCTTGGGCATTCTCCCCATTGTCTTCCTTTTAAAAGTGCACAAATCTTTTAGAAACTTAGCATGGGAAGGGATTTGCTTGATCGAATCAATCAAAGGAATGTTTATCTTCACTTGTTTGAAAGTTTCCATGATATCTTCAGTATGTTTCTTCTTTCTTTTCTCAACAGAAGGCTCCTTAAGAGCATTAGGAAATGGGGGAAGTTGGGCTCCCAAACTTGCTCGGATCAACTGAATCATCAACTAGAATCATGGGAATCACAATATCACTGCTCGGTGTCACAGTATCAGTGCATGGTGCCACGACATCAACTCTAGTTCTTGTCATAGTATCATCACTATGGATCTCAGTATCCACCTGTCTGATCACAGTATCACCTATATCCTCACTGGATACTCTATCAACAACAGTATCATGAGGTTGCTCCAAAGTCTGGCCACTCCTCAAAACCATCATCGTCTTCATGTGCTCATGGGTAGAGGAAGAGGAAGCTTGTAGATTTGGTTGTGTCTTTTGAGGTGGTGGTGGTCTTTGGTGGGGTGAGTTGGGAATTTGAAGGATGAATTGTGGTTGTGGTTGTTATTATGGTTGTGGTTGTTGTGGATGGGGGTGATATTGTGGAGGGGTTGTTGGTATGAGTCAGGTGGAGGTGGGGCATATTGATAGTTGAGAGGATCTTGAGGAGGTGGTGGAGCATAGGGATTTGGTGGTGCTTGATACGAAGGTGGAGCATATGAACTTTGAGCATTTCCCTTGAAAGTGTCATCATTGTTCAGATATGGTATTGGTTGATATGGGAGTCTTCCTTCCTCCCTCCTAGAAAGTGAAAGAGATATTTGGTCCAATTTTTTCTCAAGATGACTAATGGACTACCCATGAGAGGATACATCTGTACCTCATCCAAACTTCTCAATCTTCCAAGCACTTCATCTTCAAACTTGGAGTTATATCTTGGCCTTGGCTGCCCTTGCCCTTGACCATCTTCATTTTATTGTTTCCACTAAAAATTAGGATGGTTTCTCCACTCGGGAGTGTAAGTATTGGACATAGGACCTTGATTGTTCTGGTTGCCAAAAGAGTGCAAAGCATGAACTTCCTCTTCTTCATCTTCAACAGCCATGGTGGATTGACTAGAAGAATCACCAACTTGGCTCTTCATCATATTCATCATGTCTACCATCATATTCATCATGTCGGGGTTGGTAGTGGTGTAGACTGGAGCTACAGGAGGAGGTGGGATGTAGTTCTGGCTACACTATTTCCCTTCAGTATAAACTCGATGGTGAGGATTTTTAGCAAGGTGTTCAAACAATGGCCACGACTCCTCAAGTGGCTTCACCATGAATGTGCCTCCAAATGATGAGTCTACATTGTTATGGCTTAAACTCTTCAAGCTTGGTGTAGAAAGCTTAGACTAGCTTCCACAAGGATACCTCGTGGTGAGAGTAGTCACGCAGGAGCTTCTGGAATCTTTCCCACACCTTGTGGAAAGGTTCACTCTCCTTTTGGGTGAAGGTGGTGATACATCTTCTCATGTGAGTCAGCTTGGAAATTGGAAAGAACTTCTTGAGAAATGCATTTTTTACTGCATTCCAAGTCACCAACTCTAGCTTTGAAATGTACCATTCTTTAGCCTTTTCCTTTAGAGAAAAAGGGAAGAGAGTCCTCCGAATGGAGTCATAGGTGGAAGAGGGGGTGTGGAAGGTGGAACAAGTTTTAAGGAAGGCGTCGATATAATGGTAGGGATTTTCATTCTCCATCTCATAGTAGGTAGGGAGGAGTCCAAGGAGTACGGGTGGAATGGAGAACCGTTGACCCAACATTTGGTCAACAAGGGTGGCAATGGGAGAATTGTAGTTCCCCGGGGTGAAATACTCATAGAGGGGGCGGTTGGGCTGTGGTGGTTGAGCATTTCCATGGGGTTTATTTTCTGCCATGTCGGCTGCTTGGTGCTGCTTATGGCGGCTTTGGAATCTCCTCCTACCTATCTTAGGGTCGTACAACACCAAGTTAATACAAGTAGAATGTGTATGGTGCATGCATAGTTGTCACCTGCACAATACACAAACAAGCAACAAGAAACCAAGTTAGAATGGCAGTATGCACAAGTGAATAAAGAATAAAGAATAGCAATGATGAGGGTAATAGGAAAGGCTAAGGTACACTAACTAACTAGGTCGAGCACTTCTATCCCCGACAACAATGCCAGAAAGATTGGTGTGTCTGAGCCAGAGGTGTACAAACTAACCAATTAGGTTTGATTAGATGCGCCCCACAGAACTCGAACACACTTGGGAACGTTTGATATTTATAAAAACCCTAAAAAAGACTCAATTACAATACTAAACAGGTCACCCGCAAGCACACAGGGTACTATTATAGTAAAGATAAGAGGAAAATATAGGTATCAATCCTCGGGGATAGAGGGGGCACTAGAACTGAGTTAGTGTTTGCCACATTCCTAAAGAGGAGACTAGGGTTGAAGGGTTTAAAAGGGTTTTTGGTTTGATTACACTAAGAAAGCAAGCAAGTAAAGGCAATATGAAAACTGGATTACCAAAAACTAGGTTATCCTAGGCAAGTTAGGTCTAAGCAACTAAATTGAGAAAGCAACTAAACAAGAACAAGATGATCTACACTACTCTAGCAAGACAATTTAGCAACTAAGAACTAAGTTAAACACTAAAGCAAGCAAGAATCTAGGCTAACCCTAACTAGCAAGACTAAGCAATTAGCTAGAAGAAGAAAAAGCAACTAAGCAAAACTAGCATTAACTAGCAAGAAGGCTAAGGTGGGTTTCAAGAAATGGATTAGGTAGGTGGGTCGTTTGGGAATGTGATTTGATATTAGTTAGGGGTGTCAACATGGCATGAAATTATCACAATTCAATCTAGATTACCAAACCAAACAACAAGGCAAGTGCTATTAGAATATACCTGATACTACTAGTTGGAGAACTAGGGTTAGGTGTAATTCTAGTAGGAATTTTCAAGTCTAGGTTTCTAGGGCAAGTGGTATTAGGGTAATTGAGAGCCAAGGGTAGGAATGTGAGTAGAGATGATGGTTTTTTACCTCATGCTACTGGCCATCTAGCCTTTAGAAAACTCTAGGGAATTGCACCAATCACACTTGAACTAGCTACTTAGATCCCACATTCACTTGTATAAGGAGGGATATGTATGTAGGAACAAAGAGGGCTAACTAGGGATCTACTAACTGGACCTAGGCACCATTCCTAAGATTGCTACATACACTCCAATTCCTCTGAGAAGCTAAGTGTCATCAAACATCACAAAGCAAGCAATTTATATTCAAGAGTAAAAACCACATGTAATATAATGGGAAATGAGATAGAAGCAAAGGCAATCATCATAGAATTAAATTATGTTCATTACAAATTATTCTCCCCCAACATGGTATCAAAGTCACATTTTTACTCTAAACAGCCCACCACTAGGGGCTTATCTAGACATAATCAAAGAAAAGGCAAAAGAAATGAGAAGAATGGGGTAGGACTCCATGGAGCTCAAAGTAGATCCTCCTTCTTCACCTTCTAACTATTGTAGGGTGAGCTCCTTCCTCCAAGATGGATGATGGGCATGAAAATGGAGGGGGTTATGGTAGAAAACCTAGAAAACTAGGTTTCTATGGTGGAAATGGTGGGTAGAGAGTATAAATGCAAGGGGAATGCAATAGATGCTCAAGAGAGGGAGAGGAGGAGTAATGTAAGCTGGGGGAGTGTAACCTCTATGTTGTGGCTGCCACCTATCTTTATATAGGTGGTGGGGAAGCACTATGGTAAGTAGGGGCAAAGTAGGAAAAATAGTGATAAAAATGGGTAGGGTTAGGTGGTCACCACGGCCGCTTTGAGGTGCTACGGTCGTGGTGGGGGTTGCATGGTACGATCACGGGGGTATGGAATGGCCAAGGTGGGAAGTGGAGTGGAAATGATAAGTATATGTGGTGACCACATCCATGGTGGGGTGCCACAGTCGTGTTGGGTAAGGGGTATCATGACCATGTGGGGCACCACAACTGTGTTGGAGGAGGAGGTCATGGGCAAGCAGCTTGGAGGTCGTCATGTCTTTAGTTCCCCATGGGTGTACGGAGTGCCACAGGAAAGGTGGTCTTCAAGGACCACGACTGTGGTGATGGCCAAGATCGTGGTCATTCACATGTAAAATGGACCACTTTCTTGTTGATTTTAGGGAATTTTGTGCATAATTCGCCACAGACGAGGTTATGGCCATGGGCGAGTTGGAGTGTGTTGGACACGACCATTTTGGGGGCCACAGCCATGGGGTCTTCAGTGACCATAACCGTTTTGAGCTCCATGACCGTGGTCATTCATGTGTAACTTGAGCACATTCCATGTTGATTTTGAAGCTCTTGGTGCATAAATTACCACAGTCGTGGTGGATGTACCATGGTCGTTTTGGGTGCTGATCTTTACTTCATCTTGTTCATCTAGCCTCCTTTTGATTTGAATTTCTCTTGTGCATCCAACGACAGCTTGGGGAAGAAATAGGTCCACTCTTGGGGTGTAAGACCCCATAAACGTCCTTCATCTCTCTCCCATTCATCAATGCATGCATAAGTGCCCTGAAATACACACAAAAGGAGGCATAAGTGCATTTATCATAAAGGATCACATTGAGGGGAATAACTTGTAATCTAAATTGTTTAGTTGTGATTATCATGCAAAAATGCACAGGATGAAGCCCTAAAATAGGGCTACATCACCTGCCAGACAAGTTGTGTCGTTGAACACTGGTTGCACTTTCTTAGAGTGAAGGAACTCTTCAAGCAGTGTTGCATAGAGCACTTTAAATGACTTCTTATGAACATGCGCTCTCTTCAGAATGATCCCTCTAAAGTGTTCCCTAGATAGAGACCTTCCTTTGTTATGATACAAAACATCTGTGTGTGGAATGTTGTCATTTAGCACATCATGCAGGACATGGACATCCCTGCATGTTATTATAGAGAGTGAGGCCATGTCCATGCCCACCATCTTGCATGAGAGAGGTGAAGCAACGCCCAACTCTTCTTGATCAGTAAGTGGGGTTCGCTTTCTGGTTGGTTCATTAGTAAAGAATGAAATGAGGCTGCCTTCATCATCTTTGAAAGATCCTTCTCTTGATACTTGTATAAGAGAAGTTGGGGCAACAAGAGTAGGGGTTATCTCTTCAGTAATCTTCTTCACCTATAGCTCTCCTTGTATCACATTGTTGGTGGTAATTGTTGTAATGGACTCCTCTAGGAGCTGGTTTGCCTTTGATGGCGACTCAAGCATTGCTTCATTGAGTGTTGCTAAAGTTGTAGCCATCTTGTTATCATATATGGTTTCGTTTTGTTCATTGTGTGATGGTTCTTAGAGGTATATGTCATAGATATGCATGCCAATGTTCATTTCATCCATGATTTTATTTATAGTTGTTATCTCACCAGATGCCAACTTATTAAACATGGCGGCCTCCTGTCCGACGATGCATTTTTTTAGGTGCTCTTCAAAGATCATCTTGTCTTCTAATGGGTTGGAGTTAAAATCAAACTCCTATACTATTGTGTTTGTCTTGTTCCCATGAGCACCTTGTGGTTCTTTAGGTTGTGGTGGCACCTCTTTTGTAGCTGGATCCTCCCTTTGGGTGGGCTTCACATTTGTGCTTTTGTCTTTGGGTGTTGAGGATGCACCCACTCCGCCTACGTCATCATCCTTGGGATCTAGTTTTGAAGGGATTGAGGAAGCGTGAGATGTGGAGGGCTGGTCATACACCTTGACCTCTTTCTAGTTTGCCAGTTTTCTAGCTCCTGGCACTATGCTGCCATTTCTTTTTGCTCTTCATCTAAGCATTGTCATTCATTCTTCAGGTCTTGCAACACCTCCTTGTACCCTTTTCACATCATCTCTTTGTCAGCTCACATGTTATCCCTCTTTTTTCTGAGGTTTGTCATTTCTTCTGAGATAGACTTTATAGCCCCCATCATCATCGCCTAGTTATTGATCACCTCTTACATGAACTGAGGAAGCAATTTAGTTTTTGCATTTAAACCTTGTACCTACATCGTTAGGGTGCACAGACTAAAGGTGATATTGAAATTAACTTCAAAATAATGTTGCATATGTGCCCACATGGCATCAAATTGATGCCCTAATACATCACCAAAGGTTTGTGGGCATTGATGTTGTTTGACTGCAGGTCTTGCCAGTGTTGTTATTGCTGCTTCAGGTACTGGTTGTGAAGGTTGAGCTACTTTTTCTTGCACTGGTTCCTTTGTCGTGCATGCTTCTCTTTCAGCATATGTCGCTTGTGCGGTGGTTGATACTTCAGGTTGGTCTGGCACCTCAGACACTGCTTCAGACATAGGAGGGGTTGTGGTGAGATTGGAGGCCTCAAGGTCATGGCTTGATTCCTTCTTAACCTCTGGAGTTCATTCTTTTACGGTGGAAGAGGTGCCTTGCTTGTCGGCCATCTCTAGGTTTAGTATTTCTTTCATCTTGTTTGAGATGGGGGTTCATTATTGAACCCTTCGTCATGGTGAGTTGGTTCGTCATCTAGATATGGCTTCTTTGCCACTTCTAATTTCTTAGGAGTGGTGTTTGATGTCTTGTCTTTGTGTTTCCGATCACCCATTTCTTCCTTTCTGTTGCTTTAGCTGTTATATCTCCAACTCTGGTTGTGGCTCAACTCCCGTTCTAGTATGTGAATGCGGATCTGTAGCTCTTCTAATTGTACTCGAGTACATTTTGTTCACCTCTTCTTCGGTGGATTACAGCTTGTGGGTGTCATAATATGCCATCTCTGGGAGGGAGAGCAGAAACTTTAAATAAGACTACTTGTAGAAGAGTTTTTCCTTCTTCTGTACTATAATGCCAGCAATTGTGAGGTACTTGATATCTATTTTTGTTTACCCTTCTGTTTCTCATATTTTCTCATCTACTCAATTGGAAGGAATTAGGAGGTAGTTTTGATTATTTTCTCTCCTATGTAGAGATCCTTCAACTTCTTGGCATCATGTCCTGCAAAAGTCGATAATTTCTCAATTAGGAGCCTTCCAATGTTTATTGGCCTCTTGTCCAGTGTTGACCAAATGAGGAACAAGTCTCATTTGGACACCTCTTGTCTTCGATCTTATAAAGATCATGTTTGAAGTTATTTTCTGCATCACTTTGATAAAGTACAAGAAGATTTGTGTTGCCTTTGAGTTCTTTGGGCTATGTGCGGGTTCTCCCATTAGCTTCTCCCACGTCTTGTGGCTGCTATACCCAATAGTGATCTCGTCTTCCTTGTGTTGTTGAGCAAGACTTGGCTTCTTCATCATCATATATGAAGATTTTATTCAAAATCACCTCTGTCACATAATATTCCTTCCCTCCCATTCTCACTTGTAGCTTGAAGTCTCCTCCTGCTTCCCTCCTTTCTCTGTCATCAACAACCACTACTTCAATTGAGGTGATGAACTCAACAGTGAGTTCTATTAGAGAGATCGTCTGGGATGAGCTGATATGGTACATGTTCGCTCCCCTAAGGAAATCCATTACTCTATCACGGATCCCTAGCTTCTTGAAATCTTCTGCGTCAATGTACCTCATAGGCTTAAACACTTTAGTTGTCCTGATCAGCTTGTAGAAGGATTTGTGCATCAAGTCTCGCGGTTTGAAAGCTACTATTTGCCCCGCTATTATAGCCTTTGGTTCTTCTTGCTTTGCTATCCCAGAGGCAACTTCTCATCTTTGGGTCTCTGAGTCGACCTTCACTGCCTTCTTCAGCTTTTTAGTCTTGGTTTCTACTGGTGTAGTGGCATTTTGCTTTCCCTTCTACTTAGGCTCTTCTTCTTCTTCAGGATGGTATTCCAAAGTCTCTGTCTCTATGGTCACCTAAGACTCCTCAAATTTCTCTGGTGTCTTGTGGCCCAGGATATACTCATACTTTTTCTTTATCAGCTCCAGTCAGAGTCTCTTTCCTCATGACAGATCGGGGTGATTGTTTAGTGCCTTGGTGATTTTTTTGAGGGCCTCTTCTTCTCCTTTCAGAGAGGTCTCCTTCTTTGTCAAGGTGTTAGTCATCCAAGTCAACATTATATAATTTTTGGCAACACGAGGTTGTCAGGTACTTGATAGCCAATATTGTACATGATACTAATTACTATTTAGATATGCATTTGTTGTTGTTCTTAGTGTATTGGTCAAGATAGCGATTAAAAGATACAACTATCGCGACCGTGACACCAAGATAACTATCTATCATGACCACGATGGGTGTCGCAATCGACATAGGCTAAAAATGTAAAAGAGAACATGTCACGACCGCGATGATCAGAACGGCCATCGCGATCGTGACGTGTGTGCAACTAAAAACATGGTTCTCTAACTTAATTGAAAAAAAATGTGTGCGTTGTGACCGTGAGCATGTGTCATGACCAAAATGTATACACATAGTCAAGGAAATGAGATGGGTTGAAGAGATGGATTGGTGGAAGATGTGGAGGCTAAACCAAAGAGAAAGAATTGAAAATGTGAGTGACCATTTAGATGGAACAAAGGCGATTAATAATTCATAGTTAGCATGTCACGACCGAGGGGTTGGTTTGTCTGAAAATTTGTGGTCAGGACGATCATCACGACTAAGATGAATGTCACATTCATGACCGATCAGAAAACATGAAAGAGAACAATGTGTGTCATGGTCGAGATGAGTGTCTCGATCGAGGCCCTGTCATGATTGTGATGCCATTTGGAGAGGTGAAGGAAGAGGTAGAGAGGGTGAAGGTAAGCGATGGTGTCGAAACCACAGCAAATTGAAGCATAGATGGCGACTGCGACCGAGGCCGCAGCTAAAGCACGAGAATCTGAAGGGTAAAATAAGGGTTTTATGAAGAAGAAGAAGAACAGAGATGAAGATAGGAGCAAAATGATTAACACATCGAGAAGAAGAAAGCCTAAAGGTGCAAGTCAATTAAATAGATGCTTCAAAGAGGGAGAAATGAGCATAGTACCTTCCCAGAGTAAGACAGGAAGAGAATGGAGGGGGCAACATTGAATAGTGAAGGCGGCGGTGGTGATGGTGGGGTGCTCATCGCTCTAGAGGGCCACTACAGACATCTTCTGGTGGTCTAGTCTCGATCACGATTTCTCATGGCTCCATGGTGCTGCCTTGCTAGGGTTCTTGCGTCGCAGAGCGATATAAAGGGTGAGAGTAAAAGGGGAAACCACTTCTACTAAAACCTTCCTCTTTTATACTCAGTCGGTGTCGCAACCAGAATAAATGTCACGACCGCGACGGGTATCATTGTCGAGATGTGTGTCTCGGTCTCGATGCTAAACTAACACAACAACTGTCTCGACCTTGACAGGTGTCACGACCGAGACACTGAAAAATGCTTCGATTGATATAAGGATTTTGAAGAGCATACATTCATGTTTTTGAACTATTGCACATTGTTAAATAAATTTGAGGATAAAATAACAAAAAATTTATTTCATAATAGACTGTCTATTTTAGAGGAATTAAAGGCTACTTAGAGGGGGAAAGTTCAAAGTTGAATATGTACACTATTTACTTAAAGGAGAAATCAGAAAGCATTGCAAAATTTAAGAAAGCGGTAAATCTTTGGGTTGCCTCCTGCAAAGATCTAATTTAAAGTCTTTAGCTTGACTCTCATTTCTTTCTTCTCATGGTTCTCCAGCTGGTACTAGCTGTGGCTCTTCTAAATCCAAATTTTTCCTTCAGACAAAAGCTTCATCTTCATAATACCTTTTGACTCTGTGCCTATTAACCTTAAACGTGTTGGTCTTTTAGTTGGCGATCTCCATTACCCCAGATGGGTAGATCTTGACTACAGAGAACGGACCAGACCGTCTAGACATGAGCTTCCCTGGAAAAAGCTTGATTCTTGAATTGAATAGTAGAACCATGTCTCCTTCAGAAACATCCTTGTGCTTGATGTGGGTGTCATGCCACACCTTTGTTCTTTGCTTGTAGATGCGGGAGGTCTCATAGGCATGTAGCCACAGTTCCTCAATCTTGTGAAACTACAAATACCTTTTATTCCCATCTCTCTCCATATCCATATTCAAGAATTTGATGGCCCAAATGGCTTTGTGCTCTAGTTCAACCAGCAAATGCCACGACTTTCCATAGATCAACTGCTAGGGTAGTCCCTATTGGTGTTTTATAAGTAGTTCTATATGCCCACAGGGAATCATCTAACTTCATGGACCAATCCTTACAGGTCCTACCAATGATTTTCTCTAATATCTGCTTAATCTGTCGATTTGAAACTCTGATTTGTTCTGACGTTTGGGGGTGGTATGATGTGGCTACCTTATGCTTGACCTCGTACTACTTCAGCAGTGCTTCAAGTGTTTTTCTGCAAAATGGGACCCCTCATCACTAATGACAGTGTGTGGAACCCCAAATCTAGGGAAAACAGTCTTCTCTAATAGTCTCACAAGTGCTTTAGAGTCACAAGTGGGGGTTGCTACAGCTTCTACCCACTTGGAGACATAATCTAGTGCGTCCAGAATGTACTTGTTTCCTATGGAGGGAGGGAAGCCCCCCCATATAATCCACTCCCCAAACCAAGATCTCCACTTCCACCCAGTCAGACATAGGCATCTCATTTCTTTTTATAATATTTCCAGTCAGCTGACATTATTTACAGGATCAATAAAATACATAACATCTTTGAAAAGTGTCAGCCAATAAAAACATGATTGTAGTACCTTAGATGCAACCCTTTTGCCTCCATGTTGGCCTCCATAAGGTGAGGAATGGCATTCCCTGAGGATATGAGGCACCTCTTCTTCTATAACACAATGCTGATATAAGTTTTCGGAGCATTTCTTAAACAACAAGGGGTCATCCCAGTAATAATTCTCACGGTCAGAGAAAAGTTTCTTCTTCTGATTATATGTTATCTCAGGAGGCAATTGCTCGCAAGTTAGATAATTACAAATGTCAATTTACCAAGGCAGATTTGATTCAACCAACTTGGCCATCATCAAGGCCTCATTTACGTAATTGTCATTTCCTTGTAACTGATTTTCTTTAGTGTATACTATTCTAGAACAATGTTATCCATTCCTTTCTTATCTATGATTTTGTTGTTGAACTCTTGTAGCAACAAAGCCCATCGTAACAGTCTTGAATTTGTGTCCTTTTTCTGTATGATATATTTGATGTCCATGTGATTTGTGTACACCTTCACCTTTGATCCTATTAAGTAGGATCTGAACTTGTCGAAAGCAAATACTATTGCTAGCATTTCTTTCTCAGTTGTGGTGTAGTGTACCTGAGCCTCACCGAGAGTTCTACTAGCATAGTAAATCTCGTGGTGCTTCTTATCTTTTCTTTGTCCTAGTACAACTCCAATGGCATAATATGTGGCATCACACATGATTCCAAAAGGCAATCTCCAATCAGGTGCTTGGAGTATCGTGACTGTGGTTAGAGCATTTTTTAGGAAATTGAATGCTTTGAGACATTTATCAGAGAAATCAAAATCCACACATTTTAAAAAGGAGGTTTGACAAAAGTTTCCCTACCTTTGACAAATCTTTGATAAATCTTCTGTAATATCTAGCATGTCCCAGAAAAGTCCTTAGTCCTGTGACGGATTTTGGTGGGGGTAACTTTGATACAGCTTCAATCTTACTTTTATCTACTTCCAAGTCCTTTTTTTAAGATTCTATGCCCTATCACTATGCCCTCTGCCATCATAAAATGGCATTTTTCTCGATTAATCACAAACTACTTCTCCTCACATCTTTGTTAGAACTTTGATAAGTTTTTAAGGAATCTGTCAAATTTGGGCCCATATACCAAGAATTCATCGATGAATATCTCCATTATGTATTCTAGAAAATAAAAAAAACTTTGAAAATTAGTGAGTGTATTACATAATTTGAAAGGCATTCTTCTGAAGGCGTATGTCCCATAGATACATGTAAAAGTAGTTTTTTCCTGGTCATCAGGGTGAATGGGGACTTGATAGAACCCTAAGTACCCATCGAGAAAATATAATAGGATTGTCCTGCTAGCCTTTCAAGAACTTGGTCAATGAAAGGTAGAGGGAAGTGGTCTTTTCTTGTTGTAGCATTAAGCTTGCGAAAGTCGATACACATTCTCCACCCGATAATCGTCCAAATGGCTACTTCATCCCCATTACTTCCTTTCACTACACTTATCCCTCCCTTCTCTGGTACAACGTGGATCGGGTTGACCCAATTGCTATCACTGATGGGGTAGATGATCCATGCATCACGCAGTTTTATTATCTCTTTCTTTACTACTTCTTTCAACATCTGATTTAATTTCCTTAGTGGATGAACCAGTGGTTAGCAACTGGACTGAAGCCCTTGATATCTTCCACAAAATATCTTGTGGCCTTCCTATGCAGACTAAGTTTCTTCATTAGCTTTTCCATTTATTCATCTGTCAGATCTGCATTAACTATCACCGGATTCCTCTCTTTGTCATCAAGGAATTCATACTTCAGCCCTTCAGGCAGTGGCTTTAATTTTGGCTTCGATTTTGGTGCTTCCTTCTCTTCAGGGGTTTTCTCAAGTGACACATACTTTGTTGTTTCCCAGGTTACTTCTTCCTCATCATTGAATTCCTCTTCATCATGTTGATTCAAGTAATCCAGAATGTCAACCACTTCTGGGTCTTCCAAACCGGGGTCAGGGTTATTCAAGGCTCGCATGAGTGGATCAACAATGGTCTTATCCTCTTTCACTTATTCACAATATTGGTTATAGCTATCCATGAAGTAAGTTGATTCAAACATATAGGGTCCCCTCATACTGTCTTGTACATGAAAATCTATATGATCATTACCAACACGTAGAGTAATAATCCCTTCCACCACGCCTATTAGATCTCTTCTTGTGGCAAGGAAGGGTCTTCCGAATATCATTGGGCATTTTGGGTCCTCAACACTGTTGATCACCACTATATCACATGGTATAAAGAATCACCCAACGTGGATTGGGACATCTTCTACTACTCCCACTAGTTTTGTGAAGGTGTAGTCGACCAATTCAATTTTCATTCCAAATTTTACCATATCCATCAATCCCAACCTTTGATCTAGGGTCAGTGGAATAAGTCTAATGTTTGCTCCCAAGTTGGCTAACCCTTTTCTTTCTATGTTGTATCCAACACAAAAGGGTATATTGAATGCCCTTGGATCTTTCTTTTTTATTAGTAGCTCAACTTGAATAAAGGCGCTCAACATTTTGGCCAATTGTACTGTCTCAATATGGCCCCCTCTCCTTGTTTTTGTGATTAAGTCCTTGAAGAATTTAGCATATGTAGGCATCTCTTCAATTTCATCTAGAAGTAGGAATCCAGGTGTACCTTCTTTACTGCCTCCATAAACTTCTCATATATCTTCTTCAGAGGAGCCTTAATCAGTTTTTAGGAAAACGGGACCCTTAGGGCAA
This sequence comes from Alisma plantago-aquatica, assembly GCA_963693085.1. Taxonomy (NCBI): domain Eukaryota; kingdom Viridiplantae; phylum Streptophyta; class Magnoliopsida; order Alismatales; family Alismataceae; genus Alisma; species Alisma plantago-aquatica. The sequence goes on from OY856411.1 coordinate 499,638,834, forward strand.
AAGGATTTTTCTATGTAAAGGCCTCTTTCATAGGATCTGGTTTATTGGCCCTTACACTTTTCTTCTTTTTATCTTCTTCTTTCTTGTCTTCATTAGCGGGCTCTTCTCTTTCAGATTCTTCTTGCACAATTACTTTTTTAGGTTGTGGCTCATTACAGTCTCTTTCCTCTATGGTGCTCTTGGCCCCAAAATCTTCTAGTGTCATCCCAGATCAAAGAGTGGCCATCTTTGTAGTCTCTGTGTTTGATGGGATCTTCCCTAAAGGATTCTTTACAAGCTCTGCCAACTGGGCTAGCTATTTATCCATCTATCTTTGAAGTGTTTGCATTGTGGTTAACACTACTGAGTTAGTGATATCTCTTTGAGTAAGTCAATCGTTCACCGAAGCTTGCCATTTCACAAAATCGACCAATTGAGCGATCATGTTAGGCTGGTTGTGATTTTTGGTCTGATTTTGTCCTTGGTTTTGGTGACTCACATTTTTGTTTTGATATTGGTAGTTGTTCTTATTTGACTAATAGCTAGTAGTCTTGATATGCTGAGTCGTTCCACTTTTTTTCTCAAATCCTGGGGGCGGTTTAGACGAACCACTCAGTTGATGAGAATTCTCAGCAGCGGCTTTTTTGCCATAATTGAATCATGGATGATTTGGCCTTTTAAATTTTACATATAAGACATTTTTTGTCTCTATTTCACTTTCACTCTCTTCACTTTCTTCCGGCCATGTATAGATACAATTGTTGACTGCATGGCCTTCTTCACCACATTTGACACACTTCATGACATTCTCAATGGGTTTCTTGCCATTTCCTCCAATGTCTTTTAGTTGTTTGACGTCTGTGACAATCTTCTGAATTTGAGCCATGATGGTTTCTAGAGCTTTAGCTTCGAATGAAGGTCCTTTGGAGCCAACCTTCTTGGTTGAGCCTCTATCACTTCTCTCATACTCCATGCCTTCTTGCAATGTAGCCATATTGTCAATGATCTTCATAGTTCTGCTCAAATTCTTTAAAAAAACACTCTCGATAGCTGCATTCAACAAGGTCCGCTCCATGGGAGTTAGCCCATTGTAAAATGTTGTCACCAGAAACCCTTTGCAGTATTTACGGTGAGGACAATCCCTTTGATATTCTTGATGTCGTTCCCAAGCTTCATGAAGATTCTCTCTGGGTTTTTACATGAAGGAAGTGATCTTTTGCACATTTCAAATAGTTTTCTCAGTGGGGTAGAATTTAGTAATGAAAGAATCAGCAAGGGGCCTCCACCCATCTGTGGACTGATGAGGTAGATTAAGATACCGAGACAGAGCTTTATGTTCAAGAGAGAAAATGAATCCCTTACAATATATGACTTCTTGAGGCTCTTCCCTCATCTTGATAGTGTTGCAGATGTTTTTGAAGGTGTTAAGATGATGGTAAGGATTCTCATTCATCAAATTCCCTCGGAAAGGCTTGTTGTGGATCATACATATGACAACAATTTTTAACTCAAAGACGGTTGCATCAAAACATAGGACAACTACTGGGCATCTCGATTCCTTAGCTCTAGTAGCAGCCAGTTCTCTAAGCATTTTATCTTCTTCATCATCTTCCTATCTGCTATTATCATTATCACATTCACGGTCACGATGATTTCTTTTATGTCTTCTGTGGCGGCGGCAGTGGTGGTGGTAGTTCTTGTGATGGTGTCGCTCCTCTTCACATCATTTGTTGTGGTTGTCTTCATGTCTCTCCTCTTGTTCTTCTTTGGTTTTTGGAGGTGTATGAATATATTGCACTCTTGCATTCCGATCCTCCCTAGTAAGGTTATCGTCTCTACGAGGCGACATGGTATCTTGAAAAATAGGGTGAGGTTTTGATTAAATATAGTTCTTTTTAGGATACCTAAATAGATCGCATAGTCAAGTTAGAAAACTTGGATGTGTAAAATGAAATATTCTAAGCAATCTAGATGTAGTATATTTAGAGTTTTGTGCAATCGAGCTTATTTCTAAGCTTGAGGCATGGGTGTATAGTGAGTAGACTCGTGTTCTCAACAATATCATTTTGCCTTGTCCCTAACAAAGACGCTAAAAAGTTGGCCGGCCTAAATCACACATCCAAAATGGAGCGGATCTAGAGTAGTCAGACTCATAGATTTATAAATCGACACTCAGGCCCCCGCAACTGTTATACGGGGTCTGGTTTGTAGTAGATCAGGGTCGAACCATAGGGACAAGGTCGGTATGTGCTAGGAACATAGAGCCTTAGACTCAAATACACCAAACGAAAAGATGGATCAGGATGATGTTTCCTAAGGAACAATGTTACTCCAAACAAAGCAATAAAAGTAAAAGTAAGAAAACAAAACAAGAGAATAAAGTCAAACAAGAAAGATGTAACCAAAGTATGGAAGGGATCTTGGATCGGGTTTCACCTACTAAGATCTCTCATCAACATGCAATTTTCACACCCCTTTGTATACCCTAGAAAGATTACAAGCAATAATCATATATGTCTATTTCCCCTCTCTCGAGCTTAGGATAGATCTAGATTATAAGGTTCTCTCTCTTGAGATGACAAACAAACAACTACAAAGCACACCATATGACCATTAACTTTAGTATTCTAACATTTTCATCCATTCATACTACTCCATAACACTTAGATAACATTAATACTACTCTTTCGAGGCATTATCAATCAAACATCACAAGATGGTATCTAAGCATACAAGTGGAGCATTAAGAATAAGAGTATGGAGATGCAAGTATATACAAGTTGGGCGAGCCTTAGTGGATACTCCCAACCCAAGTTAAATTTTTAGAGACACATGTTAATAGGAAGTATAACAACATTACAAAAGTGTAGATACATCAAGAATAATGAGGAGGGGGAAGCTACAATGTGAGGAAGATGGTAGATCTAGAGAAGAGAGAAGGCAATACACCGACTGTACTTCTTTAGATCTAGATCTAGTACATGCATGGAAGATAGCAACTCCTTCTCTCAAAGAAGAGAATGGAAGATCTTCTTCTCTCCTTCAACTTTTGTCTTTGGAGATCCAAGATCAATGGAGATGAATGAGAATGTCTATGGAGTTTTATAGCACTTTGTTGCTCTTGATTCCACCCTCCTTGTATGGAGTCGAGGGCCTATTTATAGGTGATGCCCATTGACTTAACACCTTATCACAGTCACGATGCATGCGTCAACCAACATCATTGTCATGGTCGTGACCTTCAACAGCGGTAGTAACATGTGTCTCAATCGTGGTGAGGAGGTATCGTTACTATCATGACTCCATCAGAGGTCGTCAAGCGTTCATGGTCGCGACATCATTCTTGATCGTGATTGGTGTTGTGATTGCCTCTTTTGTCCAGATTGTGACCCCTTATCAGTCATGACATCTTGCATTGTGGCCATGATGGATCATCTCAGTCACGACTGATGTCACGGTCGTGACTTACCACTGGTCTGCATGGATTGGGAAAGGTTAGTAAGTCAGATCCAGATATTGTTTAAAGATATTAAAATAGACAGAACAATCCACAAAAGGGATGTTCAAATAGGAAAAAAAAGGGTGCAAAAAGTTCACGAAATGAGATGTTATCACTTGACTCTAGTCGGATAATGCAAAATCTATAGGAAGCATATTAGTCACCTCACTATTAAAGTTCACTGCACTAGTTGAGTGGCCTCATTCTCAAAAAGTCATGTTCACAGTGAATAGGCAAATGATAGATTTGATTTTAATGATGATAAAATAGTAATTAGGATAAAGGAAAATGGGAGAGAGATATTTTCTGTATAATTGTTTTGGTGTACACATGATAGATGTCGATAAGCTAACTAGATCAATCAGAATGCAACAAGAAAAGTCTCAAATTGGAAAACAATTCAGATCTAGATCTGAAATGACCTGATCGGCCAATCAGAGTGCATAGTAGGACCTTGACCGACTGACCGGCTAACTTGACCGAGCGATCAGAATCCAATCCATGTTTTCCAACATTGCACTATTTTTGAGATTGGGATTAAGAAAGCAATTGGAATTATGATTTTACAAGTCATGTCTCTCCTATATATTAGGGGACACATTCTAAAGTGTTTGAAACAATACTTGAGATAACTTGTAAGATAGTTTGACTGTCAAACTTCTCTCTTAAAGATAGGAAGTTACCCTAAGGACTTCCGCCCAAGGTAGAAGAAAAAAGAGAGTTCTGAGATGACTAGCACATTGTCAACTCTTATTCTACTTCAACTTGGTGTCCAAAGTGGTGTATGATGTTCTCTCTCATCCGGATGAATTTGAGGCCTAGGAACACATATGGATGCTTGAAGAAGTTGTTCCATAAGAAGACAATCGTACATCAACTCGGTGGCCAATGCATATCTCATATTGATTCATCTAGATTTCTTAGTGATTGTTCCAGATCTAGATCTGGAAAATTGTGTTCTTCCCTCACAAGAGAACATCTAGTTGTTAGACAACTAGTGTGCACAAATATATAACCTTTATCCATTCGTAAGTCTTTTGTTCACTGATATTTATAGCAATTACAGGTCTAAAGCTAGGGTGTACAAGGAATATTTTTTGTTATTTTATTGTGTCCCCTTATTAAAAATTCTAGAGTGGTATTAGAGTCAATATTGTATGATTTAATGCCAATTTGGGTTTAATTTGTAAATGATTCATTGAACAAATTATGTAAAAATTTGTATCCAAGATAATCACTTAATATCATACTTGTTATAATATATATAAGTATTACATATACATATGTGGCATCCTAAAAATTTAGTTTTTTTGGTGGATGTGGATATGGGAATTAAATCATTATGGTGTGATAGGAAATATATAATTTCAACATTTTGAATTTGATCAAACATCATGTAATATGTATATGACTTTCATGGCATGCCTCTCTCTATTCATTCCCCATGTAAATAGTAATTATGTAGTTAAAATAGGATGATTTGAAAATATCACTGGTAACCATGGTAGAGAAGAGGAGGCGATTAGACATCCACACCGAAGAGGATGGTCCTTGGATGGTTTATAATTAAGACGAGATGATGGATTAGTAAAACACAAGAACTCATAAAATTTGATACTTTTGATCCTCCAACTGACTTTCCTGGCTGGCCGACCAGGAATCCTGCTTATAATTACATCTAAATGTGAATCTCATGGTTGTTTTCCTATAATACTTGTTGGTTCAAACTGTTGTACTAGTTGTAATATTTTGCATTATCATGTGTAGTGGTTATCATAGTATATGATATGTATAATAATATATATAATGGTGATTGGATACATACATACAAATATATATAAATATATAATATGAATTTTGAAGATGCCTTCTAACTGTAGTACGTATAACACCTTTGTTTGATTAAGTGTTGGCACTCTTAGTGTGGTGCATTGTATACCTTGAGGAAGTGTGAAAGTAAGTATGTAGGCCTTCCAATCAGAGTGCACATCTTATTGTATTGGCCTTGGGTTAGAATTGACCAGGTGATCTAAATAGGATTAAGTGCCTAGAGGCATAAGATGCATATAATTCATATAGTAAATTATTCACTAAAGTTGTGCAACCATCTATCCAAGAATTACACATGATACGGTTGGTAATTGTTACCTACCTTAATAATTAAGGTGTGAGTGGCCAGCCATAGTTGACTCATGACTTTAATATATTTTGGATCTTAGATCACTAGTAGTATTTCAAATTAATAGTGAGTGGTATTAATTTGAATAAAATAGTGAGAGCATCATTAGTTAAAGCTCAAATTAATTTTGTCAAAGAAGATTTTTGAAGTCAAATTAATTTTCAAATCAAAATATTCACTCGTATAAGATATCTTCTATCTAGATCAATGACAAACACTAGCAACAATATGTTTTCACTACAATCATTCATTGTGAAAGAGAAACTTAGTTGGGAATAAATTTAACGACTGGTTCAAGATGTTGAAATTTTTTCTATACATGAGTATAAAATTTATGTCCTAGACACCCCAACACCTAATAAACCAACTCTGAATGCACCTAGATCAGAAAGGGAGGATCATAAGAAGCATTCTGATGATGCTATTGACATCAAGTGTCGCATGCTTTGCTCCATGGATATTGAGATTTAGAAGCAACATGAGAACATGGATGCTATTGAGATGATAGCACACCTCAAAAACATGTATCAAGAATAAGCAAGACAAGAGAGGTATGATATTACCAAGGCATTGTTTAAGTGTAAAATGATAGAAGGCAATCCAATTGGACCCCCCATGTACATAAGTTAATTGGATATGTGAAAAGTCTTGCAAGACTGGGATTTCCTTTAGGTCAAGAGTTGGCCACAAATATAATCATGCAATTGTTACCAAATTCATACAAGAAATTTGTCATGAATTACAACATGAACAATTTTGAGAAGCCATTGACGGGGCTACTTGGCGTGGTGATTGTTGAGGGCAAATGAAAGACAAGATAAATACAAGATGAAGGTTAGTAAAGGAAAAAAGAAAGGGCAAAGGCAAAGATAAGAAAGTTTCTAAAGTTGGACAAAAGTATTCTACACTCAAGATAAAAGGAGTAGGTAAGGGAGGCAATCATCACCTGTGTCACTAGGTTGGACATTGGAAAAAAATTACCCTCTCCACCTTAAGAAATCGAAGAACAAAAGGAAAGGGATAGAAATCTCGACTTCAGGTGTATATGTTATAGAAATAAAAATATTTACTTATTCATCATGGGTATTGGATACCGGATGTGGATCTCACATATGCTCAATATGCAGGATCTCAAAAGAACTAAACCCTTAAATAAAGGTGAGGTGGAAATATGCGTCAAATGGAGCAAGAGTTTTTGCCACTATAGTAGGCACATATTTTTTATTCCTACCCACTAAGCTTGTAATAGAGTTAGAGAATTGTCATTATGTACATACCATATATAGAAACATTATTTGTGTATCTTGTTCAAATAAGAATGGTTTTGAACTTTAAAGAATTTTCATATTTCCATTTCTAAAGATGAGATCTTTTATGGAAGTATCTCTATATCTTATGGTCTTTATATATTAGATCCTAAGACACATGTATATAACATAAACACTAGGAAGTTCAACTCAGTGACTCAAATAAAACTTATCTTTGGCACAGTCGTCTAGGGCACATAAATGAGAAGCACATTTATAGACTCTATAAAGATGGTTATTTGGACTCATTTGATTTTGAATCGATAGAGACATGTGAATCTTGTTTATTGGGGAAGATGATAAAATCACCTTCCCCAGGAAAGACTGAGAGAGCTAATGTCTTACTAGAACACGTACATTGATGTATTTCTACCTTTTAGCACAAGTTCTAGAGGTGGATACAATCCTTCATCACTTCTAATGATGACTTCAATATATTTGTATATGTGTACATAATGAAATACAAATCAAAATCCTTTGAAAAGTTCAAGGAAATCATGAATGAAGTACAATCAACTTAGATAAATAATTGAATTACTACAATCAGATTGAGGTGAAAAATACTTGAGTTAAGAGTTTATGGCCCTACTGAGGGATTTTGGCATTATATCACAATGGAATTTACCAAGAACACCACAACATAATGGTGTTTTAGAAGGAAGGAATAGTACCTTCTTAGACATGGTAAGATCAATGATGAGTTTAGTTGATATTTAAATTTCCTTTTGGGGTTATGCTCTTAAACTACTACATTTATACTTAACCAAGTACATTGTAAATTTGTTAAAAAGACACCATATGGGATATGGAATGGGATGCACCTCGATATGTCTTTAATGAAAGTTTGAAAATGTGAAGCTTATGCCAAGAAGTACATATGTGAAAAGCTTGGACCCCATGAGATACATTTATGTTTGTTGGATACCATAAGAAAACTAAGGGTTACTACTTCTATATTCCATATAATAATAGAGTGTTTGTTGACAAAATTGGTGTATTCCTCAGTTCTAAGAATTTATTTCCAGAGGAACCTAGGGGAGGGAAATAGAAGTTGAAGAAGTTCACGACCAACAAGATAATGTTGAACCTATGGAGGTAGATAAGGAATAAGAGGAACCACAAATTGTGGTGGAACCTCAAGTCCCTATCATGACACAAAAACCTTGAAGGTCTAGTAGAGAACGTCTTGAGCCAGAGAGATATGGATTTCTTGTGACTCAATAAGATGATGTTTTGATAATTTGAAGATGATGATCCAACTACCTATAATGATACCATCGAGGGAACATAATTTGAGAAATGGTTTGATGTCATGAGATCTAAGATAGAGTCCATGTACACCAACAAGGTATGGACCTTGGTAGATCCACCTGAAGGGGTAAAACCATATGGTGGAAATGGGTCTTCATGAAGAAGACTAACATGGATGGTATTGCACAAACTGACAATGGTAGATTGGTGTAAAAGGTTTCAAACAAGTTCAAGACGTTGACTATGATGAAAAAAAATCATTGGTTCCATGGTTAAATCCATTAGGACCATGCTTGCCATTGTAGCATATCATGACTATGATATTTGACAAAAAACTATTTTCCTTGATGGGAATCTTCTAGAGGATGTATACACATCACAGCCTGAAGGCTTTATCATTCAAAATGAATCTAATAAAGTTTGTAAGCTACAAAGGCCAATATGTGGATTGAAGTAAGCATCTCAGAGATGGAATCTTCATTTTTATGAGCCAATCAAATATTTTGGCTTCATCCAAAATGAAGAAGAGCCTAGTGTCTACAAGAAGTTTACTTGGAGTGTAGTTGTATATCACATATTTTATATAGATTGATGGATTTAAACGATCTAGAGGGGGGTGAATAGAGCTAAAAAGTGCTTAAAACAAATTGATTAGACCTTCATATTACTTCAAGAAGTAGGATTGCAAATGTATACTTTGATGTGTAACTAATAATACATAGCAAGGATGAGATATATTGAATGAGATCAAGAACAAGCTATGTAGAGTGGTTCCAATCTCCAAACTAGGAGAAAATCAGTCCACTACCTAGAGAGGTAAGCTCTAGGATTTTGCAACCATTGCATACTTATATTCCATTATAAGACATACAGTAAGACCTTCCTTTTGCAAGACAAGGATACTTAGTCTTCCTTTTTTAGGACCAATAGGATCCAATAAACCTTACAATAACTTACCTATCCTTCGAGCAAGAGTCTTCAACCTCTACACGGTATTTCAGATTCACATCATCACTATGTGAAATATTTCCTTCCCATTATTAGGGTTAGGATTTCTCAATCTAATCGATTAGGTTTTCAAGTGCATATCATCTCCCTTTATTTAAGATTTACCTTTAATAATCACTTAGAGTTTCAAAGTCACATTATAAAAGGTTAACCCTAATTCATACTCCTTTCATACCATGAGTATCATTATATACTCATTATATGAGTATCATTCGAATCTTAGATTCTATTTCATCCCCTACTAGGATATTGAGAGCACTTAGTTACAACTATCCAATTGCATGTGTACCCTAATGTTGCATCAGATGCTACTTAGTCAAATATATTGGATTAGAAATATTCCTACCATATCGGGCATCATAGAGTGTATGCTACCATATTGTTTTTAAGATACACCTTACCTCCATATTGTGTATCTATTCTTGGGCATCATGGTATACTCATATGACCATATCGGGTTTTAGGGTGTCTCCCCTATTCCATATCGTGTACCCATGTCGGGTTGGCTATCACTTAGTTCTTATCACCTCAAGTTATTCTCATATCGTGTATGATCTATATGCTTGAATTTATATCAGATATAATGGTATTCTTGATATCATATAGTGCACAAGATATATATCATATCGGGCATAGGATGTATGCCTCATCATGTATCGTTTAAGTAGTATATACAAGGTACCATATCGGTTTCCCATCTTGGTTTGCCATATCAGTTTCCCATCTTGTATCATATCGAGTTACCTACGTTAGATAAACCCTTGAGCTCATAACCTTTTATACTTTCAAGGATCAGTTCTATCACTATAGTTACACGACAAGCTAGATACCTAGTTGCTCTTCAACCCATCACAAGATATTAGGGGTATGTCGGGTTTTAAAGGCAATTCATCTCGGGTTCCCTTTCTTCATCTAGGGTTTTAACCATATCGGGTAGTATGCCATATCGTTCATGAGGTAGGTATTTAACCTCATATTGTTCACAAAGTAGAAGCAGGTGCTATCCCTATCGTCCATGAAATATTAATCATATCATCCATGTGGTATCACTCACCACTATATCGGGTTACCCATCATTTTGGGTTTCATATCACCATCTAAGGTTTTCAACCCTTATCGGGTTAGGATATAACCTAACACCATATTGTGCATAAAGTGAATATATGACCCCATATCATGCTCAAGGGGTGTATATGTATTACTCATATTGCCATGAGATATACACTTCTCACTATATTATTTTTTAGGTAGGTTCACATCAACATATCAGATTACTTATCCTCTAGGGTTTTTCTATATCAGTTAGAGTCCATGCTTGGTTTCCTATCGTGTATAGGGTGCATGACTTGATCTCATCTCGTTCACATAGTGTTTACTTAACAACATATCATGTATTAGGTATGTACTTCATCATCATATCGGGAAAGAGGTACCTACTCATTACCATATCGAGTTAATGGTGTATTTACTTCTTCATATCGGGTTAGAGGTGCTTCAACCCATATCGGGTTGGACCTTGATGATGTAATCATCATCAACCTATAGATTCTTGTTCTTACTGTTCTAGATCATGGACAACATTCCTAAGATACTTTTGAAGCTCAAAGGTACATCAATTAACTAAAGGAATTTGAAATTGAAAGTAGATCATCAAGTTCAACAATATTAAAGGTGAATAATAACATAGTTGGGTTCAAGTTATATAACCCGCCTTATGAACAACTTCAAAGCTCCAAGATCCAAAGCTTCACGTTCCTAAGGTTGAAAATGAGCTTATCCAAGGTCTAATGCTCGTTCAAAACTCCTCCATATACAAGAAATCACCATAGTTAAGAACTTGGTGAAGGAGAAAAGAGAGGAATATCTATAACCCAAAATCATACTTCAACCAAGGTTGAAGATGACCAAAGCCTTACATTAAGCTACTTTGCATGATATATAAAAGGGTATGCACAAAATCTCCAAGAAATGGAGATGCAGAGTTCGTAAACTTTCATTAGTAGGTGAAAGGTGAAGTATATATACTTGGGGTTCATGAAAGAGGTTGTATAAGAGGTGTCTTCACCATATGCCACTAGGTGACACGTTTCCATGCATGGTTGACACATGTCCATGCATGCATACATATATATATTGACATGCAAAATTCTAGAGGATAATCTAGAGATGATATTTCAGCCTTTCCTTATCTTATTGGATAAGATATCTCATCTTTATCTCATAAACAAAGCAAACTGATACACTTTTTGCAAGGAACATCTAACCCATCATGGATTACCTCCCTGAGGTGCTTAGGTCGTCATGGCCTTTTCCAAGAGTCCAAAAACTGATAGGAGACTCCCTCTATGTCCCCTTGGAAAATAGGGACTCCCATTCTAAGTCTACAACTCGATATAGCTTATACAAAGATTTCAACTATACAACTTCCATGGTCTTTTCATCACTAAGAGTACCATCACTCAAATATGATTCGATCATGGCGTATACTTCTTTATGTCTCCTTTAAATGATACATAGAGGGAGTAAGGACACACTAAAGATGGTAATTTGCATATCAACCCTATATTTTGGGTAAATTACAATTTGTACCAAAATTGGTACACAAAGCACTAACATTGTTCAAACAAGCTCAATACTTTGAATTTAGGCTTTCCACAAGCCACCACTTAGAATCATTATTTATCTTATGATATTAAAACACTTAGGACACATTAAACATGTTACATATTTCAATGTAACCCCTCATATTGGGTAAATTGTACTTTTCACTCAGACTACCATATAATGCACAAATAGTTTGCAATTAAGCTCATACTTGAAAATAAACTTCACAAAGAGTATTAATTACTTTTCAAAAGATTAGATCAAGTTTGTAAATAACTTGCTTAAGCAAAACTTCTAGGTTTAAGCCATAACCCAGGTCAGGGATGTTACACACATGTTCACCATTCAACATATAATTACAAAATGAATTGTTACAACATTTGATATTACATATTGAACAACAAACTTCTACATATACAAGTGCTACCACTAAAAAATAGGATCTTAAGACAATAAGTCCACCTGTACATCAACTCACTACACAACTGTCAACTATCTTGAATCTTCAATATCATATGTCTACTACCTAAAAAAGAATACATGTGGTACACGTTAGCACAATATTCAAGAATATTGTACTGAGTACGCCAACGTGTCTTTTATATACCTCTCGTTACTAAGCTTGGCAATAAGATAAAACTAATACTTGGCAGAAGTAAACAAATATATGACAAAAGTATACTCAAACAAAGATATATTTATTAACAAAAGAGAACATGTGTTTTAAGCTCATTTTCCATTATATGCTCGTGCATCTGCCTACCAATGGGATAGATGCATTCATGCCTTATGATCTGCTTACCAAAGAGATAGATCATTGTACATGTGATCTACTTACCAAAGAGATAGATCACTCACTAGCATTATGCTTACCAAAAATATATAGTGCTTTCATATAATGGAATATATATATTATGTTTCATGTGTTCATAATAATAAGTATGGAAAATCAAGCAAGATATCATACAAGAACAATCATTTCATTCAATATAGTATGCCAAGTGTTTATTACATATATAATGCAAGCATATTGTATAAAAATCCAAGTAAGAGGTAATGGTGTACCTTGATCACAGATAACCTAACCATCACATATTCCTGAGTCATCTATATCCTTGTTAAACCTGATTAAGACAAGATCGTGTACTATCATCAGATTCTCATCATATTTACCCTAGTTATGATTCATTAGGGTTTCACTTAGTCTTATCTTCTCATCTTTACTTGTATTCTTGTCTTTCAATTATCTTATTGATGTTATGTTCCAGATTACAGTTCATTTGTATGAACATTAGTTTCCATATCATTGTTTGCATGTATTAACCCTAGATTATATACATTAATCCAATTAGGGTTTTCCCATCATGATAGGATCCTTAAACATGTAACCTCATTTATATGCATAATTATGATCTCATAATTATATATTAGCTTCCAATTACTGATATGAGCTCACTCTGCAATTTTCAGGGTTTCTTGAGAATCTTGTAATTATTACAAATTAATTAGGGCTATTAGCCCTAATTAGCCATATAAAGAAAATTACATGATCTCATGCATCAACATCATAATCACTGATCTTAAAAAGAGTACAAACATGAATATGGATTTACTGACATATTATCATAATTTTATGCCATCATTTGATATTTATTATTTATGAAACAAGTGTAACATATCTTACATGATATTGCTATTATTAAAGCATCAAAAGACTAAAATGATGGTTCCATATTATTCTACTCATTTTTTATAAACATTTTGGTACCTTGTTTGTACTTTTCTGATAAGCATACTAATTACTATATATTTTTTTAAATCTGGTCATTTTCTGAGATATTTACCTCTAGTGGCCAATCGGAACCCACCATGTGGACACTGGGAGGAGTTGCTCCTTTGCTTTCTCTACTTACAGCGGGCTGGCTGGTTCTTTGACCTAGACCCAATCCACTCCCTTTCTCTTTCCTCACTGGCGTTCTCGACATTCTGGGTGTCTCTGAGCTTCGCATGTGAGTTCGCCATCAGAGCGTGACCTGTGTTCTCCTATGAGAGCACTTGAGTCATCACTACAATGACCGACCCCTTCTCCTTAGCACAACCCTTCTCATGCTCTCAAAACCTATCCCCATAAGCCCTCTCTATTTTGCATGTGCAGGAGTGCTGCCGCCAACCTGCTCTCAAGTATCGTTGTGGGGTGTCTTCTTCTTCCTCCTCGATCCTACAGTGTGACTATCGAAGATCCGACTTTGGTGAGGGATCAATGTCGTCCCTTGCTTGCATTTTCCTCAACCACCAGCCTCATCTGGTCCTTCCTAGCACCCCTGACCTAGGTTTCTTATGTGTGATCCCAGCACCTCCGACCTGTAGGTCATTGCTAACATGTCTCCTCTTCAGTGATCGTGGAGTTCATCGTTGTGTGGGAGACATCTGCTCCTCTGTTGTAGTTGTTGTTTCCGTCTAGAGATCTCATAAACTCTCCCTCACAGTTCTGATTCCTTAATCAACATCGTTGGCAACTGGAGCTAGGGCTCGACATAGCTCCTTCTCACTCTTCTGCTCTGCACTATGAGCACCAAGATCTACCTTCATTGAGAGATCAAAGCCACTCTTCTTGCCTTCATCTCTCAACTGTATCCAGGAATATATCCAGCTTGCAGTAGGTGGGGCTTGTCTCCTCTCTTCCCTTGCCTTGCATACTTTGAATTTGGTGGAGAAGCAACACAACTGAGGAGGTGGGACTCCCTCTTCTCTGCTCTTTAGGTTCTAAAGCAGGGGTCTTTCCACTTCCTTGTCCAGTCGAAGACAACTGCTCTTTTAGTTTTTTCTATCTGGCCACTACCATGATGTGGGATTACGGGTTGGGCTAGTCATTGCTGCTAACTGCATGATTTCTAGTAGGATACAAGGTAGAGGATGAAGTTCACCAGTCAAATCCAAATGAATAGCCAAGATCAACTCTCCTCAAAGCCGGTCTATGCTTCTGAAAGAAACACCTATCACATGCACATTAGAAAGGGCCAATGTGACATTTTTGTTGATTCAAGCCTAAGTTTTCAATTATGACTCATTGCTCAACTATACATCAAATACACATAATCTTATCATTTTTGAACTTCAATATCATCTTCTAGGAACATCCAATTGTCCTAAAGTTTTAGTTATAGCTTTATCACAACTTAAGCCACATTGTAGTCAGATTTGGTGTCAAAAATCAACTATTTGACTTGTCAATCGATCACCTA
Source organism: Alisma plantago-aquatica (assembly GCA_963693085.1). Classification (NCBI taxonomy): domain Eukaryota; kingdom Viridiplantae; phylum Streptophyta; class Magnoliopsida; order Alismatales; family Alismataceae; genus Alisma; species Alisma plantago-aquatica. The sequence continues at coordinate 499,653,903 of OY856411.1, forward strand.
AAAAAGGCATAATCTTAGCGATCTTAATCATGATATCCACATCAATCATCACTCAAACTTTATCAAAACACTTGGAACTTCAAAATAACTCAAACATGTGAATTAAAATATTCCATTCAACTTCAAGGTCCTAAAAAGTTCAATCCATCACAATAGCCCTCTATTCATAGGCGGGGTTAGGGCCAAGGTTCCCTATCTATGCGGGAGTGGAAGGGACTGGAAGATCTTGAATTTTCACAACAATTTTGGAAGTTTCACAACCTACAACACCCAAAACAATTATCTCATATTGAGATGGTCACATCACACTGTGAGATGGTCGTCTCGCACTGCAAGATGGTCGTTACATAGTTTCCCAGTTTTGTACATGTTTTGGCAATTCAATTCTAATTGATATATAACATGATGTTAGCACCAATCCTTGATGTAATCGAATTACACCCCTAAAATAGATGTTTGGTGCGTGTGAGATGGGTGTATCACACCACCTGAGATGGTCATCTTGCACAAGTGAGGCGGGCATCTCGTAGGCTGGGTCAGGCTAAATTCCAATCAATGTACAATACAATCAGCCTGACACTCCAAACGACTCTCTCAACACTTGAATCAATCATTTGGTAGTCCAATCCAGTCAGTAGATTTGTTGTGTGAATTTGAAACATTTTAGTACTAAATCCCTTCATCATTCAAGATTGAACTCCTCTTCTAGATGAGTTTCTATGTGTTTGACCCTATAGGTCCCATATTACGTTGGCAGTGAATGCCCATAACAACTTTTGACATCACAAGCAATGAGCGGTGTCTAGTCACACATCATTGCTACCCAAGTAAATGGAAAGTTGGAGAACAACTTCAATCTACAATCTGTGTATGGTGTTACAATGTTTGTATAGTCCCTTTGTTACTGATATCCAGATTGAACTCAAGGCATGGATCTATCATCCTCTTCAACATTCAATCTATGTTTCTTGCTATAGCAGGTTGTATGAGAGATGTGTAAGCTCAATATCATATATTGACTCACATGTACATGGCCATGTATTTCTCAGTCTCGCTAACTCAAGTGGCCATGGATATCATACTCCCGTAGGAGGTACAAATCCCATCTATATCACTCACAGGCAGTCCCCATGTGTCATAGTCACCCAATCATCACCTTTATAATAACCCATGTTTTAGGATTGCATTTGATGATGTTAAAGCAAACTGAACAAAATGTGATGAGTGCAGTGATTTTGGGTCTAAGAACCACAAACACCACCATCACTATAAGACATGATTCTAACTTACCTAGTTAAGGTTTCCATGTATCACTCTTCTTGTGGGTATGTTTGATATACTATTTTCTAACATGTATCTTTGTGCTTGGCTTGATATCCTCATATCATGACTAATGAGATTTTGTCATCAACCAGCTCATGCTAATATTTTGTGTTATTTTTTCCTATTTACCATCCACTATAACAACCGATCATGAACATAATAAGAATGTATATACTCTCAACATTTGTATGATCTCATTCTTCAAGTCATGAACTTGAAGATATATGTCATTGAGTAATATCATTCTCTATACATTTATTATGTTATTTCATTATATCAAAATTGAATAAGTAGAATAAATTGGAAGCTTGTCCTTATTAATAATAAAATCATTTACACATTATGCCATTACAATCATCATATAATTGGCTCTCTGGGCATACATACCAACACAAAGAACATGGATTGAACATTAAGAGGATGGCGATTCCATGCCTCGAGTTCAATCAAGGTATCAGAGACAAAGGAACTATATGATCATGGTAACACTAATCATGGATTATAGGTTGAAGTTGTTCTCCAACTTTCCAAATTACTTGGGTAGGAATGATGTGTTTCTAGATACCTATCATTGCTTGTGATGTCATAAGTTGTTTATGGACATTAACTGCCAACATAATTTGATACATATAGGGTCACACATATAGGATGCACTTGGAATAAGAGTTTATTTATGAATGATGCTTAAATTGATTAATAGAATTGTTTAGGTATTCAATTAAACAATTGAGGTTCAAAATTTTGTTTGAATGGAATCTGAACCGACCATCTCAAGTGTTGAACTGATCGGTTGGAGTGTCAAGTCAATTAGGAAAAATAATTGGTTGAATATTTACTCGAACTGGAAAAGTGAAATGACTATTTCATTATGTGAAATGACTATTTCATGATTTGAACCGACCAATTCATCATATGGGTTGTTCGGCTCAATGATCAATTTGATTTGATCAAGGATTGATGTTGATGTCATGATTTTGCATTAATCGGATAATGAATGCCAATTTGCTTCTAAATAGAAAAGTATATGAACTGACCGGTTCATGAGATGAACCGACCAGCTAACCTCCAAACCGACCAGTTGTACAGTGAACCTAATGGTTCACCATTCGTAGTTTCTAGAAAATTCATGAACTTTGTCTCTTCGACTCCCAAACTAACTGGAAACCCTAAACATGGTCCCTCCTATAAATTCAGGGGTATAGGGGGCTTCCTAGACACGACAATAAGCTCTAAAAATTATTGTCCTCTCTGGTTGTGGTAACCAAGAGAGCCCAAGCAAGTCCTACCCATAAAAGGGAGGGATAGCAAGGGAGAGACAACTATGGGAGAGTGAATCAATCCTAGCAGATTGACATTAGAAGGGACAACTCCTTCTCGTTGGCTTTAGTAGCACGATGTAGAGTTCCCGGTGGTCCGCATAGACTACTCTAGAGGTGAGGAGGTTGTTGTCTACTGTTAGGAGGGTGTCATCAACCAAAGTTTGTGGCACCAGACCAGGAGGTCATTGCTGATGACTGACTGAGTGCTTCTTGGAGAAGAAGCACGCTACTGCTGCAAGAATTATCATTGGACTTGCTCCAGGATAGGTATATCTCTTGTTTCCTTCCTTCCTAGATATATCATTACTAATGAGATCTTTCTAATTAGGGAATCAGACATTAAATTTTTTGTTTCTGTTGCCTATATCTATCGCCTTGATTTCTCAACAATGGTATCAGAGCCATGTCAATTTACGGTGTATCATGGATTTAAATCAATGTGATCAGATTTTTTTATTGCATACAAAATGAATACAAAAATGTTTAATGTGGATATTAGATTAAATATCACATAAGATCCCAACTAATATATATATATACATATATATACACACACATATATATATATGCAATTTATACTTGACACCCTAAAAGAACTTTGATGGTGGATGTTAGCATAGTTATGGCCAATAACCCTAAATTTGTGTGCTTGGTTGTGGTTTTTGATTCTTGTATATATCTCGATTCGTATATTGAGCCTCTATCTTCTCTTCTATATATAAAATTATTAATTCTTTCCGTCCTATTTCCCCCTCAAATGTAACTCAATGTTTCTCTATTACAATGTAATATGTAGATAGGATTAGGAGTTTTACTTCTTGTTATGGCAAAGAATATGCTCTGGTCCAGATGAACAGACCATTCAGTAGACGAACTGATCGACCATAGGACTGAGAAGGCCAGAAAATAGGAGGATGGAGTGATCAACTAGTGTCCCAACTAATCGAGGAGTTCATACATCGATTGAACCTAAGACCATACAACCATTTCAAGAGCCCAACAAAGTGACGATAAGATGAGATGATTGGTTCAAGTGTTGAATTGATTAACCTAGAGTGGTTTAAGTACAAATCTTCACCAACAACAAGTTACTTCATATGATGTAGACCTTAGGTGGTAGTAATTCCATGTGTTTTCAAGGAAAATTACAATAGTATGGCCATAACCATCGCTTATGTTTATTATTGCATGTTTTCTATTGTGGGATATAGCATGTATATTATATGTACTATAGAATGTGGTGATTGGATATGTATATGTATTTATATATAAAATCCCTCAATCAAACATATTAAGTCTTAGATGTTTTCCATAAGCAACACATATGAAAAGCTTGATCGACTATGTGTGGGTACGTCAAGCATGGTGCGTTGTCCATTTCTTGGAAGTGTGATGGTATTTATGTGGGCCTACCAAGCAGGGTGCATTATTATTGTGTTGGCTTTTAGGTTAGGCTTAACTAGGTGATATTAATGAGATTAAGAACCTAGAAGCATGCAGATCACTATGACAAAGAGTTGTGCATACCATCTATCCAAGAATTGCATGAGATGTAATTGGCAAAAGTTGCCTTCCTTAATAATTGATTATGGATGTTGGCGTTGGTCGAGTAAAAATTTAATTATTTTGGGTCTTGGATTACTAGAAGATTGTATGCTATAATATTCTAAATTGGTAGTGAGTGCTATCAATTTGAACAAAATAGTGGGAGCGATAATTAATTAAAGGCCTAATGAATATCATCAATTTTATCAAATAAAATAAAAAATGTTTTGATAAAGTTGCAAAGTTTCTTTTGTAGAATCTAATGACAAACACAAACACCTTATCATTGAGATCAATCCTTGAGTAGGACAAACTAAGTGGGATTTACTTCCACATATAGCTTAGGCTTTGAGAAGCGTTCTCACTAATGAGTGAAAGCTCTATCTCCTTGAAAGACCACAACAGAGGAACCAGCTCCAAATGCACCAGAGACTGAAATGGATGCTTACTTGAAGCATGCCAATGATACTGCAAACATCATAGACCTTATGTTGATCTGTGTGAACTATGAGTTGCATGAACAACATGAACATTGATATTTTTGACATGGTAACATATCTTAAGAATCATGTAAAGCAATTAAGGTATAATGTCTCCAAAGAGTTGTTTGAGTGCAAACTGATAGAGAGAGATCCAGTAGAGTCCCATGTGCTCAACTTGATTGGGAATGTGGAGATACTAGGATTTATTTTAGGTTAAGTGTTGGCTATGAATACGATTCTATAATCATCGTATGAATCATATAGTCAGTTTATCGAGTGCTATCACTTGAGTAACTTGGGCAAACCACTGTCTGAATTGCTTGGCATATTGATTAATGTTGAAGTAGAAATGAAGATGGACAACCCTATGATAATGATTAGTAGAACAGATTCCAAGGACAAAGCCAAGGCTTAGAAGAGTTCTGAGGCTAAGATGAAGTCCAAGTATTCTACACTCAAGATAAGGAGAGGTAAGTGCAAAAGGAATATGTCCTTCTCACTTAAATGAATAAGGAAGATAAGTGCCACCATTACCACCAGCCTTGACACTGGAAAAGGAACTGCCTTCTTTTTATAGAGGATCTCAGGAAGAAGGAGATATAGATCTTTACTTTAGGACCTAAGAAGAAGTAATCTAGAACAGTACGGAGCAAGGTTGTTGCCACTACACTTGGAAGTTGTCATTCATGGGCATGCAATAGAATTAGTGAATTGCTATTATGTACTCATCATTGATGAAAACATAATGTATCTTGTATGGATGAATATATTGATGTTTCATTTTAGAAGATGAGATCTTGAATGACAGTTTCCTATGTCTCATAATCTATACTTGATAGTTACAGAGACAAATAAGTATAAGTACACACACGGAATGACTTGATGAGTCAAACAATGAATACCCATAGCATTGTCATCTAAAGCATGTAAATGAGAATTTGCATTTCTGGAATCCATAATGATGGTTCTCTAAGACTCTTTTGGTTATTGAACCAATAGATACATGCAAGTATTATTGGAAAATATGAAAAAAGCATCTTCACTAGATGTACTTGGAGAGCAACTATTCTATAGGGATCATACATACTGATGTATATAGAACTTTTAGAATAAATGCTAAAGGTAGTTACAAATACCTCATTATATTTATTGATACTATCAGTAGATATGGAAGTTTGTATTTAATGAAATACAAGTATAAAATTTCTTGAAGTTCTCAAAGAGATCATGAATGAAGTACGTAACTAATAGGTAGAAGTATTAAGATACTTCGATATGATCGATGTTGAAATATTTTAAACTAAGAGTTTGAGAACCTTCTGGGGAAACCGTGATAATGTATCACAATGAACTCCACCTGAAAAATAATGATGTATCATAAGAAAGGAATCACACCATGTTAGTCATGGTGTGATTGTCAATAAATCAAGATGATCTTCCAATTTCCTTTTGGGTACATGATTTACACTAAAACAATGTACCCTCTGAAATGGTTCAAAAGACACCATATAAGATATTGCATGGGAAGTTTCTTGATATGTATTTTATAATGGTAAGTAATGAAAGCTTATATAAGAAAATAGTTTCTTGAGAAGCTTTATCCACAATATCACATAAATGTTAATTCTAGTTTATATTCAAATCCAACATCAAAAGTGTTGTGTTGTCAGGATGGTTGCATTCTTGAAATGGAATTTAATTCCAAAGGAATCAGTGGGAGAAAAGTAGAGCTCAAAAAGTTTGAGACCATCAAGAAAATATTGAATCTAAAGAGGTACAATAGGAATAATGAGAATCTCAAACTGTTGTGGAATCTCAAGTTCCTTATGTAACACAAAACCTCATAGGTCTAGTAGAACACGCCTTGACTTTGAAAGATTGTGATATCTTATAACTCAGAAAGGCAGTAAGTTGGTCATAAGATGATGAGACAACAACCTATCTAGAAGTTGTTGTGGCACCAGAATATGAGAAATGGCTAGAGTTTATCCAAGATGGACTCCATGTAAACCAACAAGGTATGCCCTTGGTGGATCCACTTGAAGGGGTAAGACCGCATAGGGTGCATTTGGGTCTTCTGCAAGAAGACCAACATGGAAGGGTATGTTGGTTGCAGAGTTTTTCAAATGAGTTCAAGGTGTTGAACTTGATGAAATTCTTTCACCAATTGCCGTGGTTAAATCCATCACGATCATGCTTTCCAGTGTAACTTCGTATGACCAATGGGATTTGGCAAAATGGATCTTAAAATTGCAGTCCTTAATAGGAATATTGTAGAGGATGTGTACATGACACAGCCTATGGGTTTTATAAATACATTAATGCAAATAAATTATGTAAGCTAAAAAGGTTAATTGGTGGATTAAAGCAAGCATCTCAGAAGTTGGAATTGTTGTCTTGACAAGATAGTCAAAAAGTTTGACTTGAGTCAGAATGAAGATGAAATCTGTAATTACAAAAGATTTCGTAGGAGCCTATATATATTCCACATAATGATGGGGAATAACATCCTTATACTATATATATTAAAACCTAGCAAGGAATTACTTTCTCTATGAAGGATTTATGCAAAACATCCTATGTGATAGGAATTGAGATCTTAAGAGATAGATTTGGAAAGTCTTGACCTAAGTAAGAGCACATATGTTGGCAAGATGTGGAAGGGGTTCAACATGCATGGCTCAAGGAGAGAAAACTTGTCCACGTTCCATGGAGTTAGTCTCTTAGGATCCTAGTGTCATAGTTCTTGTGAACAACATGTTCACATGGATGGATGCCATGTGCATTCACAATTGAATCTACTACAAATGCAATGTTGTGTACTGTTCCCATATTGGATATGATGAGAAGATATGTACTCATCCCATTATATCATATGTATTGGACATGATGAGAGGATATGTACTTATCCAGTTTTCTCATATGTATTGGAAATGACGAGTGGATATCTGTCAGATCATAGTGAGAGTCATTGGACTACCGTACAAGAACATCCTTAAGTACTTGATAAGTACAAAAGGATCAGTTCCTTGATTATGGTAATAAGGAAAAGTTGGGTGTAAAGGGTTACACTAATGCAAGCTTCTAAAATGACAAATAAAATTAGCGATCACAATCTAAATTTGTGTTTGACCTTAAAATGAGAACTATAGTTGGAAAAGGTCTGAATAAGAGACAGTTGTTTAATTATGTAATAGAATTTGAGTACCTTGCTATTTTGATAACATCATAGGATATTGTATGGATCGAGAGATTTGTTTGGATGAACTTGTGGGATGTTCCAACCATTAATGATGCAGTAGAGATACTATTACAAAAATAGAGCTACTGGTAGGCAAGGAATCTCATATAGCATACTATGACACTTCCATCTCATACAAGATGTCGTATAATGAGGAGATGTGAAACATGCAATATACCGACTAGAAACAAATGTTGCTAACCCTATATAAAAGAGATTGCATAGTAGAAACATGATGGACATGTTTAGATCACTTGGAATAAGATTTGTGGGAGATTGGCTCTAAGTGCAAGGCGTAGTTTGTTGGTATGTATGCCCAGAGAGCCAATCATATGATGATAGGAATAAGCATTAGATAACCGATTTGATAATGATAAAGGTAATTCCATGTATTATGTTTGTCTCAATCATGAGATATGACACATACATAATAGATGTATAAAGAATGATGTTATTCATTGATACATGAACAATGAGATCAGATGTATGATAAGAGTGCATACATTCTTGTTATGTCCCTAGTCAGATATTACTATAGAAGCAAAATAGACAACAATAATACATAAGACTAGAGGGTGTGTTGACAGATTATAGAATCTCATTAGTCATGATATGTGATATCAAATCAAGCACACATGTACATGTTAGAGAACAGTGTATCTAATAGACCCACCTTGAGAGTGATACATGGATACCATGGAATGGTAGTCAAAATCAACTATCATAGGCATAGTGGTGATTGTGGTTCTTAGACCTAAAGTCACTACACTCATCACGTGTCGTTTGTTGTACTTTGACGTCATCCAACCTGACCTTGAATTAAGGGTTTCTATAAAGGTGATGCTCGGGTACTATGTGACACATGGGGATTGAGTGTGAGTGATGTAGATAGGATTTATCCCTCCTATAGGAGTTTGATACCCAAATAACTTGATAAGTGAGACTGAGAATGTATGGCCATACTCATGTGATTCAATATGTGATATGTGAACTCACATGCATCTCAAACAATTTTCTCTAGTTCAAAGAACATGGATTGAATGTTGATGGGATGACAATTCCATGTCTTGAGTTCAATATGGATATCAGAGACAAAGGAACTATATGATCACGGTAACACTAATCATGGATTATATGTTGAAGTTGTTCTCTAATGTTTAGAATTACTTGGATAACAATGATGTGTTTCTAGATACCTCTCATTACTTGTGATGTCATAAGTTGGTTATGAACATTCACTACTGATGTAATTTGGGACCTATAGGGTCACACACATAGGATGCACTCAGAATAGGAGTTTATTCATGAATGATGTTTAACTTGATTACTAAAAGTGTGTATGTATTTAATTGAACAACTGAGGTTCAAAAAATTGACTGACTAGACTCTGAACCGGCTGGTTCAAGTGTTGAAATGATAGACTAGAGTGTCAGGTCAATTGGAAACAACAATTGGCTGAATATTTGCCTGAGATGGAAAAGTGAAAGTGTTTCATGATATGAAATGACCATTTCATGATGTGAACTGTCTTATTCATCATATGGGTTGTTCGATTCAATGATCAATTTGATTGGATCAAGGATTAATATTGATGTCATGGTTTTGCATTAATCTAATATCGAATGCCAATTTGATTCTAGATAGGAAATTACATGAACCGACTAGTTTATAATATGAACTAACCGGTTCACCTATGAACCAACCAGTTGGATAGTGAACTGACCAGTTCACCATTTGTAGTTTCCTAAAAATTTGTGAACTTCGTCTCTTCGACTCCCAGACCGACTGGAAACCCTAACCCCGACCCCTAATAGAGGGGTATTGGGGGCTTCCCAGACACAACAATAAGCTCTAACAATTATTGTCCTCTCTAGTTGTGGTAACCAAGAGAGACCAAGCAAGTCCTACCCATAAAAGGGAGGGATAGCAAGGGAGAGACAATTGTGGGAGAACAAATCAATCCTAGTAGATTGATGTTCCTCCTTCCCATTGGCTCTGATAGCACAATGTGAAGTTCCCGATGGTCTGTTTGGACTACTCTAGAGGTGAGGAGGTTGTCTCCAGTCACTAGGAGGATGATGTCAACCACAGTCTGTGGTGCTAGACCATGAGGTCGTTGTTGACAATTGATCAAGTTCTTCTTAGATAAGAAGTACACTATTGCTATAAGAATTTTTGTTGGACTTTCTCTAGGACCAGGTATATCTATTGTTACCTTTCTTCTTAGATATATCATTGTTGACAAGATCTTGTTTATTAAAGAATCAAGCTTTGAAAATTTTCTTTTTCTACATATATCTATTGCCTCAATTTCCCAACATTGTGTTACCAAAACATGAGGAGAAGAGATCTAACCCCCTTGGATTCAGATTGTGTGGATAACATCACACCCTTCCCCATGCAATAAGAGACCGCTTCGACACTGGTTTGAATGCCAATCACGGTTGTGACCCATTCGCTACCGCTCGATCATGTCCCAACACTGCGGTGAGTGTTGCATCGCGCCAGCTGGCAATGTGTGGTTGGCGACATATAGGATCCCTTTGATCAAGTCATAAGTGTGGGATGCGGCTGGGAGAGGTGTAGTAGAGGAAGCAGGTATGTAGTCTACCGTTGGATGTTAGGTCAACAACTTGTGGTATCTTATTCTTCAAGATGAGCTTGTGTTTGTTGCACCTAAGTGTGGTGGTGCCATGGTGGCTGAAGCTTTGTTGGAGCAACCTGTACAAAAGCTTCTAGTTCATCTTGGCGACCAAGAAAGGTGCCAGCCAACACGGACTCGACCTTGTAGTGTTGTCACACCACCTATGTGGGGTCAATATGTTGTGGAATAGTGGTGCCCAAAACTCATCTAGGCGGCGTCTAGGGTTACCTGAGAGGGAAGAGCAAAGGAAAATAAGGTTTTCATGGCTAGGGAAGTGAGGGGAAATAAGGAAGAAAAGAAAGCAGAAGTAGGGGTGCATTTGAAAGGGGTTCCAATTGTTCAAATTTTCAAGGTCGAAGCCTATTAGTTGTAGCAAAAGTGGCATGTTGTAGAAGGTGTAATGGTATGGACCATCAAAGAAGATGAGCGAGAGGCATTGGATGGATAGGTTTATCATGATCCACAGACAGTCCAACAGTGTTGGGGTGTTGCTCTCACCTACCCAAACTGGGGAAGCAGCTAGGCCATGACTAATTTGGCCCATTAAGGGTTAAATATCAATGAAAACAATCAAAGGACAAATTAAATCGACTCATCTTTGTACATTCATAACATGGCCTCTAGAGGTTCAATTGAGGCCATTTTTACTTTGATAGATTCATAATTAAAATCTTTACAACATGGAATACATTTTATAGCAAGAAGATATTATTGAGGTGGTTTAATTCAGTTGAAAGTGTATGATATGTTAAATCATGTTGTGGCGTTCAATATTTCAAATTATTGTAGCACGGTGCAAAATTGATCATCGAGGTGACTAAATTGGAGTCTCATAATACTCAAGATATGAAATTGATATCCAAACGAGTAGGTTGAGTCTTAGTTGGAGTGATAAGGCGCATAAAAGTATAGATAATTAGATTATCAATTCTAGTTACTTAGATCCCATACCTAGGACTACAAAATGGGTATATAAAGGGGAAGGTGAAGAAACTTGCTAAGGTTACACTAGGGATTTATTATCTTCTCCACCTAAAAGCCCAAAATCATTAATTTTTCCTATTCCTTAGGTGGGTACCTCAAACAACCACATTAAGAGGAAGATAAGGAGAACAAGAAATAATATAACATTAAACGTGAAATGAGAGTTTGATTCATAAACATTTATCAACATGGTATATAGTTATATTCCTCCCCCCCCAAACAACCCATAAAGGAGCTCAACTACTCATAGTCTGATAAATGACAAAAGATAGGGAAAGAGAAACTAGAAACTCCATGGAGGTGTGGATGAAGGAGATCCTTTCTTCAACTCAAATAGCTCCAAGAGCTTCATCCTCCTCTAAGGGTTTATGATGGCATGAAAAATGGAAGATGTATGCTCAAAACCCTATCAAATTAGGATTTTAGGGAGGAGGGAAGAAGGAAGTGAAGTAAAATGAGTGAGGATGTGGAGGATTGTCATGTCTAACCTTAGACTCCCAGTCCTCACTAGTGTATATACAGTGGCCTAGGGGTCTAAGGTTAAGTGGGGGTATAGTAGTAAAACTATATGTGGCACATAGTAGTGTTTGGTGGGAAAAAAAGGAGGTGGTGGTTAGGAGTGAGGATGGACATGATGGATGGGAAGGGTTGTGGTAGGAAGATGAAAATGTTAGATAAATTTTGGATGGAATGAGGTGAAGTAGCACGACCATGATGGAATGAGGGTAGAATGACCGTGGCAGTTGCCATGAACGTGGTGGAGGAGGTAGGATATGAGTTGAGGGGTGTTGTTGGCATAGTCATTTTTGTTGGTTATCACCATGATGGTGGTAGTGAAAATAGTCATGGTGGCTGACATCTCCTGTGGTAGCTTCAAACTAGATCAAGTATGTGATTTTCTTTATTGTAGCATGTCCATGGAGAAGTACCACAAACGTTTTCAGGGGATTTTTCTTGTACTTTGATCTTCTAAGTGTACTCCATGGTGCTTCTTGCTTCAACTCTTTCCTTGATCACATGGGGATAGGTTGGGGGTAGTTTAGGTCGCTATTAGGATCCTCTATGGTTGTGGAAGTCTTAGGATCCTCTTTCTTCTCTCCCTTTCATATTAAGTACCAAAATACATATAAAATATGCAAGAACAATCCACAAGTGCACTCGACATAAAATGGTATTTATTGAAAATAACATGCATTCCACATATCTTATTGCAAACAAGGGAAAAAAATTACACAAAATGGAGACCCAAACTAGTAGTCCATCATATACATATGGTTTTAATTGATAAATGAATGTTTGATATATATATACTTTTGATTGTTTTCTAATTTAGACATCAATCACTTTTTTACACTACTACAAAAAACATTTTTTACAACAGTCCATTTTTCCATTTTACAGCAGGTGTTAACCGTTGTATTAGATCGCATGATCTTATGGGGAGTGATTTATATAACATTGATGTGCATGTTGTAATACATGTATTTTATACAACAATTAAAATATGTTGTCTTTCAATGAAGGACCCGTTGTAATATGGGTGTTTTATACAACATATGGTGCATCCGTTGTAATATATATTATACAACCATTGAAGCATGTTGTCTTCACTAAACACACCTATTTTAATAGGGTTTTTTTTACAACATATGGTGCACCCATTGTAATATATATTATACAATAGTTGAAGCATGTTGTCTTTTACTAAACAAACCCATTGTAATAGGGGTATTTTTCACAAGATGCAGTGACAATAGTTGAAGCATGTTGTCTTCACTAAACACACCTATTGTAATAGGGGTATTTTTTACAACATATGGTACACCCATTGTAATATATATTATACGATAGTTGAAGCATGTTATCTTTCACTAAACAAACCCATTGTAATAGGGGTATTTTTCACAAGATGCAGTGTGCCTATTGTAATATATATATATATATATATATATATGTTTATACAATAGTTGAAGCATGTTGTCTTTTGATAAATACACCCACTGTAACAGGAGTGTTTATACAACATGTGGTTTGTCTGTTACAATATACACATTTTATACAACATGTGTTGCATGTTGTAGTTCACTAGTGTTACAACCCCAATTTTGGGTTCATTTGCTGAGAAATGTAATTTATCATATTAAAGATATTTAGACAAATAATGATACAACTTTTATTGAATAAATGTATTTCATTTACAATAGCCTTGATGATTGCTTTATTGGCTATTGGGCCCAATAACAAGGAATTTCAATTAATTAATGAATAATTGAGAATTTGAGAAAAGAAAGATGTGAAAACCTCTAGAAGGCAAGAGAATATAATCCAAGGATAGATTTAGTGCCTCTTGAGTTCCTTGGATTCCAAGGAGTCCAAAGTTGCATAAAGAATACAATAAGAAGAGAAAAGATCAAATGAGTATTTCCTTGTTAATAAAGAAATTGAAAACATTGATGAAATATGGAAAATAAGTGAAAAGAGGTATAATTGAGTTATCCTTGGTGGAATTTCGTATCCCAAGGATTCCTAATGTTAAAAGGAATACCAATGACGAAAATAAAAGAGAAATAAAGAGAAATCCTCAAAAAGGGATATTTTAATAAGAAATCAACATAATAATGAGAAATAATGCATATAGATGCCTTTAGAAGGATAATAAGTATCCTTATGAAGTATTTCGAAATAATAAGTTTCTTGGGATCCAAGGAGCCCCAATGAAGAAAGAGGAAAGATAAAATACTAATAAAACAAAATAAGAGAGTAATATAATACATTATTACTAATTTTTTGTGGCATGGAAAAAGGAAAAGTATTTTCTATTAAAAAGGAAAACTTAATTTCGTGCCAATACATAAAAGGCAAGTACAAGGAAGATAAAGGAGGTAATTTTCGAAATCCTAATAATTAAAGAAAAAGGAATATCAAAGGGATGAGGGAGAGAGAGAAGATTTGCTTCTTAATTAAGGGAAGTTGTTTCCTATTAGGAAAGGAACTTGTTCCCTCTTATATGAACGTCTTGGGGCTTGGGTGCCCTCCCCTATATAAGGGGTAGAGCCCAGGGATGAGTTCCTAGAGGTTCCACGTATTACTATCTTCTTCTTCTCCTTCTTTGTAAACAAACCCTAAGGGAGAGGAGTAGTGTGTCTATGAGCAACGAGGAATGAGTAGATGAGTACGAGAGAAGCACAATGCTCCCACGACACCTCACGAAGACGCAACCATCTTCCCTGAGCTTTAGTTCTTACGTGACGACCGCAGGAGAGCAACAGATCATCCACGTGTTGCAGAGCTAAGGAGCTTGAACCAGTCAACTTGGTCGTGACCCAGCAGCACCCTCGTGTGTGCAAAGGCACGACGGAGGCAGGGGAAGCCACTCCAGTGGTTGTTGGGGTCCAGGGGAGGGAGGAGCAACCCTGCGATCAGAGGCTAGGGCGGCAGCAGGCCACCGTTCCAAGGAAGAAGGTGACTAGGTCCATTGGACGGTTATGCCCTTCCGTGGGCTATAGCAATGGTTAACTTAACTGAGGGTATTTTGGACCTTTCGAAATGTTTCCAAAGAAAGTAACGTTGCATGCAATGGGCTACGTGGCGCCTCCCTATTGGCCAAAGTAAGATTTTATTACAAAAATCATATCTATTTAACCGTAGCTTGGATGGATGCGTATTATCATGAATTTTGCTCAGAAAAATGAGAGGAATCCAATAAAAATACCTTTAGGGGCTAATTCCTCTTGAAATTCGAAAAGTAATGGAAGTTATGAATTAATGGTTAAGAAACCCTATTTTGATATAATTAATGTGATTAATAGGGTTTAATTGATGATTAAAGTTGATATTAGCCTGTTAATGATGAAGAAGAACATTAGGAACAAAAAGGATGAACTTTGCATATAATTAGTTAATTTAGAGTTTCATGCGCATGTATATGTTTTAATGGGCCTTGAAACCCTAATATTAGTAAATGTGACTCATAATGGTTTTAATTATTCAAAATCATGCATAGTGTTGAGACATGATAATTCCAAGCTATTTCGAGCATTAAAGTTCCTAATTTGTGGATAAATAACCTTAATATAGGAATTAGGGTTTTTGAATGAATCAAGGCAAAATTAATGATAAATAATGTTCATATGAGTATTAGAGCATAATGAACTACAAATTGATGATAAACAAGCATAATGACTTTGTCACGGGTTAAAGAGGATAAAAATGGTAGTTTTAATGAAAAGAGGCTTAATGGACTTATATAATGGTTAATTATGCCTTAAATCCGAAAGTGAGGATTAGGTGTTGAGAAAAATAGGGTTTGTGATCAATTGCGTTAAATTAGGGTTTAAAATAGTAAAAGATGAAGGGAAACCCTAATTGCAATGGAAACCCTAAAAGTGGACTAGAAATCCTAGGAAGCGAGCCAGGTTTAATGGATCTTGAAGACATGAGTAATAATAGGAAATTGCATGATTATTTCAGGATATTGATATGTGTGCTTGCTTGCTTGGATTTCTTATTGCATGGATTATTCTATCTCAAAATCAGCCTGACAGGTATGTGGTTATGATTATGATTATCCCACTTTAGTTTTCTGAGGATTTTATTGATATTTACATTGTGGCTTGAATTAATTGTTGGATGAATTTAATTCATGCAAATTATAATGTGGATATGACAATCACATAAGATATGTACCTACTAGCTCAGATCCTGGTCCCCTCTTTGGCTTAATAGTTGACCTAGTACATGGCTACCTATGGGGTAGGTCCATCAGGTCATTGGATGACTTAGTACATGGCTACCAATGGGGTAGGTCCATCAAGTCACATTGAGTTATATATTGGGCTACCTTCGGGTAGTGCCATGCGACTCTATTACCCTAGGTATTGGCTACCTGTAAGGTAGGACCATGGGGTAAGAATATACCTAAAAGAGAGGTAGCATACAAGTCCACTATAGGGATAGCACAGAGTTAGGGGATAGTTAAGGATTGAGTAGTATGGTTTAAAATGTAATCTTGTCTGTTAAATGATAATTGGTTGATTACATTGTTATTATAGTTGCATGATTATTGTTTCCCCCCACATACCAGCTTCTTGCTGACTGATGTTTTGTTTGTCGGCATTTTAGGTACAAGTGAAAAGAAAAAATAGTAAAGTGGCATATGTGGAATTAAATGAGGATTAACGTGCACAGGAGGATTAGTTAGATTAGTATCTTCATGGATAGAAGTTTAGAAATCCCAGTTTTTAAAAGGTAAGCAAAGTTTTATTTTATACCAGTTTTCAGTTTAGTTGGTAAAGTTTATTAATTGTTATTGATTATTTATCGAACCTTTGATCCTGTGAATTGGGATAACGACTCTGACCTTCTGGTCTCCCTTAATTGGGGGTTACCGGGAGGTGGGGTCATTACAACTAGACACACCTATTGTAATAGGAGTCCATTTTTTAGAGACACACATTGTAATTGGTGTGGATAACACAATATGTGTTGTTTGTTGTAGTATCATACCTTTTACAACATATCATTAACTGTTGTATTTGATTAGAGTTTGACATGTCATAAGTAACCACTTTTATTTATCAAATTAATAATATTTAAAAAAACTAATAATAAATATGAAAATATACCTTTTTCATTTCACAAAGAAGGACAATATTGAACAAAAATTTCATCAGACTTTGAAAAAAACTTCCACTATATTTAATAAAGAATCAATCATCCTTACAAAGATTCAATAAGACAAAGTAGTGAGTATGCACTCTAGAATCAAACTGAAAATTAACTACAAAGGTTTCACATATTGGTCTATTCTAAAGAACATATGTCTCCCTCTCATGTCACATAATCTGATGTATGCTCAAGAACACACGTCACCCACTCATTTTGGACCTCGTCGATCTCTTTTTGATTGAATCAACGACCAATATACTTTAAATAATACTACAATTATATGTCAAATATATCAGCATATTCTTATTTATTCAATGTATTTGGAAATCTAAACAAACTAAAAGTGTATAATATTTAGTAGCTTACACATTCAGAGATATTTCTACTTTTCACATCAACAATGTCTCTCATGTAAATAAAATTTACCAAACTAAAAGAGTATAATATCTAGTAGCTTACAGATTAACATTTGAATGTACTCACGGTTCAAGAGTATTCTAACATAATTACTCTTACTAGGTTTATTCAACCAAGAGAGATAAAATGTGAGATCAACCTTACATCTAGATCATTGTATATATAATTAATATTGGATAAACAATATTCTTAATAAATTTTATTTTATCTTTTTTATATTCGTTCTATGTAAAAATTATGAATTATAAGTACCTTTCCATAAATATAGATAACACACACACACACACACACACATATATATACTACTTTAAAAAAGGTGAATGTTTGAAAACAATTGCAGCAGTGTTAGTTCTACACTATACAAGCCGTCCAACCAATCACGTTTCAACTTTTTCAAAATGTTGGTCTCCCCTTCAACCTCTCCTCACACGGTTCCTCTCAATTTTACTAAGTAATCACGTTCCGCTAACTAAACCCACTGCTGACGTCACCGTTCAAAGCATTTAAAATCCTATAAAAATTCTGAATTGTTGTTTTTCCATATTTCTCTCACCCATTTTTATAGTAACTCATATATTTTCCCACACATCACACATCCTTGCTTGGCAAATAGTGGTTCCACTACATTAGATAATTCAAATATAAAATAGAATTTGAGACGTCATAATAAGCCTCACATAAAATCACAAAAGAATTTTATGCAACGACAGAACTGAATCCCATGTCATTTCAATAAAATATCTACCTTAGATAATCCAAATACAAAATAGAATCTGAACCACCTCAAAAATATCAACAGAAATTGTTACAACATAACCAAAACTTCCTTCTATAGATAATTCAAATAAAAATAGAATTTGTTGCAAAGGCCACATCCTTCACGACGTCCAATATTATCTCCCACCTCTCTAACTCCAACTTGACACCACGATAACTAAACACATGCACCACACTTTAGTTTTTCCTCTACTTCTGAAGGTCGGAGCATATTCCTCGACTGCATTTAGAAGAAAAGCAGGTGCTTTAGTTGTTCCTCAAGTTCTGAAGGCCGGAGCATGTTCCTCGACTACATTTAGAAGAAAACTTCAGCAAGTGAGAAGTTTAATCACTACATATATATTTTATGCATTGTGTACAAGTCTAATCACCTCCTACAACCTTATGCAGCATGCCTAATGAGCAGATCCGCCAACCCCTTTAGCCTTCCTGTCAAGAGGAAAAACAACAATAAATGGTATTCTATACTCTGTGTTTTGGAGCGTACAACAATCAAACATATCTGTCAAAGCTGCTTACTAGAAGAAAACACTTCCAAGTATGGAACTTATAAAACATCAGCTGGTTAGATGTTTAATTACTACATACATATTGATGGAGTTTTGCAACGCCACTAAAAATACTAGAGATGATGAACCCCTAAGTTTAGCCTTGCTAGTACTATGGTAAGATCTCCACCCACGTATGCTAAGACACGCGGAAGTCTTATCGTAGTATAGTTAAGGGTCGAATCCTCGAGACAACGGTCTTGATGTAATCAAGATGGAAAATGTTTTAGTCGTACTTAACTACTTAACAGTTGATATTTAGATCAAAAGTTTGAATTGGTTTTAAGCTAAGTGCAAGGAAAGTAAAGCAAGAAAGTAGAAATTAAGGTTGTAAACAATGATTAAAAACCACTAGGATGTTATCGGATTTCACACCGCTACACATGGATTAAGACATGCAACATAATGAAACAACCTGCAAAGAGAGTCAAATCAGTTAGTATCTTGTAGTCCTAGCTTCCTTTCGGATAACTAGCTACGAGAAGTGTGGAGTATTGCAATGCCAGCCATTCCATAACGAATAGTCACTTGCTTTGCATTACTCCTTCATGAAATGTGTTCCTCGACCTTACCAAGGTTGCACTTCCATACGTCAAATGATTCCATTTCATAGTATGGAAGTGCAACGAGGGGAGGGTGAGTTTACTCCACTCATGAAAGCACTCCTAGATACCGAAACAGACATATGGTGACTACATACATCTAAAACCAACATTCAATCGATATTCAGATCTAAGGGTACAAACATAGACAATTCATACCGAAAGATAATAAGTAACACAAGTTGATGATCAAGCAACTAGCATTCATTAAACGATTGATGTTGAACTGAAAAGGAGAGTATCTCATTTGCAAACAGTTGAATTACATTGCACGAAATGAAAACATGGGTAGCGGGGCTACTCCCCGCACCCTAGTGAATGAGACTACTCGCTCATGTCAAGGACAAAGAAGGAGGCGAGAAGAGAAAGAAAGAACATCATCTCCACGGAGGAGGGAAGGTTGAACCCTTGGTGAAGAGAGCAACGATCTTCACACTTCGTGGTTGACTTGATGAAGGACCTTCTCTTCCCACCTTCTTTGCTGTTGAGAGAGAGAGAAGGTAGCTTGATGATGGAACGTGGATCTCAAACTGGTAGCCTTGGGGCAATGGATGAAGGATGGAATTGCTCTGGAACTGGAGGGGCAGCCTTTTGGCGTCTGAGATATCTCTCTTTTGAAGTGACCCTTGGGGTCTTATTTATAGGCTCAAGTTGAGCCCAAACGGTCTTGAGACCGTATGGCCTTCACACGGTCTTGGGACAGTGTGGCCTTCATACGGTCTTGGGACCGTGTGGTCTTCATACGGTCTTGGAACTGAGTGGTCTTCATACGGTCTTGGGACCGAGTGACCTTCACACGGTCTTGGGACCGTGTGGCCTTCATACGGTCTTGGGACTGAGTGACCTTCACACGGTCTTGGGACCGTGTGGTATTCATACGGTCTTGAGACCGTGTGGAGTCTTTGTAATTTTTTTGTGTTTTCTGTAATTATAAAGAAGAAAAGTTAGTTATTGGTAAATCCGCAATAAAGTAAAAAGTTAATGATTCTATCTAATTTATCTAAGAAAGAGTATGGAAAATTAAGGATAACTAATAAGATAACGACACAAAATGGGAGGTTATCACCCCCCCTAACTTAGAGTCTAGCTTGTCCTCAAGTTAGATAGAGCTAAGGCATGCAGTGGCGAGGCGATTTTAATTAATTAGGGTTTCCATACTCTTGCTTCAATTCTAGATCAGAGATCTACCGAGGTCTTATTAGGGCTTCTGCTTACAATAACTCTTTCGAGTATCAAGAGTTGCATGGATTTCAAGTTCCTTTCATATCGTGAATCTCGCATTGGGACCACCTTTCTTATTACGTGCATGTCATCGACCCTAATCAGTTTTATACTTCTTTTGAGAAACCTACCGGAAACTAGAGTGGGTATGAGGGCTGGCTTAAAAGGCTTATTGTGTAATTCCCCTTTCAAGTGGGGAAGGGTTTGTCTATGCTTTTTAGAGACTCACTGTCGGGCACGACACATCTGCCTTCATGAGGGCAGCTGAATGTACCGGCCGGGTGAGCTCTTTTATCAGCCTTTTCATATATTAGGAAACCTTAAGATCTCATTACCGGGCACGACACATCTGCCTTCATGAGGGCAGCTGTATGTACCGACCGGGTGAGATCTTTATTGGCTCTTCATATAGGTCCTTATGCGTGGCACAACTCTCATGTTTTTATTCAACACTCTGGCTTTTATTCGAAACTCACAGGCTTAGGAAGTGGGTTTTTGTTAGGGTTTTTTTATTGGGTGGCCAAGCCTCTTTTATTGGAAGAAGAAAACTGTTCTTAGGGTTCCTGACATGCACTTATTTTTATTTGGTGGTCCGCTCGCGAGATTTCTTGATTTTGGATTTCCCCCAGATTTCCCTCTTGACTTTGAGAGTTTTCGGTTTGCTTTGGCCCTGAAGTTGACCTGTGAAGAGTTTGAGATAGAATTGAAGTAAAAGCATAAAAACCAATTGTGAATGCCATTCATGCCTGTATGCTAATCTTGTTATTTATTTTTGAGGACTACTTTATCTCTAACTTAACTAGGGGTGATTCTTTCCAGGATGAAGGTTATACTTAAGAGTTATTTTATTGAAGAAATTACTGGAAAAAGTCTAAATATGAACAGAAAGATTGAAAATGATGTGCAAAAAAGTATGAGTTAAAGGAAGGGTTGAAGAAGAATGATACCTCGCCCTTCTCCAGTGCACTCCCCCCCTAACTTGTCACTCACTCTGTCCACAGAGTGTCAAAGTGATAGGTTGAGAGATGCATGGACAAGGGCATTAGGCTACAGTTAATCCTTTATTTGCCCCATGAGTTCTGAGTAAGGTGGCTGCGAGCTTTCCACGTAGCGCGTGGTAGTCCACTTCTGTCATGTCCTCTATAGGCTTGTGAATGGCCAGAATTGTATACATCCAGAAGAGGACGTGGAAGCCGCAGTCGTTGGATTCTCTAATTTGCTGGGGGCACCTGTGGCAGAAGGCTGGTGGTTTGAAGTGATCTTTGTCATATGCCTGCGTGTGTTGACCCAAAAGATCGTGTAATTTGTCAGCACACTCCTTCGCCACCTCCTCCGTTGGTGTCTTTGGAGTTGCAGTGTATGCTTTCCAGTCTGGATCATACTGGCTGTCGGAACTGTTGTAGATTATTGTTGTTCCTTCATGAAGATTGGTTGCCAGTAACATCCAGTGCTCTTGATGAAGGAAAGGTAGCATGATGAACTTCGGAGTTGTATGTTTGAGATAAGAGATGAGTGTCTCCTTTGTTCCGAAGTTCTTCAGCCCTAAAAGATCGTCCTTCATGTAAGCGGACACCATATAGACCGTGTGGTGATTCCGTGCGAGTAAGTATTGATAAGCAGTCATTACACTTACAGACATGGAACCTTTGAACTGTATGGTTTCACGGAGGGCATCTGCCATAACCAATATATCCCCGTCAATATATACCAGCTCGTCTTTGTCGGCATACAGTCGTGACATTATTAGTCGGAGCTCATTGTCTGAGAGACTTTTGCAAGCTTCTTGATCGAAATTGGGAAATGAAGGTTCAATGGCAGATTGGGGTTCCATACGTGGTGAAGATCTTATGATGGTAACCCCGGATATCGGATTAACGTCACCTTTATCAGGAGCCAGGTCGAAGATGTAAGGGTGCCATTGACTTTGCTTGGTGACTTTGGTGGCTATTTTTCTTTTGTCAACTCCGCTAGGGTTTGTCTAAATGGTCTCCTCTGCGGACGTTGAATGGATGAAAAAAGATAACGAGGGACGTCGTCTGGAGCCATAGTAGGGTCGTTGAAGAACCTTCTGTCGCAGATAAGCTCCATGGCATAACGTCCTCGCAAAGAGTGGAAATCTTCGTTAATGAGCTCGGTGAATGGGACTTGCTGGTTTAGCGCTAAAATGTGCCTTATAACGTAGAAAGCGCTGTCCCTGGAACCTTCGGCGGCTTGGACTGGTGGGTTGATTATTCTGAACCAGGGAGAACTCCAATCCTGGCGGAGAGAAGGGCACGCGGCCCATATGAGTTTTAGAAGCCGGAAAGGGATGCATCTTGCCTCCCCGACTTCAATTCCAACGAAGTTGATGATCCCGGCTTTTAAATCATTGGCACAGAAATTGTACACTTTGGCGTCGCGGGCGACAGTGTCCACAATCATGAGCAACCAGTGGTTACAAACTTGGAAAGGCACGGTTATGTATCTAGCTTTTCTTGCGATCCCCCTGTGCAACCTCGTAATGGATTTGTGTTGTATTTCCTTGTACATTAAGCACAACCTCAGTGTGGGTGAGGCGTTGAGAACCGGTTGCTGTCGCCTAGAGCTTTTGTAGATCTCGATAGAGTTGGCAAGGAGAGTACGGAACATTGCCATCTTTACCGGTGATTGGGATCGAAGGATGGAGCGGAAATCTTCACGTGTTAGGTTGCATTTAGTCTTCGTGTTCTGGTATATAACATCCCCCCTTCTTTGGCATCATCTACTATAGTGTTTAAGATGAAGATATTCTGTGCGTCTAGGGTAGAGATGGCCGCCATATCTAAATCGTGCATTTTGCTAGGTAGAGGTGGCGGCAGAGGTAGTTCTTGCGGTGTGGGGGAAGAAGTCTGTTCTAAGTCATCCATGTGATGCTGCAGATCGTCATCTCTGTCAGAATCAGAAGGAGTATCTAGTTCTTCATCAGTGTCTAGGCATACTCTTTCTGATTCTTCCTGTTCAGGCACTAAAGGTTCATGTGCAGAGAGTTGTTGAGCTGCTGTGGCTGGTATAATGCTGCTGGTTCCTAAGATACATTTTTCGAATTCAGCAAAAGCCACTTCTTTCGCAGCCTCCCCCAAAGATCCCGAGGAAAAGTTGAGAAATTGATCCCCGAAATGTATGCTGACGTTCTCCGTGTGAGTAGGGGATTTGGGATTGTTATCACCAGCTTGGTGGTCTTTCTGGTGTTTTGGTTCTGTTCCTTGGCTGGGGCCTGCCCCAGCATCATCTGGCTTATCGGAGTCATCAGCGGAGGAGGTACTGTTGTTGGAGTCAGCGGAGGAATCAGAGTCTTCCTCGTCATCATCATCATCATCATTGTCATCTGCTGCTGATTTATCAGTTGTTTTCTTATGTGCTTTCTTCTTGCACAGACGATGGATGGATTGGAGCTCGTCGTATGCCACTTGCACGTTCTCGTGTGTTTCGAGCAGTGCTTCGTGGGTTTCTTTTAAATCAGAGTAGCGCTCTCCGGCTGAGAGGAGTCGTGCTGTGAGGTCGGTTACTTGAGCTCTTAGTTGAATAAACTCATTGTTTGTCGACTCCTCCTGGCGATTATGTAGTTGCGTGAGGGTGGTGTTTATGTCGTCCAGGCGCGTGTTGAAAGCTTGATGTTGCTGCTTGAGCTCGCGGAGGGTCTTTGGCAGAGGTTGATTCTGCGTAGAGATCCTATCGACCTGCTTTGCTAACGCTTCATGTTGGCGTTGTACTCCATGGATCCATTCGGGCAAGTTTCTACAGCGGTCGTCGATGTGGTCGACTTGCTTGGCCACTGAATCTTGTCGTTGTTGGATTCCTTGGAGAAAGCTTGGCATGGCGCGGTTCTGCTCGTCAATCTGGGCGACCTGTTTTGTTAAACCCTGTGCACAAGAAAAAATAGAATTCAAAATGTTAGAGGGGTCGGTGAGGAGGTTTCGGATGGTGTCAAATTGACGTCCGAATTCCGCACTGACGTTAGAAAAAGGGACCCCAGAGAATGAAGAGTGAGGTGGCTGGGGTCGGGGTGGAATGGTAGTGTCATGCGGAAAAGACACTGATGATGGACCCGAGAATTGCGTGGTAACTGTGGATGGGGTCACCAGCGATATCGGGGTGGTGGTGGGTGGAAAAGGTGGTGTCATACCCGGAGAGAGAAATGGATCCGGGAATGTTGATGGAAAGTTGGTGGATGTGAAGGAGGTGAAATCGGGCGTTGTAGTGGAGAATGGGGTGCCCGAAGTGAAGAAGGGTGGGGGTGGTGGTATGGTTGTGGAGAAGGGTGGTGTGGTAAAAAGTGGTGTGGAGGATGATTGGAGGGTGGTTGATGGTGTTGGGGTAGTAGATATTGGGGTGGTGGAAGGTGGAGAGGTGGTAGTGAGCTCAACATTTAGACTCATTATAAAAGAGTCTAGTGATGAGCTTGTAATATGATCCTCTGGAGGGGGGGCTCAGGTTCGGGGTGAGGTTTTGATGTTGGTGTCCCCGACAGCTCATGTGCCTTTACAAGCCTTCTGGAAGGTCGTTTGACTAGAAGTTTTGTTGTTTTAGCTGCCGGGGCATTTATGCTGAGTTCTGCCTGCCCTGCCGTTGCTTTCTTCTCTTTGGCTTTGACTGAGGCTATGATTTTGGCGATCTCGTCGTCTGTGAATAGGAGCGTGTCCTTGTCATAGTCAGCAAGTTCTGGAAGTGGAAGCAGGGTTCTGGAGGATTTTGTTGTGGGACAGAACACGTAGTGCAGCTTGGCATCCTTTTCTTTTAAGATATAGGAGTTCTTTAATGTCTGTTCGTTGGTAAGGATGTCGCCCTTTATTGGGTTGCATTTGGGTAGAAGTCTATCCATCTTAAGATATTTGATGATAGATGTGATATGACCACCCGTGCAAATTTCTTTTCCGAAGGCGAAGGTTGATAGCTTGAGGATCATAAGTCGTCCAATGTTAACTGGCATTCCATTTAGGACGGACCAGAGAACATAGAGATCAGATATGAGTACAGCTCCTCCTTCTGATCTAGGGAATAGTGCGCCAATGATGATTTTGTGAAGAGTGCGCACTAGGCCAGAATGGATGTTAGAGGCCTTGCTTGTCTTTACGTCAAAAGTTGGTAACCCCGTTAGCGATTTCCAGAAGGTATGTTTGTTGAAATTGGGGTGTTCTGTACCAGCGGCCTTAGCTTTCTTCAGTTGGTCTTGATTATCGATGAAAATTTCATTCAGAAGATTTTCAGTGATGACCACTTCGTTGTTAAAGATTCTGGAGGTTATTTTACGGTCACCACCATCCCTTGCTCTATCCATGATGTCCACTAATTCTTTGTGGAAATAGGTGAAGAATTCTGTTGTTGGCTCAATGTAGGGAATTTCGGATACAAAGCATAGCCGGGAGAGGTTGGAATTGTCAAGAGTGAGGATTCTATTATATATCCCCATTTTCATAAGTATGCTTGGGCAGACATACTTTGTTGGTTTAAGAATTTGGCTGATGGAAGGGATGTTATGGAGATGAAGATTTTCAGGTGGTGGTGCGGTGGTGGTGATGCGAGGGAAAATAGGAACAGTTATTGTGGCAGGGGTGGTAGTGGTGGTGGTGGATGGTGGGATGTACCCTGCCAGGGTTTGTTCCCTTGTAGAGGCAGGGTGTACTTGCTTCCTGGCCCTTTTTTTGGGTGCTAGTT
Source organism: Alisma plantago-aquatica (assembly GCA_963693085.1). Classification (NCBI taxonomy): domain Eukaryota; kingdom Viridiplantae; phylum Streptophyta; class Magnoliopsida; order Alismatales; family Alismataceae; genus Alisma; species Alisma plantago-aquatica. The sequence continues at coordinate 499,680,343 of OY856411.1, forward strand.
CAGCTGTGGTTGCTTGGGCCATTCTCTTCCCCTTAGACTTTGCAGTGGGTGATTCTTCCTCGGGGGAAGGCTGATATTCCGAGGCCTCGTCGGATGAAATTTCCTCAACCTCGTCTTCAGAGGGCTCTTCAGCTAAGCATCTGTTGATGCGTCTGATCTCATGCATGACTTTTAGCAGGTTCACCTTTGCCGGGACTTGTCCAGTTGTTTCATAGCTATCTATGACTTGTTGTAGTTTGGCCCGCTCAGCTTCTAATTGTTCCCTTGTCCAGAAAGGGGCATCAGCTGTTCCTTGAGGTTGCTTGGAAGGTGATGTCATTCTAAAATAATTGACAGGAAAACAAAAGTTAGAATTCTTAAATTTGAAATTATAACAGAGTAATATTGTAGGAGTTTGAGTTTTAGCAGATTGGTTGAGTTCAAATGGTCCTGAGACCGTTTGGTCTCAAACGGTCCTGAGACCGTTTGGTCTTAAATGGTCTTGAGACCGTTTGGTCTCAAATGGTCTTGAGACCGTTTGGTCCCAAACGGTCTGGAGACCGAAAGGTCCCAAACGGTTTGGGTATTCTCTCTCTTCTCTTTTTTTTTAAATAGCTCAAACGGTCTGGAGACTGTTTGGTCACAAACGGTCTGGAGACCGAAAGGAAGGCGAACCGCATGGGAGACAAACCGCGCGGCCATTCGTCGGCCGGGAACTGCGATGGCGACGACGGCGATATGGGTAAAGACAGAGTTCGAAAACCTGCGACTGTCTGGCGGTTGTGTAAGTCGGTGAACTGCTGGGTGGTCTACCTGTCGGTGGGGACGGCGAGAAGTCTGGGTGCGGCGAGCGGCAGAGCTGGAGTGCAGGAATGCGCGGGGGCGACGACGGAGCCGGAGACGACAACAGAGAAGCTGATTCGACGACGAAGTGATGAAACGGCGATAGAGACGATGGCGGCGTCAGAGAGGGAGACGAGCGTAAAGACTAAGTTCTGGAATGAAACAGGGAAGTTCGAGAATTCGGGCTTCTAGAAGAGAGAACGTAGGTGAGGGGGGATATATTTATAGGTTGTAGGGGGGCGCCCCTTACCAAACGGTCTTGAGACCGTTTGGCCCCAAAATTATGTGAATTTTTATGTATTTTTAGATTAATGATGAAAGAACTTAGATGAAACAAAAAAAAGGGTTTAAAACAAAATAAAAGGCTAGGTCTTAGAAAAGGTGATACTCAGGTCTTGGGTTGCCTCCCAAGAAGCGCTTTGGTTTAACGTCGCTGGCTCGACAAAATTTTGCTCCAGCTATGTTGTTGTTATAGGATCATGGATCCCTATAGTTTGTCTTGATAATTTGTCTGTCGGAGTGTGGTATTTCTTTAATCTGTGACCATTAATGGTCCTTTCTCCTCCATTATCATCGAGAATAATGACAGCTCCTGTCGGGTATATATGTTTGATTGTGAAAGGCCCCGACCATTTAGTACGTAGTTTTCCAGGAAACATTTTTAGTCTGGAATTGAATAGGAGGACTTTGTCTCCGACTATTATATCCTTTCTTTTTATGTGGCCATCGTGCCACATCTTGGTTTGTTCTTTGTAGATTCTTGCATTGTGGTAGGCTGTCATTCGTAATTCTTCTAGTTCTTGGAGTTGAAGTTGTCTGAATTCACCAACGCTTTTGAGATCGAAGTTTAGTTGCTTAATGGCCCACCAGGCCTTATGCTCTAATTCAACTAGCAAATGGCAAGACTTCCCATACACTAATCGAAATGGTGTTGTTCCGATTGGTGTTTTGAAAGCTGTGCGGTAGGCCCATAGAGCGTCAGATAGTTTGGTGGACCAATCGGTGCGGTGCCGATTGACAGTTTTTTCCAGGATAGCTTTAATTTTCCTATTGGAGACTTCAACCTGTCCACATGTCTGTGGATAATATGGTGTATAAACTTTATGGTTGACTCCATATTTTCTTAATAAGGCTTCAAAGCTTCGTTCCAAGAAATGTGATCCCCCGTCAGATATTATTGTTCTTGGAACGCCGAATCTGGGGAATATTATCTCTTTAAACATCTTGATTACCGGTTTTGAATCACAAGAAATGGTTGGTAGAGCTTCTATCCATTTCGAAACGTAATCCACAGCAACCAAGATGTACATGAATCCGTAAGATGGGGGGAAAGGACCCATGTAATCTATTCCCCATACATCGAAGAGTTCGATTTCTTGCCATATATTCAATGGCATTTCATTTCTTTTGGTTATTCCACCGGATAGTTGGCACTTGTCGCATGATCGCACGTATTCATGTGCATCTTTTGCGATGGTTGGCCAGTAAAAACCAGATTGCAGGACTTTGAGGGCTGTCTTATTAGAACTCATGTGGCCCCCAATGGGGCCTGAGTGACAGTGCTCAAGAACCGAGGTGATTTCCGTCTCTGGAATGCATCGACGAAAAAGTCCATCTGCGCATAAGCGGAATAGATAGGGCTCGTCCCAGAAATACTGCTTAGCGTCATGAATGAACTTCTTTTTGTCGTGATAGGAGGCAGACGGATGAATGATTCCTGTTGCCAAATAATTAACAATGTCGGCATACCAGGGGAATCCATTATCGACTTTCATTAGTTGGTCGTCCGGGAGGGAGTCTTGGATAGGTACTTTGTCTCCATCCTCGACTTCAATACGGCTGAGATGATCAACGACGACGTTTTCCACTCCGCTTTTGTCTTTGATTTCCAAATCGAATTCTTGAAGCATCAATACCCAGCGAATAAGTCTAGGTTTTGCATCTTGTTTCTGAATTAGATACCGTATAGCGGAGTGGTCAGTGTAGACAATGACCTTAGCTCCAATCAGGTATGAGCGGAATTTCTCGAACGCGTAGATGACAACTAAGAATTCCTTTTCTGTAGTGGTGTAATTTTTCTGTGCTTCATCAAGTGTTTTGGATGCGTAGTATATAAAATAGGGTTTCTTGTCGATTCTTTGCCCTAATACGGCCCCTATGGCATAATCGCTTGCGTCACACATGATTTCAAAAGGTTGTGACCAATCTGGAGCTCTTAGTATGGGTACGGAAATCAAGGCATTTTTTAGAGTTGTGAAACTTTGCAAACATTCTTGGTTAAAGTTAAACTCCGTGCCCTTGGTCAACAGTTGTGTCATGGGTTTTGCTATTTTAGAGAAGTCTTTGATAAATCTTCTGTAAAACCCAGCATGACCTAAGAAAGCACGTACCCCTTTTACGTCTTTTAGTGGCAACAATTTTGAAATAACGTCAACTTTTGCTTGATCCACCTCGATCCCTCTGTTGCTCACTCTGTGTCCCAGAACGATACCTTCGGTTACCATAAAATGGCATTTTTCCCAATTTAAGATGAGGTTTGTTTCCTCGCATCTTTGTAAAACTTGAACCAGGTTGAGCAGACAGTTGTCAAAAGAGTCTCCATAAATAGAGAAATCGGCCATGAATACCTCCATTATAGATTCTGTTAATCCTGCAAAGATAGCAGACATGCATCTTTGGAAAGTGGCTGGTGCGTTACAAAGCCTGAATGGCATTCTTTTGAAAGCATATGTCCCAAAAGGACAGGTAAAAGTAGTTTTCTATTGATCTTCCAGGTGGATAGGGATTTGGTAAAACCCGGAATAACCATCTAGGTAACAGAAGAACTTCTGATGAGCCAAACGCTCGAGAACCTCATCTAAGAAGGGTAAGGGGAAATGATCTTTCCTTGTTGCTTTATTAAGTTTTCTATAATCTATGCACATTCTCCACCCAGTTACTGTCCTAGTAGGTACCAGTTCATTCTTATCATTGAGAACAACAGTAGTCTCCCCTTTTTTAGGGACCACCTGCATGGGGCTTACCCATTGTGAATCTGAGATTGGGTAGATGATACCTGCCATCAGAAGTTTGAGAACCTCGATGCGAACTACCTCCTTGAGATTAGGGTTCAACTTTCTTTGATGTTCCCTCGATGGTTTGAATTCTCCCACCATAGGCAATTTGTGCATGCATAAAGCTGGATTTATACCAGTTAAGTCAGTCATTTTATATCCGATAGCTTTCTTGTGTCTCTTTAGCTCATCAAGAAGTCTGTTTTCTTGGTCTTCTTCCAGAGTAGAACTGATAATAACTGGACAAAGTTTCTCGCTGTCAAGGAAGACATGTTTGAGTCCTTCGGGTAAGGCTTTCAATTCAGGGGCCTTAGGTGGCTCGGTTGCTTCTATAACGGTGACAGCCTTGAGTTCTTCAAAGGTGGTTGTTGGGGCTTCTTCAGCTTTTTCTAAATATTGAAGGCATTGTTGCACTAGTTCGTTTGCCGAAAATTCTATTTCCGGGTTTGTCAAGGCACTTTCCAACTCATCGGAGGGTTCGGACATTTCTAACTGGGACATTTGATATATAGCATCTAGGAGAAAAACTTCCTCTTGAATGCTTGGTCCTTTCATGTTGTTAAGGACTCTGAATTGGAAAGCTTCCTTCCCAAGTCTTAGTATAATCGTTCCTGCTTCTACATCGATGAGTGCTCGGGCGGTAGCTAGGAAGGGTCTTCCGAAGATTATCGGGTATCGTAGATCTTCTTGTATGTCCATAATAATGAAATCGCACGGGACGTAAGAATTTGTTCCTATTCTGACAGGAATATCCTCGATAATTCCAAGAGGAGCAGGTATGGTAGAGTCGGCTAACTGAATTGTCATTGACGTAGGTAACAAATCAGTGAAGCCTAATCTTTTACACATAGAATAGGGCATAATGGATATACTTGCTCCTAGATCTGCTAATCCCTTTTTGCTAGAGCCATTTCCAATCGAACACTGAATACCGAAGGAACCTGGGTCCTTCTTTTTCTTTGGCATTTTGTTAAGCAGAATATCTGAAGTGGTCTGAGCTAGTTTCACTGTTTCATGCTTTTCTGTCATATATTTTCTCGACAGCAGGGTTTTCAGGTATTTGGCCCAAGCGGGTACTTCAGAAAGGGCATCTAGAAATGAGATATCGATATACAGTTTCTTCATAGCTTCTTTGAATTTCTGGAACCTAGTATCCATTTTGGTTCCTTTCAGCCTGTCCGGGTAAGGAATTCTGAGCGGAGCTTCTGGCGTAGGTCCCTTTTCGTTTTCCCTTTCAGTAGTTTTAGTGGATTTTTCCTTTTCATGAGTTGAGCTTTCTAGTGGTGAGAGAATAGCTACATCATCATCATCATGGATGATTCTAATGGTATTAGGAAGGACACGATCAGACCTTGTGGTGAAAGCATTCAGTTGCTCAGGTCTATTTTGGTCATGCCTTGGGTTTGCCTCTGGTTGCCCGGCGAAGGTACCTGCTGGTGGTTTCAACTGAGCAGCAATCTGTGCTAATTGGGCCTCCACAGCCTTTTGTTGAGCTTGTTGATTCGCAAGCATGGTCTGCTGAGATTGCAGCATCTTCCTAATCAAAGATATTTCATCAGATGGTTGGGAAGGAGCACTCCTCTGTTGATATTGAGTGACTTGTTGCCCCTGGGGTTGCTGCGGAGGTGCTGTCAGCTGCGGTTGTTGTGGCTGCTGCAACTGAGGTTGTTGCAGCTGTGGGTGCAGTCCTGGGTATTGATAGGAGGGATTCCTAGGATAATTGGATCGTTGGAACCCATTTCAATAATTCCCCTGATTTTGGGCGAAGGTATTCTGAAATCCTGGTGGTTGTTTGCTGAAAGATCCACCTTGTATCTGTTGTTGAGGATTGGCAGTTCCTGCAGGATTTCCATATTGGAAACCAGGATGATTTCTTGGTTTATCTGGATTGTAATACACCTGGCCAGGTATTGAATGGATGGAGTTGACTTGCTCTGGCATTTGGTCCTCGGGATGCTCAATAATGGGCTCATATTGCGGCACGGGTGGTTGTAAATCCATCATGACATTGTACAACAGACCACATGATAATGTGGGATGATCAGATGCATGACAGGCTTCACAAGTTCCAGTAGCTGCTTTTACTTGTTGAGAGCTTTTCTTCTTGTCATATTCCCCGAAAGAAGTTTCGAGGGCTTGTTGCTTGCTAGCAATAGTCTTCAGGGCCTCTGCAATGGCCTTGAGTTCCATAGATTCTTCAGCTTTGTAGACTTTAAGAACTCCCTTGGGTTGGTTAGATGACCTTCCCCAATTGGATTGGTTCTCGGCCCCTAGCGTAACTATATTCCAAGCATCTTCATAGTTCTTTCTCATAAAATTTCCTCCAGATGAGGAATCTAGAAATTGCTTGATATCATCACTTACTCCTCTGTAGAATGTTTCTATTAGTTGATTTTGAGATATGCCATGGTGAGGACACTTTCTCAGGAGTTCCTTGAATCTTTCCCAAGCTTCCGCAAGTGTTTCTCCAGGTAGTTGGGCGAAGTGATTAATCTGTCCCCTAATCTCATAGGTTAGTGAAGGTGGAAAGAATTTCTCAAGAAATTTTTCTTCTAAAGGAGTCCAAGTAGTGATGATAGGGTGTCTATCTAAAGCATTGTACCAGCTTAGCGCTCTTCCAGATAATGTGAAGTGGAAAAGGTGTAACATTATTGCTTCCAGGGTGATTCCTGCTTGAGGTACAAGTCGGCAGAGTGACTTGAATCTCTTAAGGTGATCCATGCAATCGTCTCCGGGTGCTCCAGAGAAAGAGATGCCTTGCATGATCTGGATCCATTGCGTCCGGATTTCAAAGTTTGGTATGTTAATAATCGGTGGTCGGACTGGGTGATCGTCTTCATAATTCTTCGTGACTGCGTAGTCCCGAAGTTGCTTGTTTCTTAGCGCAAGTTGAGCAGCAGCATTCTCGGCTTGGATGCGGGCTTGTTCCTCAGCTCGAATCTCAGCTTGTACTTGAGCACGAGTGTCTGCAATAAGTTGTGCTCGTTGTGCTGCTATGGCGGCGTTAACTCTTTCTGCAACAAGGTGTTGCTCTTCAGCCATCTGTCTGGCTCTTTGGCGGTTAAGTCTAATCCTTCGGTGGAAACTTCTTTCTACCTCAGAGTCGTACTCTGGTTCAGGGGAGAATCTGATGCTATGCGGGGTTTTCATACACGTCTTCTACGTGAGTAGAAAGAAAATCACACGTTAAGATAATGGAAGGAAACGAAGAAGTCAAGAAGATTTGGAGTAGTTATCAAGAAAAAGTGTAAAATCCTAATAAACCAAGAAGTTGTTAAGTAAAAGCTAAAACGTTCCATTGTCCCCGGCAACGGCGCCAATTTTTTGATGGAGTTTTGTAACAAAACTAAAAATCCTAGAGATGATGAATCCCTAAGTTTAGCCTTGCTAGTACTATGGTAAGATCTCCACCCACGTATGCTAAGACACGCGGAAGTCTTATCGTAGTATAGTTAAGGGTCGAATCCTCGGGACAACGGTCTTGATGTAATCAAGATGGAAAATGTTTTAGTCGTACTTAACTACTTAACAGTTGATATTTAGATCGAAAGTTTGATTTGGTTTTAAGCTAAGTGCAAGGAAAGTAAAGCAAGAAAGTAGAAATTAAGGTTGTAAACAATGATTAAAAACCACTAGGATGTTATCGGATTTCACACCGCTACACATGGATTAAGACATGCAACATAATGAAACAACCTGCAAAGAGAGTCAAATCAGTTAGTATCTTGTAGTCCTAGCTTCCTTTTGGATAACTAGCTATGAGAAGTGTGGAGTATTGCAACGCCAGCCATTCCATAACGAATAGTCACTTGCTTTGCATTACTCCTTCATGAAATGTGTTCCTCGACCTTACCAAGGTTGCACTTCCATACGTCAACTGATTCCATTTCATAGTATGGAAGTGCAACGAGGGGAGGGTGAGTTTACTCCACTCATGAAAGCACTCCTAGATACCGAAACAGACATATGGTGACTACATACATCTAAAACCAACATTCAATCGATATTCAGATCTAAGGGTACAAACATAGACAATTCATACCGAAAGATAATAAGTAACACAAGTTGATGATCAAGCAACTAGCATTCATTAAACGATTGATGTTGAACTGAAAAGGAGAGTATCTCATTTGCAAACAGTTGAATTACATTGTACGAAATGAAAACATGGGTAGCGGGGCTACTCCCCGCACCCTAGTGAATGAGACTACTCGTTCATATCAAGGACAAAGAAGGAGGCGAGAAGAGAAAGAAAGAACGTCATCTCCACGGAGGAGGGAAGGTTGAACCCTTGGTGAAGAGAGCAACAATCTTCGCACTTCGTGGTTGACTTGATGAAGGACCTTCTCTTCCCACCTTCTTTGCTGTTGAGAGAGAGAGAAGGTAGCTTGATGATGGAACGTGGATCTCAAACTGGCAGCCTTGGGGCAATGGATGAAGGATGGAATTGCTCTGGAACTGGAGGGGCAGCCTTTTGGCGTCTGAGAGATCTCTCTTTTGAAGTGACCCTTGGGGTCTTATTTATAGTCTCAAGTTGAGCCCAAATGGTCTTGAGACCGTATGGCCTTCACACGGTCTTGGGACCGTGTGGCCTTCATACGGTCTTGGGACCGTGTGGTCTTCATACGGTCTTGGGACCGAGTGGTCTTCATACGGTCTTGGGACCGAGTGACATTCACACGGTCTTGGGACCTTGTGGCCTTCATACGGTCTTGGGACTGAGTGACCTTCACACGGTCTTGGGACCGTGTGGTCTTCATACGGTCTTGAGACCGTGTGGAGTCTTTGTAATTTTTTTGTGTTTTCTGTAATTATAAAGAAGAAAAGTTAGTTTATTGGTAAATCCGCAATAAAGTAAAAAGTTAATGATTCTATCTAATTTATCTAAGAAAGAGTATGGAAAATTAAGGATAACTAATAAGATAACGTCACAAAATGGGAGGTTATCACATATACATACATATTTTATGCATTGCTTACAAGCCTACTCACCGCCTACAGCCTTATGCAGCATGCCTAATGAGCAGATCCACCAACCCCTATAGTCTTCCAGTCAACAGGAAAAACAATAATACATGTGATTTCATACTCCACGTTGTTGTTGTTGCCATACAAAAACCTTGTTCATTAACTTCCAGGTAAGATTTAACCAACAAGTGAGACATGTAATTTGTAGTATCATATAAATAATGCACATTCAGATGCTATTGAATACCAATATTCTCAACTTTTCAATCCTCATACAATAACCTATACAGCAGAGACAGCAGCCACAATAGCCCTACTCTGGAGCGTACAACAATCAAACCTATCTATGAAAGTTTCTCTTAAAATAAAATATGTCTAGGTAAGATTTCATCTTATATAAATTGCATACATTTAATAACAATATTCTCACCTCATTAATTCCCCATTTAACCTAATTTGCAGAGCTACCGACCATATTGATCTTGCTAAAGCAACCACAGTTCACCACGATCAATATCTGAAATTGGATATTATTTTCTTATTATTCCTGCAATTGGGGAGCCTTCTACTAGAAGAAAACACTTCCAGGTATGAAATTTATCCAACAAAATGTTCCATGCATTAACAAATCACGAATGCATTATTTTAAAAGTTGTGCATTGTTGTTTTGTATCTATACCAAGATTAAATTTGAGGAAATAAGAGCAATAATAAATTAGCATGAGTATCACATTGAAAGCCATTACTTCTTGCGAAGTAGCTTATGAAATAGACAATGACAGCTATACTAAAATTTAATCTGTTGGAAAGCAACATTGTAAGTTAACAAGGGAATTGTAAATAATGCTTGAATACCTCCTACAATGGTGCTGCAAACTTTCTAAACATGTTGGAGGAGTATCTTGATATGTTGGTCCCATGTAGCCTATGAAAAACAATGAGATCATGGTCTTTTTGACTAGATGATTTTCCAAGTAGGGAAACCTTTTCTAGGCATGGCAAGCTTGGTAGCAGAGAGTCTCGCATTGAAGTCATTTTGTCAGGCAGTAAAAAGTCCAAATTTTGGAAAAGAACATAATTTGTAAGGAATATAATGTCAAGTATGAATCCAAACCTGTCCATTTACAATAATTGTAGGAAAAGGTAGAGATGTTAAGTTCCAAGCCAAACTCATACATTTAGAATAAGCTTTAAGTGTACAAACTAATAAGTGTTAAGTATTTTAGGAAATACTACCAACATTATAAAAAAATGAGGGATTTAAAAGAATAGAACCTGGGAACAAACAATCCATTGTAAGTAAACTGGTATTAACATACATGCTTCTACATTGCATATAGCATATGAATAGAATTTGAAAAGGATATATAAAAAATGTCCAACAAATTCTTATAGGTTTATTAGAAAGAAAAGAATATCCCAAATCTACCCTTCAGATTAAGAGAAGAATAATTCAAACATACCATGTACGCCCTTCACTAAGCTAAAGGAATTTTATACATTCTATAGATAACAATTTTTAGAGAGCAATATAGAATCAAGATTTACCAAATATAGATAACAAATTTTAAACATTCTAAACCTTAAATATATAAATGTAATTGGGTTGCTTTAGCATTACACGACAAGAATATATAAATCACAAAATCTATTACATTTATTTGGATTTGGATTGATTTTCACAGAGTAATATAAAAACAAGATTTACCAGATCTAGAAAATAATTTTTAAGCATTAACCCTTAAATAAATTAAATACACATTTCCATTGACATACCCATGGTGTATAATCAAACCTGGCTCATCATCCTTCAACCTTAATAAAGGTATGTACATTATTGGTCTTCATTTAACCTCGCTAGCCAACATACTTCCTACACATCATCGTCAAATTCTTCTATAAATATATGTACATTGAACATTTGTGAAATTAGGATGTATAAATGTTTAAACAAATTTAGCAAATATTTATACAACAGATTTCCCAAATCTTAAAATTTTTCATTCCGACATATAAATATTGTTCTTATATAACAAATTTGAAGTAGACCATATATATGCAGACAAATACATCTAATCATCCTTGCATATTATAGGCTAGGTATAACATGGATAATAAAGATGTGGTTATAGAAGAGAAAATATCATTAGGTGCCTCAACCTCACAAGAGACTAGCATGCACTACACTTTACAACTATAAATGTAATTAGTAGTACCAAAATAGAAGAAAAAAACACCTAATATATAAATGTGATTAGGTTGCATTAGCATCACACAATAAGAATATACAAATCATAAAAAACTATTACATCTAATCGGATTTGGATTGATTTTTAGAGAGCAATACGAGCCAATATGGAAACAAGATTTACCAAATATAGATAGCATTCTTTAAACATTCTAACCGTTGAATATATATATTTAGTTAGGTTGTTTTAGCATCACACGGGTATATATAAATCACAAAAATTATTACATCTATTCCGATTTGGCTTGATTTGCAAAGAGCAATATAGAAACAAGATTTACCGAATATTGAAAACTATATCAAAAAAATACCAAATATATCTAATATTTGTAAACATTCTACCCCTTAAACAACTAAAATACATGTTTCAATTGACATACCACTGGCGTACAATAAAACCCGACTCATCATCCTTCAACCTTTATAAATATATGTACATTTTTTATCTTCATTTAACCTCGCTAGCCAACATGCTTCCTACACATCATCATCCAAATCTTCTAAGAATATATGCACATAAAACATTAGCAAAATCAGGATGTGTAAATGTTTAAAGAAATTTAGCAAATATGTATACAACTTTCTTCATGAAAAATGATTACAATGTTACAAAAATAATAGTGTGTTGTGATGCACCATTCATCTTATTGCTTTCATACAATGTTAATAACTTAAGACACATCGAAATTAAAATTAGCAAATAGTATAAAATTATCTCAATTTTTGTTTCCATATCAAACTCAAAAAACAAAAATAACCTCTTCCCAAACTAAAAAGTAATATGGAGGACTTGAATCATCCTTTCTAAAAAAATACATAAAGTACAATGTTCTTGACACAGGTAACGAGTGAGCAAGTATTAGCAAATGACTGCGAGTTGGCACCGATACAGATGTACATGCACATCTGCCAGATTATCTTATATAATCTAACATGATAACATTAATAAGTGGTTGTCGTTGTGGTTGAGGAGTACACAAACATCCCAGAGAGATGGCCCCTACCCACATGAAGAGTGAGGGAAAGCGGAACAGAGGAATAACATGGGGATCGATTGAGGGAAAGAAGAAAAGGGGTCATTACCTGACCATGACTGATGTGAATAAGACTGGATGTTGCACTTCTCAGCTTCACCTGGCTGCTACTCTCTCTTCTCCCATCGCTCGGCTGGACCTGGCTGCTACTACCTCTTCTCGTGTTGCTTGTAACCTGGTGCTGGCAGAGAGAAAAGGGATCTGCAAGATGCGTCAAGGTAAATCATGAAGCCCTGCATGCATCAAGGTAGGTGACGATTCCTGAAGTAGAGTGGGGGGATCCAATCGTGTGAACCGTTGAGGGGGGAATCCAAAATAATCGTGTGGTTACCTGAATCAGGCAGAGGTGAGGCTGTAAGAAGGAGGTGGTGAGGCTGAGAGCGAGTGGACGTCGAGGCTGGGAGCGAGCGGCCGGCGAGGCTGGAAGTGAGTGGCCGGTGAGGCTGGAAGAGAGTGGCCGACGAAGCTGGAAACGAGCACCGGTGAGGCTAGAAGCGAGTGTCCTATGGTATTCATCGTTGAGATGAGGGTAGCATGAGATTTGGATGATGAATCTGCCGCGGAGAAGCGAGGCCAGCAAAATGTTGCGGTTGCGGCGGCTGGGGTTCTCGCCACTGAGGGTAGGGCATCGTGAGTGTGAGGGAGAGGGAGAAGTCTATCTGCGTGAGTTCTGGGTTGCCAGATACCAACCCCTCTCGACACCTGGTAATTTTGTCACCCGATCCGACAACTGTTCCACACACCGAATACCCACAAATGTGGGGTGGATCGGATTGGTTCGGTTCGGGATTTAGGAAACCGGATTTTATTGCCAAGCCTACTATTAATATGGTGGAAGACAAATTTGAACCTTGGTTAGAACCAACCTCCATGCTTCTATCTGTATTTTTAATTCATATTGTGGAATCAAACCTTACTTATACTAAAGCTTAAAACATTATATAGCTTTTTAGACATGTAATTTCATTTCAATCTCCCTAATTAGGAAAGGGTCAAGACAACGATAATCAAAGTGTCTGGGCAATTATTTACACCTTTCATGTATGTTAATCAAATACAATCAAACTAATATATTTAGACAACCGTTACAAGCATGTTCATAGGAGGAGGTAGTAGATCAAGATTGATGTGTTACGTTGATCACTTTTTTGCTGCTCTCAGGGGAGATGAGGAAGTAAGAGAGGTGGAATAATACATTCATAGTGTTACCAATCTAAAACAACTACTATATTACTAATTGTTAGAATACAAACATTATAGATTTCCCCACACTAACATGATTCGTACCTCAAGTTAGGTGCATCTTTTCCTATATCTTTAAATTCAAACTCCTACTCTTAGCATTACCCCTGATCCATAACAGTCATGCGCGTCTACAGAATATTAGATTTCTTATACAGAACGAGTAGAGAAAGGAACATGCAAAAAAAGATGAGAATAGCTGATAGAACTTACTACCAGGTCAAATTCAACGTCCCTTATATAGGTTGTATGCCTTTCGAATATTGGGGCAAATATGCACATACAACTCGAATCAGACATAGGAGGAAAAACAGTTATTAGATACATCCATTTTTAGATTTCTTTAGGGGGTAGGAGAGAACAAGAGCATCTAGAGATAAAAAATACCAACATTGTAGAATAAGTTCCATGATGTCTCCTTTAATGATCACGCGAGCTACCATTTTGGCATCAACTTTTTCATTGGCGCTGGAGGACTTGACATTGTTGTTTGTGTTGAAGGAATCGACGGTGTCGTTGTTGGCGTTCGGGGCATGAAGATCGTTATCAGCGCTAGAGTTGGAGGCAACAACATCAAGCAGACCATAATGTCAGATGGAAAGAGTTGCTTTGTGGTTAGGGCACCGAGCAGCGGAGATAAGATGCGGCTGAAAGGGTGGGGAATGAGAGGCACTGTCGGTACCCTAATATGTACTTGCTTGCCTTTTGGATCTGACGGTCAAAAAGACATTAAGTTAAATTTGAATCGAACGGTCACTGTCAACCGTTGTTTAATTAGGGTATAATATTATTATAAATTAAATGTATTACTCTACTAACCCGTAAAGTTAGCCATATAAATCCAATCATGTCCATATTGGACATCGAGAGCATATTTGTTTGGAACGTAATGAGACATAGTTTGTAATATAATATATATATTTATAATTTAAATACAATATGTAGATTGAAGTTAGATGGACTCAAATAAGGATTTCGCACAAATGATTAAAATTTAAAAATCAAACTTAATATGAGAAAGAAATTGTATCTCAAACTACTCCATCCACTATATTTATTCCTTTCCAACTATCTCCCGCCCTCTCTCTACAAATATATTTGATTTTTATTTTTAACCAAACAATAATAAATGATTCCTTGATTATACCAATAACCTTCTAAATTTGCTTCTATCCTTCTCTCCTTCTTACACAATTAAAAATGATTCATCGAACTAAAAAATCTCTTATATTTTATCGAGTTGTCACTTCTGCTATTTTATAATTTTACAAATAGATCTTCATTTAAAAAAATGGAAATAATGATTAGTAGGAAGAAATAGAGAAGGAAAAAATCACTTCGAGAATGACGAAATGAAAACAAGCTATTTTGTTGTAAACATGTAAAATCATAAAGTAAACAATATATGAAAATCTAAGTTTTAATAATTATAATGCCATGATTATCTCCTTTGTCCCTCGATAATGTTTTTCACATTTTCTCAAGATCAGTCCATAATTTTGCACTCATATTGTTGGCCTCTTCAATTGTCTCCTAAAACCCTCTCTTTACAATATTTACATTCTTATTCTCATTAAAAAAATAGATGATAAGTTGTACCCTTGTGAAACCAAATCTCTCATGTATATGAATCTAAAAAAAGGCATATTGGCTAAGCCTTCCAGGGAAAAAACCCACAATTTTGTTATAATCAATATAGAGTATTAGGCAGTATCATCAATGTTACTTTTCATTTCACTTTCCCTTTACATTGCAAACATATTTTATGTATATGGAAATAAACAACGATTAGTAGGAAAAAGATGAGGAGGGAATAATGTTTTTGAGAAGCACTGATTGAAAGAAAACAAGCAACTTTGAAATAAACATATACACCCATAAAGCAAAAAAAAAATATGGACATATATTTTATATAACAATGATTTTGAGATTATCTATCGCTTGTTACTTGACCACTTTTAGTCTCTCTCCAATTACTCCATCCCTCTCTCTCTCTTTCTTCAAGTACATTGTATTTTCATTCTAAATCAAACAATTTTAAATGATTATTAATGATCTCAAGAATGTTTTCAATTTTCTTCAAACCATCTCTCATACCCTCAAATTTATTAATGATTTCCTAATAATATCTTAAACTGTCATCAAGACATCTCTCCTATTATCTCATTTTTTTTCTAAATACATTTCCATATGCATAAAAGGAAAAAATGATTAGTAAGAAGAAATGTAGAAGTAAATACTTACCTTTGAGAAACGTTGACCGGAAGAAAACAAGTCATTTTGTAATGAATGTACAAAATCATAAAGTAAAGAATATACATACATGTAAGTTTTTATAACAGTGATGTCATTACTATATATGATAGAATTTAATAATTTATATGATTATGACACCAAAACATTGTATTTTCATTCTAAATTAAACAATTTTAAATTATTATTTAATTATTTTAAGAATGTTCTCAATTTTCTTCAAGACACTTAAAATTATAAATGATTTCCTAATAGTATCCTAAATTGTCTTCAATACATCTCTCCTATTTTCTCAAAATTTTAAAAATAGATTTCCATAAGCATAAAAGGAAAAAAAATGATTAGTAAGAAGAAATGTAGAGGTAAATACTTACCTTTGAGAAACATTGACTCGGAAGAAAACGAGTCATTTTGTAATGAATGTACAAAATCATAAAGTAAAGAATATACAGACATGTAAGTTTCTATAACAGTGATATCATTACTATATACAATAGAATTTAATAATTCATATGATTATGACACCAAAACACTCATATATGCTTGGATAGGAATTTAGGAAAAGGGAAAATTTTTTAAGCCTTACAAATAATAAGAGAAGGGTACAAATACATTGATTTTATTATCACTACATAATATAAAGCAAGAAGGAATATATTGGCATGTGTATTTTTACATTATTGTCAGAGAAAATTATGTGACTCTTACTTCACTTCCTACTTTCTCATAAACACCACATAAATCTCACATGCACGCTATTACCTTCTTAATTATAAGCAATAATAAATATACATATATGATCATCATCATCTAAGTCTCAATCCCAACCATGTGGGGTTCAACTACATGGATCCTTCTTTTTGAATTAGCTTTGTTATGGATCATAATTTGTATCATAAATTTATTGATATATACATCTGTAAAACAATATTTTCAATATTATATTTTATGTCACTCTCCCATTTTGTTCTCCACCTTCTCAAACAACCCTATGTTTCTCACTCTTATCCTATTAGGCTCTGATTTTTATCCAATAAACCCCCCTTCTACAACAAATATTTCACATTCTTATTCCTATGTTATAAAAGAATAGCATAATCTAATAGAGTATTCTCTTATGATCCCCAGTATCTCCTCAAAACACACTCTCTTTTCAATTGCATCATGATTTTTACTAGATCAACACTTGCATTAAATGAAATAATACTTGGTGGGGTTTTTAAATAAGATTCCACATTATCCTTATCGAAGATTGGGGGAAGAGAAAACCACTACAATAATCACATCGATATGGAGTACTAAATTTATTGCTATATTTATGTGGGCAGAAATAATGTCTACATAAATATTTTATGCAAGGATTTTAGGCTCCAATATTCTATTTACACAACACATTCAATTTGTTTTATGTATACATGTCTTATAATAAAAATGTGTTAAGTATAAATTGTTTTGTTAAATGAGTCTCTTCTCATGTTCTACTTGAACATGTATTTTGACATTCTTAAAAATTACACTAGAAGAATACATACAATTAGTTTCACACTGTACAAAAATTTCAGCAGTTGAAGAGTTTGGTCAAAAATGGACAAACTCTTTCAAACTTCACTTGACAATTCTTCACTCCACGACAAGATACAAAATTGTCAAAATTCAATCCAGTTGTGCAATTCTAGAGGAGTTCCTACCTATGGTTATGTTGCTGAACTGAGGTCCATCCAACGAAGACTTCACATTTGTAGGTGACTCATTATTAGGAACAGACAAATCCAAAGACATATTGTATCAGAAGGTAACAGTGATCTTGTGGAAAGATATTGTCGGATATATGACAACCTTCCACCCTATATGAAGATCGCTATTGATATGCACCCAATGTTTAGGGGCATCGAGGATGTATGTCATCTTTTAGATGAAAGAATTTACTCAAGGCTCAAACAAAGTGCATTGTTTTATCCCCTTGTAAGGAATGATAACATAATGTATCTTGAGTTGAATACTGCTATTAGGATCATGCACAAGGAAGCAAGGCGACGAAGATACCTGATTCAATGTCTTAGAAGAAGCGAAGCACGTCTTACATTTATGAAGAGCATTCTCTCAGAGCAACCAAGCACATCATCCCTTCCTCACTCCAACACTATGCATGTTGAGGATCCTATCGATGTGGATAATGATGACCATACAATGTACAATAGCCATTTTTATGATAGCCACAATCGTATAGAATGTGATCATAACTCGGGAACTCCATCTGTAGAAGGTAATGCTTCAACAAAATGATGCACATACACACACACATACACACACATATATATATATATATATTATTCTTTTACCTATACATGTTGGTCAATTGAAGTCTTATTTTCCATTTTATATAGTTGCCCGTGGTATGGAAGATCTAGGAGACTTCTTAATATCAAATGAAGATCAAACAATAGAAGATGTCCCCAATGATAGCGTTGGCAGTCCTTTGTTTGAAAATCTTCCAAATGAACCACACAAGTTATCTACCCCTACAAATTGTGTCTATTGTGGTTCCAAAAAGATGCAATTTGAACCGCCATCCTTTTGTTGCATGAAAGGGAAGGTTCACTTAGTTTGCACTCCTATTGATGCGGAATTGTATGAGTTGTATACATCACAAACACCTGAATCTATACAATTTCTAAAGTGCATCAGAAGTTATAATAGTCATTTTTCATTCACATCACATGGGATTCATGTTGATGAGGACTTGTGAAGCAGGTGGAATGGAATCTATACTTTTCGTGTTCAAGGTTAGGTCTATCATTTCATAAATAAATTACTACTGGGGAGCGATGGTCCAAGATATCTTCAGCTATATTTCTATGATACAGAATTTGAGGTGTGGAATAGGCTGAATGCAACACCATCACTAAATGTTGATCTTGTGACTAAATTGATGCGAATATTGAGCCCAAATCCATATGCTCAGTTCTTTTGAAGCCTCAAGGATGTCCCCATGTCAGACAAATTTAGTATTACTATTAACAAAGATATCCGACTGGATCAGAGGACTTATAACTCCCCCACAGCTTCTCAAGTTGCTAGAATTTGGATTGAAGGCAATGATGTTAATGGTGCACAACAAAGGAACATAGTTGTTTTTGCAAATTTAGGTGAACCATGTATAGTTCAATCATATTTAGGATGTTACGATCCTCTTTCATATCCTTTATTATTTCCCAATGGTGAGTTTGGGTGGAACCAACACATCCCAAAAGTTGGTGTATCGACAGAGTCTATATTGCATGATCATTTTGATTTTGTTGAAGATGTGCTCAGTTCTAACATATCATGTTACATAGTAATTACTATTTTTTAATCCATTTTCATACATATTATATACACATATAGACAATATACCAATTTTTTTTAGATGGAGGTGGTAGAAATAAGGTATCTATGCGAGAATACTATTGTTACAAGTTACAATTACGTGCTTCAGACAAATCCATCTTATTGTATGTTGGACGGCTGCTCCAATAATACGTCATTGACATGTACATCAAAATAGAATCTACACGTTTGAATTATATTTTGAAGGAGCAAAAACGAATAAGGGCTGATTTATATCAAGGAATTGCTGATAGCGTGAGGGATGGAGAAGTTCGTAGTAGCATGATTGGTAAACGGATCATATTACCTTCATCTTTCATTGGGGGGCCACGGGATATGCGACGTAGATATATGGATGCCATGACTTTGGTGCAACGATATGGTAAGCCAGATGTGTTTTTGACAATGACATGTAATCCAGATTGGGATGAGATAAAAATTGAACTATTCCCTAGACAACTTGCTCAAAATAGGCCAGACTTGACAGCGAGAGTCTTCAGAGCAAAACTAGAGGATCTTAAGGACCAACTTTTCAAACATTGTATCTTTGGCAATGTTGCTGCACGTGTGCATGTTATAGAGTTCCAAAAAAGAGGGCTTCCACATGCTCATATTCTCATGATCATGAAACGTGACTATAAGATCAATAGTCCCGAGCAATATGATCGCATAGTTTCAGCGGAAATCCCAGATCTAAAAAACATCCAATGTTGCATGATTTGGTTGTTAAACACATGATGCACAGACCTTGTGGTACACTAAACCCAAATAATTTTTGCATGGTGAATAAAGTGTGTCGTTTTCACTATCCAAGAAACTTTTGTTCGTAAACCACCCATGGGAGAGATTCTTATCCACTTTATAGAAGAAGAGACAATGGAATCACTATAGAGGCACGAGGAGCATCATTGGATAATAGATGGGTGGCACCGTACAATCCCTATTTACTCCTAAGGTATAGATGTCATATCAATGTTGAGGTATGCTCGAGCATCAAAGCAGTGAAATACCTTTTCAAATATATATATATATATATAAGGGACATGATAGAGCTTCCATCAATGTTGCCCCAGACACTGGTGATCAGTTAGTAAATGAAGTAACACAATTTCGAGATGCACGATGGGTATCTCCACCGGAAGCTTTATGGCGGATATATGAGTTCAAATTAAGTGAGATGCAACCATTTTTGGTTTCCTTACAACTACATTTGCCTAACATGCAAAGTGTGACGTTTACAGAAGATGATAACTTAAATATTGTGATTGTGTGTGATGGTGTTTGTAGGACAATGCTCACTGAATATTTTACAATGAATAGAAATGATGAAGATGCACATCAATATCTTTATAGACAGCTCCCTGAGCATTATGTGTGGCAGACCTCTGGAAAATTTTGGAAGAAAAGGAAAAAGCGAGAAGTTATTGGTCGTGTTGTGACTGCAAATCCTGTTGAAGGTGAGAGGTATTATTTGAGAATTTTATTGAACCATGTGAAGGGTGCGACATCTTTTGAGAACTTGAGGACTGTTAATGACTTTATTAATCCAACTTTTAAACTGGTTGTCGAGCAATGAGATTTAATTGAAAGTGATGATACAATATTTGAATGCCTAAGTGAGGCTTCAAAATTTGAATTTCCAACATCATTAAGGAGATTATTTTCTACAATTTTAGTGTATTGTGAACCTAATAACGTTAGAAATTTATGGCTAGCAAATCTCTCTAAAATGGGTGAAGACTTTTCAAGGTCCAGAATTAGCAATGCACATGAATTGGAGCAAAGAGTGTTGCAAAACATAAGGTCAATTCTCGAAGGCATGGGGGAAGAATATAGATGATTATGATTTGCCAACGATTGATGACAACTTATACGCAACTGTAGACAACAACGAGTCACGTGATATTTCTGAAGAAATGAGTATAGAGGTGACTGAAGAAGATTTATCTATGATTTATTCCTTAAATGCAGACCAAAAACATGCATTTGATGTGATATTTAGTTGTATAGTGGGAGATCAACCGGGTGTATTCTTTGTAGACGGTCCACGTGGAACTGGAAAAACATTTCTATATAAGGAATTATTGTCAAAAGTAAGATCCATGGGTTTTGTTGCGATTGCAACTGCAACATCTGGTGTTGCTGCATCAATTTTACCAGGTGGTAGAACTGCTCACAGTAGATTCAAAATCCCTATTAAAATTGATAACAACTCTACATGTAATATTAGTAAGCAAAGCAGTTTAGCTGGGCTCTTGAGAAGGGCAAAATTACTAATATGGGATGAGGCATCAATGACAAAAAGGCAAGCATTTAAAGCCTTAGACCGCACTTTGTAAGATATTATGGGTTCAAACTTGCCATTCGGAGGAAAAGTAATGGTTTTTGGGGGCGATTTCAGACAAGTTCTACTTGTTATCAGGCGTGCAACTAGAAATGAAACAGTTGATGCAAGTCTGATAAAGTCTTTTCTTTGGCCAAAAATGTAAAAGTTGAGATTAAAACAAAACATGAGAGCTTCTTCTGATGTCTCATTTTCAAAAAGTTTGCTTCAAATAGGACAAGGAACTCAACCGACCATCGACGATGATTATATCCGTCTTCCTAATGAAATGGTTATTGATTATGAGAACGAAGTGATTTGCAAAAAACAACTCATCGACCATGTATTTCCATCTCTCAATGACAATGCAATGTCTACAGAATACATGATGAATCGAGCAATATTATGCACAAAGAATGAGTATGTTGATGAAATGAATGACACACTTATCCAACAATTTGTTGGTGATGAAATCACTTACTTTAGTTTTGATAGTGTCGTTGATGATGAAAATCATAACTACCCAGAAGAATTTCTCAATTCCCTGGTTCCAAATGGTTTACCTCCTCATGTACTGAAGTTAAAGAAGAATTGTCCAGTAATGTTGTTAAGGAATATTGATCCAGCAAATGGATTATGTAATGGTACAAGGATGGTTTGTAAAGGGTTTCAAAGAAATGTAATTGATGTTGAGGTAATTGTAGGTCAAGCACGCGGAAAAAGAGTATTCATACCTAGAATACCTCTTATCACTGCAGATGATGATGGACTTCCATTCACTTTTAAAAGGAAACAATTTCCAATTTGTTTAAGTTTTGCAATGACAATAAAAAAATCCCAAGGTCAAACCATTCCTAATGTAGGAATCTATTTTCCCCATCATGTATTCTCCCATGGCCAGTTGTATGTTGCTTTGTCTAAAGGTATATCTCGACATACAACAAAGGTCTTGGTCAAACCTGGAGAAAAGAAGTTTGATGACAGGACATATACAAAGAACATTGTATACATAGAAGTGCTAAACTATTTTGATGGTAATTCCCAATTTTTATCTTAACTATATATTTCTTTTCTTACAATACAAATATAACACATGTTTCATATAATAGGATGACAAAAAAAACGTACCCTTGCTTTGCATCACTTCACCCACATAAAGAATGGAAGTTGAAGGTTCGAGTTGCCTTCATGATGGAAGGCTCATGAAGGATGGGGAGGAAGGAAGAAACAGAAGCTACTTATTATCTATAACTAGGTATTTCATTATATATATATATATATATATATATATATATATAATTTTCAATTGATTTAAAATGGAATACGTAGTACAACTCTTATGTTATCAAAAAATTCTTCTTAGGGTGAGAGAATGGAAGTAAGTTTGCAGGGAGAAGCAGTAACCAAGTTTGGTGACACCTTTTCTGAGGGAAAGTGCTATATCATTGACAATGTTGGAGTTAAGAAGATTGAATATGACTATAGAAACGCAAACATGAGTCAAGAATGTGTTATTTCAAAGTATTCAATGGTTACTGAAATAAATGAAGACTGTGAAGATATACCTCATCATTCATTTGTGTTTACAGAGTTTCAAGATTTACATGCCTTTTTGAACAAGAAAACTTATCTCATAGGCAATTTTGATGTATAATTTAGATTTTTCCTTATGCATTTGTTCAATATTTCAGAAGACACAATTTAATTTTATATATTTTTTACATTTCTTATTAGATATCATTGGCATGATCTTGAATGTGGAAGATGTTAAGAATATTAGGAAGACAAATGGAGATGAAGTGACCAAATTAGATATTACCCTACAAAATGAAAGGTTAGTAACATCAATGCAATAATAACATCATTTGTAAACAACATTGTGGAGATTTCCTATGAAATAATCATAGTTAATAATATTTCAAATATGAAGGCATGCTACTATTACATGTACATTATGGGGTGAATTAGCTATCATCTCCTATGAGAACTTGAAAAACCTTAAAGACAAGAGGAATATTATTGTATTAATAGGGCTACATGTTACATTTTTTCAAGGTATGATAGTTTATACCTCAACACTTATTTCAAATCACAAAATTCTTCTTTAGAAAATATGTCATGGTCACAACTGCTATAGGTTTATGTATGTCAAGTACATACACAACCAGGATATTAATTGACCCCAATATTCCAAGAGTGGAAGAAATGAGAAGAAGGTAATGCAATCATTATCTCACAAGTCATCATACATATGATTAACATTATACTTTTAATAGGTTGTCAAATGATGTTCAAGAAAATTTAACAATTGCTACGATATATGCAAATGAGGAGTATTTACATCCAATAAGGATTAGAATAGATGTGCTACATGAATCTCTTGAGCTTGGAATACTAATAAAGGTAAAGAATATTTTATTTATCTTTATTATTATACTTAAAATTGATGTAAACATGTAATGATTTCCAATTATAGGATCATATTTACGAGATAAAGGGTATGGTGGCACACATATACAAAAGTCAAGGACTTTGGTACACTGCATGTCAAAAATGTAATAAAAAGGTGGAGAATGAAACTAACCAAGAGATGATATGTCAAAAGTGCTCCACAACAAATTTCATATTGAGGTAACTATGATTCAATTACAAATTCAGAATATGTATACTATAAATTATAACTGTTTATTTTTTACATATTGGTACCTTGTCAAAATTGAAGTTTTAGTTGTTTTTAATTCCATACATGTTACATTATTTGACAAACCAGCACAAAGTATGTTTGGATACACTGTATCTGAATTACAAAAAATAAGCATGAAGGTATATATATACATATAGATTGAAGTATTTCTTTATTTTTATATTAACCAATATACTATTTTACAAGATAGGAAAATGGAGATGGCATGCTAGATGAAATAATCTCAAAGGCACAATGGAATCATATGCTCTTTCTTCTAAAGCCCCAAGTTGCCCAATATGTTCCTTTAAAAAACCCATCATTTCAAGCTTCATCAAAGCATATGGTCAACATCGTAGACATAAAACCATTAGATTTTAGTGAAGAATGTAAGAGTCTTCTATATGATATTGACCATGAAATTTGTAATTGATACCTTTTTTTCTTTTCATTTGAATATTGTTTTTATATTATGTCAAGACAGTTAAGCATAAACTATGGTTATGCTTTAGTTCTATTAATGGAATCTAAAGAAAATTCTTTTGTACTACATACAGCAAGAATCATTCCAAAGCTACATGTATTAACAAGTGGAAGTGGAATTGTAAAAACAACAGAACCACATCATTTTGCAAAAATCATCACTAGAGCTGTAAGTTTTAGTATTTGTTTGGAAAATATTCTATGATATGATTTTATAATCATTTAACAACATGAGTATTATATCTCTTTGCAAGATATGCATTCAAAATTTAAATTATTTGGGGCTAAATCCCAAAAAAATGAGCATCTCGTTCCAAAATAAGTAAGAAATCACTTCATTTGTATCTCTGTATGTTTCACTACTTAAATAGATAACTATAGTGTTAATGTTCTTTTATTCCATCAACAGATGTCCACCGCAATATGATTCATCATATGAAGATGAGCAAATGGTATTGAGATATTGGATGGGAAAGCAAGCTCCATGTATAACATGTAGATTATCATCAACGTGTTAGTCATAGTATTTTCCTTACCTATATAAAAATTTATATCCAGAACAATGTTTGTCTAAGCACATTTTCTTTATAAATTATTTGGTCAACAATATTTATTATATATTTTACCTCGATTTCATTACATTGAGTATAAAAACTGATTCATTTTGATAATAAATTCACTTATAGAAAAATATATTTATTTATTAAATTTGATGATATGCACTTTTATTAAAAAGTATATGTTTGATTAACAAGATGGTAGATGTTTATTTCAAACATGATCGTGAAATTTCATTGTAAGTAAATATTAATCATCCTTGGAAGTTGTCATGTGTCTATAAATAATTGAACTAATGTAATGATGTACATGCATGTGCACGTGTGTGTTCACTAGTATATATATATATATATATATATATATATATATATATATATATATATATATATATATATATATATATGCTATTAATTCAATGCATGCACGAGTATCCACAAATATCTACCCGTGCTTAGAAAACATGGTGGCATTATCGTAAATAAAAGTCCACAGTCCTGTTTTTATTTGTTCAGGCTTCTGTCCAGCGAGCATAAGTTGCTTCCGACGTACCCGACAGCGGAGAAGACAACTGCCACTCAGAACGTGCCGCTGATTGTTGTGGAGGAGGTGGAGGTCATGGACTTCTCTACAACAGTCTTGACAGTAGGACTAGGGAAGCCCGCCTCTTGCATGACCCAACTCACAGACTGGTCATCAAGAATGGACATAACCAGAGGCTCGAGTTCCACCTTCACAACGAGCAACGGCTGCTGCTGGTTCTCAGGACATCCACGCTGCCGGTGTGCCTGGGCTCGCTTCAGCGCCACCATTAGTGCATTGGAGATCGGCGACTCCTTCCCCACACATCTCACATCGTCAACGGCCGACAGGATGCAGCCGAGTGCCACGGAGAAATAGAGCTCTAGCACGCGGTATTGCAGCGGGTGTGATACGGCAGCGGACACACATGCCTGGCGGAGGAGGGCCGAAGGGCAGGACATAAGGGTGTCTGCTACATGGATGGGAGTGATATGGCTGTGGCACTGCCACGCGGCCTCGACGGCGCTCAAAACTGATGCCGCCTCTGGCATTAGCTTTTGTTGGATTGTGTTATGTTCCACCCGTATTGCTTCGCGACTCCTTTCCCTTTGGTGTTCGGTGGATGGAGTTAAGAGAGTGCCAACTTATTATTCTGGCTGTTGAATGAGTTGGGGTGGTGGGCTGGGATAGCTGAAAAGTTTGGATCGTCTCTTTAATTTCTTTGAAGTCTCGACCACACCATCGCTGTCTGCTACTCCCTCCTCTGGTTCCAGTTTTCCCTGTCGACGGTTCCGAGGAGTGCCTCCTCAACCACCGCACACAACATAGAAAGTTGTTGGCTTGCTTGTACGCGTACTAGTTCACAAGCATGGGTGCATTGCGGCGGATATTTTTTGGATGTTGAGGAATGACCGATATATTTCTGAACTATACCATACTCATGTAGTAGGTGGCCGGGGAGGTGGTTATCCAATACGCACTAAAGTTCAAGGGGAATGGTAGTGGGCGTGGTGGTGTACTTTCTTTGAAGCTAGACTCCGAAGACGATTTTCACAAACTAGGCAACAAGTTAAGAAAATACAAGCGTGTCAAACAGACCTCCAATGACATAGAATAGGTTGCATAATTTAACAATGACCAATCAATTGTCACAATACATGTAACGACCACGTTATTTTAGAGGAGAAAGGAGACCATGAAATAAATAGAATCTAACAAAAGAAATGCATTAGTTGGTAATCACTCCAAAGACCACACTTTTGGTTAGAATTTCCTTACACACTAGTCATATATAAAGTACAAGATAATATTTTTATATAAACCGTCTTTAGACTTTTGATAATTGAAATGTTACTTTTGGGAAAGAACAATTACCTTTAGTGCCACATAGTTACATTCTATGCAACCATACAACATCTAAGTTGTGAACTTACATAATACAATGGGCATTACTTCAATATAAATTTATACATTGAGCTACATGCTCTTAACATATTTTATTTCCCTTAAGATCTCATACTACACCAAATCATTGATGCTACTTTTTATTTTTTATTTTTTGTTACTTTTTGTGTCTTTGTGTTACCTTTCATTTTAGATAGTTACTTTTCTTACCATATAGTTACTCTTTATGTCATGGTATTACTTTCAGTGCCGTATAGTTACTTTTTTTCATATTGTTACTGTTAATGTCGGTTAGTTATTTTTCTTACCATATAGTTACTTTTTGTATCCTATTGTTACTTTCGATTTTGGTTAGTTACTTTTTGTGTCATGATGTTACTTTTAATGTCAAATAGTTACTTTTTGTACCATTTAGTTACTTTTGTGTCCTGGCGTTACTTTTGATGTCAGATAGTTAGTTTTAATATCATATAGTTACTTTTTATACCATGTAGTTACTTTTTATACCACATAGTTACTTTTGGTGACCTGAAGTTACTTTTCGTGTCAATTAATTACGTTACACACTAAATAGTTACTTTATGTTAGGCTAAGGATGATTTGGCACACAGTCTGAGCAATTTTAAGGGCACTAAAAGATCTGAAGTGCATGTAGTTTGGAGCGTAAAATCTATATTGGGAGTTACGATCACCCAAAGACAGTGCTCTGCTTCAACTTCTAAATACGACTATGTACTTGGTAACCATGTGTTTGAGTCCATGTTGGTGGATAGTTAAAAAATATATCTTTTCATCTTATAGTGTGATAGTTGTACATTTTTCACCGGCTGGGGTGATTAGTTTTGAATGTGTATCTTCACCTTATTGTGTGCACCATTAGTTCACTAACACTTTTGACTTCTTACATTAGCGAAATATTATCAAATGAATACCATCATCTATCGATTAAACCAACAATATTATCTATTCTAAACCACATGTAGTAATTGATGTAATTTTTTCAAACAGACCCAAATTACCTACGTAAAAGTCAAATTAAGAAATTGAGTCATGAATACATGTATTAAGGTTGATAAATAATATAGTTTGGATCAAATTTCGTTCTTCATTGCTTTAAAGTTTATAATTTCTGTACTCAAACAAATACCCAGCATATGTTCCTTCTTTAAAACACATACAAGCAAATGACTTCAAACACCACTTTAACAGAAAAATGCAAACGCATAATACCAGCCACAATCTCTAATAATGTAAAGAAGTAAGAAGCTCGGCAAGGAGAACACAGGTCAACCAGGTGACAGAAAAAAGAAGTAATATTTAGAAACCAAATGTCATGTTCATTTAAAGAAGCTATGAAATAGTGGAGAATAACCAATCTAATGTGTACAACCTCTCAAGACTGAACAAAAACCATATGTTCAAAAATATGTTTCAAGCAAATTCTAAGCCAAAAGTAACCACCATTACAAAAAGAATTAGCACGACCCATCTATCCATAATTGCCGCTATACCTTCCTTGTCATCAGTGACGTAGTAATGCACTTGTGAATCTAACCAATACCTTATCCCATGTAAACGCAATGCTACATTTTATTAAACATGTCATCTGCACCGTATAAGACATCTTGTAAGAACTTAACTAATTCTGTATCTAAATATTTAATGGGCATTCATGATTTAATCCCAACTGACTGAATGCATGGGGGAATAATCTATAACAAGTTCCTAATAGAGGACAGAGCTGGGGTGAGGGAGTTGAAATGGTCGTAAAGTTGTGAGTAAGTACAAACGGAAAAAGGAATTGCAATCGCAACAGTAACAATACAACAGTTAGTTTAACAATGCATTCAACAAAATCTTCCTGTGACAGCATCACGTCGGTGGCCAGGGACCGGACCGGAACCAAAGAAGAAGACCTGCCGCCTCCGTCTCTATCAGACGATCTCCTACTGCTGATGAACCGGAGCCCGTCGAGAGCCGCCTCCGTCCTGAACCTTGCCCTGTGCAGCCTGGCCTGCACCCTCCTTTCCTCACGTGCAGTCAGACACGCCAGAACTACTGTTGGACCCTCCTCGGCTTCACGCATCTGGAGGAGCTGGCGGAGCTGTCTTGCGGGTGACGGTGTCGTCAGCCACGACACCAGATTGTGCCTGATCCTTGATGGGGCAGGGGACTGGCTCCTGCTCCTCTGTCCGTTGATGATGAGGCATCGACATCACCCCGCGCACCACCACGTCGTCGTCGGTGACCTCGAGGGTGACTTTGTAGGAATACGGATCATCATGGTGTATTGGGGTGATGGGGGAGGACGATATCATTGGCGCCGTCGAGGGCTTCGTCGGCCCGGTGCGGCCGACACAGTCGTCGTTAGAGGCGACGACATCATTGTCCATGGCCAGGAAGTCGGCAATCCGGCGGTGTTGTTGTTGCTACCTCCCGACGGATGCTGGCGGTGCCCACATGGTGTGCGGCAGGGAGAGGCTACTCTTTGGCGTGCCAGAAAGACGACGTCTTGGAGAGGAGACCTGCAAAATAGGCCGAGATTGGAGAGCATGGATGTACTGGGTCTGGTATTTACAATTCCTGCCATCAAACTTTGAAGGACGCGTAGCTTGACTACTTACCCGCGCGGGCAATAAAAGTAAACCCACATATATATATATAGTTAGTTAGTTAGTTAGAAGACGACTCAACATAATTAGAATCAATATGTCTTTCCATAGTCCTCAACATTTTCATAATTGAAGTCATTACTCTAGTAAAAAGAATTGTAGATTTTACTCCTTTATAGGATCCAATAAAATTATTGCAAAATGTAAAAATTGTGAAACATTATGCATAAAGATTCTAAACAATAAGATAAATGCTCATAATGGTAAGCAATACACATAGATATTTGATGTAGTACTCAAAAATGCAAAATTATAGGCAAACATAGTAAAAAGGAGAGAAAGACAAAAAGAAAGAAAGAAAGAAAGAGATACAATAAAAAGCTTGTGAAAAACGAAATACACCCAAATATTCCAACAATACATGTTAATATTTTTAAAAAAATTAGAGTAGTAACAACGATACACAATATAAAACTAAAAATGTTATTCAAAGTACAATACATTTAAATATTCAAACCATTACATAATGAAAAAATAAAACAATAGTCATAGTTCATATAAATATTCAAAAATTACAAAATGATACATATACAATGCCACTAGTAAAATTTTCTTTTCTTTTCTTTTTAAATATTTACTATGTCTAGGAATTGTAAGTATCTTTTTATAAATATATAAAACATATATTTCTCTTTTTCATAGCTAGAAGACGATGAAATAAATAGAGTCAATATATCTTTCCATGTTCCTCATCATTTCCATTATGGAATACATCATTCTAAAAAAAAAAGAATTTAAGACTTTACTTCTTTATAGGATCTAATTGGAAAATGTAAAAATTGTAAAACTCTATGCGTACGATTCTAAACAATAATATAAATAATCATAATGGTAGGCAATATAGTACTCAGAGCATGAAAAAAAATCAATTTAGTAAAGAAACACATTATACCTGAACTTCTTACCAAATGCACTAATTACAATTATGTCAAAATGACTATAACCCATAACTTCATGGAAAACTACATTGTCTATATTACATAGTCATTACGGAAGGCAATGATGTGATAAAACCAAAGCCGTGGATAATCGCACCACATTTTATACTGTATAACTGCACCGAATGACTATGGTGCAGATATAGTTTTAAATTTTAAAATTGTCGCAATGTAGTGTGGTTGTGTTTGTGAAAAAAAATTGCATCATATACACACCACTACAATCCCTAATAATCATTAATAATTATGTAAATGTTTGTACACTTTTTGTATCCTCCGAGGTACACTTCATAATGTGTTTGTTTGAGATCTTTCCATTAGCCTATAGTCAAATTATCAATGTGTCAACCAAAATAATAGAAACATGTAGATTGTATTACCCTAACCACACTAAGCTTGCATCACTATGTCCATTACATTTTAGTTTTTGTTATGACCGATTCATACATTAGATAGAAGATCAATAGTACCACATCGTACTAAAGCATATACAGAATAAGAGGAGACAAGAAGGAGATGTTGTCAAACTTTCGAAGCCTCGATTAGGTACTAAAACTGAAATAAATCCAAACAGAATAATTTCTAGAAATTAGGATAATGAGGGTGGATGACCTTGTTATATCAGTGAATGAACAAATTTATAATGACGACTAAGAGGAACAGCTGAATAAAGACGAACATATTCATGTTCCAGGTGCTTACAATTTTGAAATACCGTTCATGGAATTTGAGTTGGCAGTGAGCACAAAATCCCTCTCCTCTCTTCTTACGGCATCAATGTCATCCGGAAGATCATTCTCAACTAAAGATATACAACTCGTGGAGCACCCAGGCTCGGTGACTGCTGAAAACAAGAATACCATGCAGGAGATGGTAACTGGAGGGCATGACGAAGAGCTCTAGGAGGAGAAACAAATGAAACGAGGGCGAGAATGATTTAGGGCCGGCGGACAAAATTCGTGTATAAAATTGTCCCGCGCTTCCGTGCGAGTAAAAAAAGAATGGAAGGGCTTCCATTTTAAAATGCTCACATGGAAGTAAACAAAAAGATCTAGTTATATAGGGAATGTGATAACTAATATACTTAAGTGAAAATTCAGGCACCGTCTACAAAATTATCTTCTTTACCAAGTTTTCAGAATGTCCCATTAGAATATATCTATATGAGATTAAGAGAGAAATATTAATCACATGTCTTCCACAACTTGTAGCATGTGAGACATCGAAATGGACGGTAAATAGGAAATTACTCATTTGCATAGTTTCAACTGAGGTTTCTTCATTGGGGATCATAAAAAAAAAAACTTGAATTGTGCTATTCCAACCAGCAAATATAATATATAACATGACATGTCTTTAAAAATATTCATGTATGATGAGTTTACATTGTGTAAGTATGTGACTATGTGAGTATACCATATTTCATTACAACCATGCATGTAGCCCTCGCCTACCTCAGTCACTATATAATACCATCAACAATTATAAATGCCGACAAATATAATGTATACCAGCACAAATTACATGGTGTTGGTACTGGCAATGTTTCTTGCAGTGTTAGTATATAGCAACAAGTTACATCATATTGTGTGATTGTGGTCTATTACAACATGTAGCTATTATAATAGATAAATCTTATTGTGTTATTATAGTATATTATAATGGATTAGTCTATATTGTGCAATGGTGGTCTATTACAATGATTTATCATGTGTGGCTATTACAACGGGTCACACCATGTTGTGTAATTATAATACATAATAACAAATCGAAGTCTGCTATGTGATCTTGGTATATAACAATGGGTTTCAACATATTGTGTTATTGTGCTCTATTACAACATATACCAAGTACAACAGGTTAACACATGTTGTGTGATTATGATATATTACAATGAGTTAGTCGATGTTGTATAATGATGGTCTATTACAACATGTTATCATGTGTGAATGGTTCATAGTATGTTGTATAATTAAGGTATTTTACAATAGGATTGAGTATGTTGTGATACTATATACTACAAAAAAATTAGCACTTGTTGTTGTATCATGTATATTACAACATATTTGACATGTTGTAAATAAATTGTGTGTATAAAATATGCAATATACAACGCAAACGCGTAAATATGCTTGTTTTAATAAGTATGCTAACTACAACATAACCATCATAATTGTTGTATTTCTCCCATTGAAAAAAGTATTTTATATAGTAGTGTTGAAAAACTCCATATTTATTTTTTGTTACCAAGTATATTTTATTTTTCTATATTTATATTATAATTACCGATTATTTAGTATTTTTATTTTGATAAAAGTGTAAATGGTGTAGGTCTGGACATACCCATATCCATATCCATCTAATTTAAGTGGGTCACAATCTAGTTCTAGATCCATATAATAAAAATCTAGACCCGCACCATACCCGTAATACTGGTGGGTATGAGGTGAGGGTATTGTTGGTAAGGTATGCCCAGAGAGCCAATCATGTGATGATTGACATGGCACATACCATAAAGTATTTGATTAATACTCAGAAAGGTAAACTTTCAATTCATTATGTTTCACTCAATTATGAGATAATGAAGAAACATTATGCATGTCTTAAGAATGACAATACTCAATGATGTATGTCTTCAAGTATGTGACTTGGAGAATGAGATCATACGAATATTAAGAGTATGTACATTCTTATTATTTCACTAGTCAGTTGTTATTGTGGAAGGTAGATAGACATCGGTAACACATAAGACTGGAGTGTGGGTTGGTTGATGACAGAATTTCATTAGTCATAATACGGCAATATCAAACCAAGCACACAGATACATGTTAGGGAATAGTGTATTAGACAGACCCACTTTGAGAGTGACACATGGAAATCATCATTGGTGGTCATAGTAATCTCTCATAGTAGAGGTGGTGATTGTGATTCTTAGACCTCAAATCATTGCACTCATCACATGTCGTTGGGTATACTTTGACATCATCAAATGTAATCTTAAAATATGGGTTGCCATAAAAGTGATGATTGGGTAGCTTTGACACATAGGGACTGACTGTGAGTGATAGAATAGGATTTGTCCCTCCTACTAGAGTTTGATATCCTGACCACTTGATAAGCGAGATTGAAAAATGCATGTGCATGCACATGTGAATCAATATATGATATTAATGTCACATTATTTGAGACAGTCTCCTCTTAGTTTAGGGAACATGAGTTGAACATTGAGAGGATGACAATTCTATGCCTCAAGTTCACACTGAATATCAGAGATAAATGAATTATATAATTACTAAAACACCTTACACAGATTGTAGGTTGAATTTGTTCTCCAACTTTCCATTCACTTGGGAAGCACGGATGTGCGACTAGACACCGCTCCTTACTTGTGATGTCATAAGATAGTTATGAACATTCATTGCCAACGTGATATGGGATCTATAGGGTCACACACATAGAAACTCATCTAGAAGAGGAGTTTGATCTTGAATGGTGATTGGATTGATAACTAAAGCATTTAGGCATTCAATTCACGTAATAGATCAACTGACTACATTGCCAGGCCATCATCTCATAGTGTGAGACAACCGTTTGGACATCCAAACAATCATTTTAAAGGTTGAGAAGGGTGTTTGGATTATCACGCTGATTAGAAATTGAATTGGCTAAGTTCTGCCTAAATTGACGTGTGAACTGGACCGACCAGTTCCTTCTATTGAACTGATCGACTTGGCTTGGCTCAGCAGACGACCATCTCGCATGTGTGAGATCGGCTCGGTTGGGGTCAAACGAAGGTTCTGGAAGTTTTCTGGAACTCATTTCACTTTTTCAATTTGATTAGAAGAAGGAATTAATGTTTGCATTAATTAGAAATGATTATCCAAGTTCATATGCAATTAGGAAACTGCGAGATGACCGTCTCACACACCAAATGACCGTCTAGATCACTAGAGGGCCATCTCGTAGTTTGTAGGTTGTGAAAATTCAAGATCTTCTGGTCCCTTCCGCACCCACACAGATCCTGAACTGACTGGGAACCCTGACCCTAACCCCGCCTATAAATAGAGGAGTATTGGGGGCTTCCCAGAGCACAACACAGACAATTGAGAATCAGTTGCTCTGACAATTGTTGTCCTCTTTGGTTGTGGTAACCAAGAGAGCCCAAGAAAGTCTTACCCAGCTAGGGAGGGATAGCGAAAAGAGAGAACAATTGATGATCACTGTTGTGGAAGAGCAAGTTTGGTGACTAATACACCAACGGGAGGGACAATTCATTCTTGTATGTTCTAATTGAATGGCAGGAGTTCTAGTTGGTCTGTGTGGACTCTCTAGAGGCAGAAGTCCTTTAGCTGCTGCTAAGAGAGAAAAGTCAGCATGCAGTCCGTGGTGTGACCGCAGGAGTCGCTGCAGAGGTTGTCACATTCGTTGTTCGTGGTGAAGACCAAGAGTTGCACATCCACCGTCCAAGAGAAACTAGAAGATAATTGTATTATAACAAGTTGTTGTCGTTGGAGTTTCTCCAGGACCAGGTATAAACTTGTTAAACCATCCTTCCTATTTCATTGTAGTTGACACAATCTTACTATTATGGAAATACTCATAGATAAATTTTTTGTTTCCGCTGCTATACTATGTGTCCGTATTTCCCAATAGTGGTATCATAGCCATATTAATTTACTATGTTTTAGGACAATCGATATGATCGGATTTTTGGTTTTATCATTTATTTATTACATATAATGTGAATATTTAAACTGTCTTGTATGCGCATTCGATCAAAGACCACATAATCCCAAACTTATATATATATATATATATATATATATATATATATATATATATATATATATATATATATATATATATATATATATATATATATATATATATGCAATTTACACATGTCACCCTAAAAGCAGTTTTATGGTGGATGTATAGCATGGTTATTGATTTTATTCCTATTTATCTCAGTCTATGCACTGAGCCTCTACCTCCCTCTTCTCAATGTAAATTTAATTCTTTCATATCTTTGCTCCCTCGAATGTAACTCGAGGTTTCTCTTAACCATGTAATAAGTTTAATAGCAATATAATAATTTCTTTTCTTGAAATAACAAAGAAGATGATCATCGCCGATTGAGACGACCAGTTTGTGAGATAAAACGACCGCCTAGAGGACCATGGAGGATATAACGATGGACCTTGATGATCGTCTGGTGGACCTAACCAACTGTTTGGAAGGAGTCCAAACATCGGTTGGATAGGAAGGCCATATGGTCGTTCTTGACAACCAACTGATTGGATAAGAGGAGAGACGACCGGTTCAAGGGTTGAACTGATCTACCCAGATTGGCAAGCACAAATCTACACCAACAGTAGGTCCATACTATATGATGTGATGATTGACCTAGCTGGTAGTAATCCCTTGTGGCTCTAAGGAATTACAGTAGACATGGCCATAACCATCACTTTTTATTTTACATTGCATGTTTACGTTGTGGGATATAGCATGTATATGATACGTACTATATATATGTGGTGATTAGATACAATATATGTATATATATGACATATATATAAATCCCTCAATCAATCATATTAAGTCTAAGATGCTTTCAATTAGCAACACTCATGAAAAGCTTGTTCAACTATGTGTAGGTTACACCTTCGTGTGGTGCACCATCTACCTCTCAGAAGTGTGATGGTAGATATGTAGGTTCTGCCTTTGTAGGGTGCATATATATCATGTTGGCTATTGGGTCAGGCTTAACTGGTGATTCTTAGAGTGTCTAAGCCCAGAAGTATGCAGATGATATGACAAGTAGTTGTGCATATCATCTATCAAGAATTGCATATGATGCAATTGGTAAAAGTTGCATACCTTGGTAATTAACTGTGTTTTGGCGGGCTTGTGATGATCATCAACAAGACAAAGGGGAATTCTAAAGGTAAATGCAAAGCTAAGAAGAGTTATAAATCTAGTCAGAATCCCAAGTCTTCATATCTCAAAGAAAACAGAGGGGTGATGAAAAGAGGTGTTTGTCATCATTGTCACCAGCCTAGACTTGGAAAAGAAATTGCCCACTCTGGTTCAAAGAACTAAAGAAGAATAAGGAAGGAACTGAGGCCTCCACTTCAGGTATAAACATTATAAGATAAATTTTATTACTTCTTCATCTTGGTATATGATACCAGATAAAGATCTGACATACTTGATGTGCAGGATCTGAAAGAAGTAAAAGCCCTCATAGAAGGACATAGATGGATAGGGTGGAGCAAGAGTTGGGTTTGAGCTTTAAGCCATATTTAAATTTATCTTATCCTAATGGGCATATAATAGAGTTAGTAGAATTGCTATTTCATTATGCCAATAAATAAAAACATTTACTTTAAAGCATCTTATATGACAAGAATGATAAATCAATAAAGTGAGTTTTTGATCTTTCTATTACTAAGATATGATCATGTATGGCTAAGCCCAAACATCTGATGGTATTTGAATAAAAGAATATCAAGATGAATGTTTATAATGTTTATACTGGAGGATTATAATTGATATCTCAAAAACTATCATTAGCGTTAGTCATCTTGCACATATATATAAGAAATGCATATCTAGAATACATATTGATGTTAATCTAGATTCCCTTGGTTATCAAACCTAAGGAAACATGCAAACCTTATTTACGCACAATATGACATGACATCCTTCACTAGATGTAGTGGGAGGATAAATTTTCCATCAGACCTCATACATAGGATGCATGAAGATCAAATGGAATGAATGCTATATATAATTTCTTATACCTCATTTCATTTACTAGTAATATGATGACATGTACTCAGTAAAATAGAAATAAAAAGCTCTTGAAAGTGTTCAAGGGAGATTATAAGTGAAGTATGCTTTGATAAAAGTATTAAGAAACTTTGATGAGATCAAATGTTGAAATATTTTACATCAATAGCTTGAGAACCTTCAAGAAAGAACTGTGATAAAGTATCAAAAATCAAATCCATATGAACATAGTGATGTGTCAGAGGGGAGGAATTATACCATGATATAATTATCAATTAATCTAGTCTTCTTATATCCTCACAACTATATATCTATCACTAAATAATGTACCATCTAAATGGTTTATCAGAAAGACATTATATATGATATGATTTGGGAATGTCCTACTATGTCTAAAGGATTGAAACCTATGTTGAGAAAGTAGATTCTTGAAAAGGTTTATCCACAAACCATATATTTTGTTATTACTATTAATTCCAATCCAATAACAAAATCATTTTGTTGATAGAAAATTGAGTTTCTAAAGAATCAGTGGGAGTAACAATAGAACTCAAAGTGTTTGAGATCGACAAAGAGGTACAATGAGAATTAAGACGATTCACAAGTTGCTGTGAAATCTCAAGTTGGTCATATAACATAGAACAAAATAGTTCTGTTAGAATACATCTAAAATTGGAGGATTGTGAATCCAACAAATCAGACAGGTTGGTCATAGGAGGATGAGCCAACTAATCGACTACACGCTATTAAGTACCATAATATGAGTAATGGCTCAAGACCATTATGGAATCCATGTAAGCTAACAAGGTCGGACCTTGGTAGTGCCGCCTAGAGGGGTAATACTTGAAGGGTGTAGTAAGGTCTTGTGGCAAAGACAAACATGGATAACATAAAAGGACAATTTGGTTGAAAAGTTTTCAAATTAGTTCAAGTTGTTGAACAAGATAGAGATTCATTTGTCGATTGTCAAGCTTCTTGTTGTAGTTAAAATAGACTATAAGATTTGGCATATGAAGATTGAAACTGAATCCCTTAAAAGGAATATATGAAAGGATGTGTACGTGACACAACCTAAAAGGTTTTATAACATCACGAATGCAAATAAAGTCTAATAACTACAAAGTTCAATCTGGGATTGAAACAAGCATCTTAGAGATATGATCTTTTTACTTGACAAGATAGTCAAAGAGTTTGACTTGAATCAAGATAAAAGATAAAATCTATGATTACAAAAGATTTAGTGGGAGCATATATGAATATTCGACATATGATCAGAATAATGTCTCAATATTGTGAACATTGAGAGCTGGCATAAAATCACCTTTAAAGAAGGATTAGGTAAAACATCCTATGAGATAGGGATCAAGACCTATATAGATAGTTCTTAAAAGTTTCATAACGTAAGTTTAAGCACACAAAATAATAAGATGTTGAAAGAGTTCAATATGAGAGGTTCAATGAGAGAAAATTCGAATTACTCTCTCATGAACCATATATTCCAATTCTTGTGAAGAATGGAAATATCATGAATAAGATGTCATATGATGGATCTATTATGAATACTATAAATGTGCTTATCCCATATAATCTTGTATGTACTTGACATGACAAGATGATATTGAAATTCAATAAGGATTATTGGAATATCGTTAAGGATATCCATTAGTACTTATACTTAAGGATAGATTACTAGTAATTAAAGATAGCAATAAAGGAAGAGTTGGGTGTAAAGGGTTACACCGATGTAAACTTCCAAAATGACTAAAGTGATCGCAAAAAAATGTTTGATTTAAAAGAAAAATGTTGTCTAGTTAGAAGGGTTCCAAACTAATACCCATTAATTATATAATAGAAGCCGAGTATACTTGTGTTATGAACATAGAGTGATGTTATGGATCTAGAAGTTCATATAATAAACTTATAGATGTTCCCACCATTGATGACTCAGTAGTGATATTGTGATAACAATGGATCTACTTGTTAGGTAAGGAATATCATCTACCATATTACGGTGGTTTCATCTCAAAGCAAAGAGATAAGAAACATGCAATATACCTAATACTAACAAAATGTTGCTAATTCCCTGGATTAGCACTTGCGCAACAGAAACATGGTGGACATGTTTGGATCACTAAGAATGAGATTCATGGGTGATTGGCTCTAAGTGCAAGTGGGAGTCTGTTGGCAAGGTATGCCCAAAGAGCCAATCATGTGATGATTGACATGGCACATAGCTAATCATGTGCTGATTGACATTGCATATACCATAAAGGATTTGATTAATACTCACAAAGGCAAGCTTCCAATTCATTATGTTTCACTCAGTTATGAGATAATGAGGAAACATTATGAATATCTACATAATGACAATACTCAATGACGTATATCTTCAAGTACGAGACTTGGAGAATGAGATCACATGAATGCTAAGAGTATGTACATTATTATTATGTCCCTAGTCATTTGTTACTGTGGAAGGTAGATAGACACCAGTAACACATTACTAGAGTGTGGGTTGGTCGATAACAAAATATCATTAGTCATGATATGGCAATATCAAACTAAGCACGCAGATACACGTTAGGGAACGGTGTATTGTATAGATCCACCTTGAGATTGACACATGGATACCATCATTGGTGGTCATAGTCATCTCTCATAGTGATGGTGATGATTGTGATTCTTAGACCTGACATCACTACACTCATCACATGTCTTTGGGTATACTTTGACATCATTTAATGTAATACTGAAATACGAGTTGCCATAAAGGTGATGATTGGGTGTCTTTGACACATGGGGACTGATTGTGAGTGATATAAATGTGATTTGTCCCTCCTACTAGAGTTTGATATCCTGACAACTTGATAAGCGAGATTCAGAAATGCATGCGCATGCACATGTGAATCAATATATGATATTAAGGTCACATTATCTCATACAGTCTATTCTTGATTCAAGGAACATGAGTTGAACATTGAGAGGACGAAGATTCCATGCCTTGAGTTCACTTTGGATATCAGAGATAAAGGAATTATACAATTACTAAAACACCTTATACAGATTGTAGGTTGAAGTTGTTCTGTAACTTTCCATTCACTTGGGTAGCACTGATGTGTGAATAGGCACCACTCCTTGCTTGTGATGTCATAAGCTAGTTATGGACATTCACTTCCAACGTAATATGGGACCTATAGGGTCTCAAACATAGGAACTCATCTAGAAGAGGAGTTTAATCTTGAATGATGATTGGATTGATTACTAAAGCGTTTATGAATTCATTTCATGCAACAGATCAGTTGACTGCACTGCCAACCAATAGCATCATAGTGTGAAACAACTATTTGGACAATCGAACAATAGTTTCAAAGGTTGAGACAGGCGTTGGATTGTGAGGCTGATCAGAAATTGAATTGGCTAAGTTCTGCCCAAATTGAGGTGTGAACCTACCGATTCATTCCGTTGAACCGATCAACTCAGCTTGGCTCACCAGACGACCTTCTAAGTGAGTGAGATGACCATCTCACATGTGCAATATCGGCTCGGTTAGGGTTGAATGAAGGTTCTGGAAGTTTTCCCATACTCGTTTCACTTGTTCGATTTGATTGGGACAAGGAATTAATGTTTGAGTTAATTAGAAATGATTTTACAAAGTTCATATGTGATTGGAAAACTATGAGATGCCCATCTTGCACACCATATGACCGTCTGAATCACCAAACAACCATCTCATGGTTCACAAGTTGCAAAAATTCAAGATCTTATAGTCCCTTCCACTCCCACACATATCCCGAACTGATTGGGAACCCTAGCCCTGACCTCGCCTATAAATAGAGGGCTACTAAGGGTTTCTCAAAGCACAACATAGACAATTGAAAATCACTTGCTTTGATCACGGTTGTCCTCTTTGATTGTGATAACTAAGAGAGCCCAAACAAGTCCTACTCGACTATGGAGGGATATCGAAGAGATAGAACAACTGAGGATCCTTGTCGTGGGAGAGAAAGTTGGAGACTAGTACGCCAATGGGAAGGACAACTCCTTCGTGTCTGTTCTAGTTGAACGACATGAGTTCTAATTGGTCTGTGTGGACTACTCTAGAGGCATGAGTCCTTTGGCTGCTGTTAGGAGAGTAAAGTCAACATGTAGTCCGTGAAGAGACCACAAGAGCCACTGCAGAAGTTGTCATGTTCGTTGTTTGTGGTGAAGACTAGGAGTTGAACAATACCATCCAAGAGAAACTAGAAAATAGTTGCATTATAACGAGTTATTGTCGTTGGGCTTGCTCGAAGACCAGGTATAAACTTGTTAAACCATCGTTCCTATTTCATAGTAGCTGACACAATCTTGCTAGTATAGATATACAAATAGATAAAAAATTTATTTTCACTGCTATACGTTGTGCCCCTATTTCCCAACATGTATGTGGGTATGCGGTTTTACATTAATGTCATAATATTTATGTACAACATGTTATATATATTTTAATGCAACAAGATGTTACTATGTATAAGATATAAACATCACAAAATTATATCAAATAAATACTTTGTAGACTGAAGATTAGTCGAATTAATTTTTTACATATTTGTAGTCATAATCATATTGTTTGGGTTATGTAGTATATAATGTTAGTATTTTGGTTTTAGATTTACGTTATTTTGATTAAGATTGTAATTAAAGTAGTTAGTTCTCCATCATATGTCTAATATAAATTATGTTTTCATTAGTTTGGTACATAATATCAGCTATAATATTGGTTATACCAGTAAAGTATGGTATAACTAATATAAAATTAAAACAATTATTTATATGTAATGGGCACACAAGTCTAGAGTGCCTAGGTCTGAACATACCCATCATGTTATATTAAAGTCAATGGGTATGTGATTACAAATATCTAGACCCATGGCATATTTTTAAAAAGTCCAGATTTGTAGGTCCCCAAATGTACCTGGAGCCATGTACAATCCTATACTTAAATGTAAAATAGCTAAATTTAAAGTATTATTGTATAAATGTACTTGCATCATTAGAATAAAATATAATAAAAAACAATAGAACATTTTAATCTATTGGTTATCTCATCCACACTTGATGTTGTTATTTATTTTTAATAAATTTAAGTGTATAATTTACAATCTAAATATTTGACTCTTATAAGAAAACCTCTTATCTGTAATTATAGGTATATTATTCATCAGCTTTTATATTCTTAGAAAGGCTCATGACATAGTATACATTTTTTTTAATTATAAGTCAAACGTAATATCAAAGTACTAAATATTTTTAAATTTTTTTTGGGAGACCATGCCCCACATATTGTTATCTTTTCTCCAACAAGATTGAGTTTCACTTGTCAGTCTAACTATTTATTAGTCTGTTTTCAGCTGTCGGTCTAGATACTAATTAATTTATTTTCCTTTCTATAAGAAGATAGAGTTTCATTTGTTGGTCTAACTACTTATTAGTCTATTTAAGCTACTAGCTTATAAACTTATAAAATAACTGTCTCAAAAGATATTAGAATACACACACATACATACATACATACATACATACATATACATATATATATATATATATATATATATATATATATATATACACACACACACACACACACACACACACACACACACACACACACACAGACACACACATACATATAGCGATCCAGTGAGAAACATCCTGCGGTGAGAGCATGAGAAGCATTTGAATAACTACAAATTAGTAACTATTTTTTTTAACCCAACCATATAGATGGAAAAACATCATTTCATTTATCGTATCGCAAAATATCATTGCAATCGGACATTGTTTACATGTCCATATGTACAATATACACTTTTTACATCCAACGGTCAACCTGAAATTCAATATAGAGCATCAACAAATATTTGATTACTGTGAATGATCTACAAATTTGATGGTGATAAAATTTTATAGGAAGGTAGATATTAAGGTATATTTATAATCTGTAAGGTTGGATTATGAAAAATTGATCTATGTGAAGAGTTATTCAAATGCCTCTCATGCTCTCACCAGATATATTTCTCACAGGATCGTTGCCATATATATATATATATATATCTATATATATATATATATATATATATATATATATATATATATATATGAAAATCTATATATCGAGTTTCACCTATCGGTCTAACTACTTATTAGTCTATTTTCATTCGTCGGTCTAGGTACTTATTAATCTATTTAAGTACCAACCTATGAGCTTATAAAGTAACCATCACAATAGACATCTACCTTTTCTATAACAAGAGCAAGTCAGTAGTCTATCAGTCTAGCTGATGACTTGCTTGATTATTCACTAGATTTGCCCGACTATTTTTTGTTCTATCATTTTTTTTCTACAACTAAGTATGTAAGGAGAAACACGTATGGATCTTTCATTTTTAAAGTAATACTCAGCTCCCATCATATCTAGAAAAAAACCAGGCTATAGTTATAATGAATCCAACCGGTTTATAGTTGTTCGCTTGGGAAATGCACAATTTTATTTGTCTGCCAGATTCATCTACTAATTTTTGATTCATCATATGCTTAGCCGACTGAGTTGTTTGTTGTAAGATTCACATGTTTATAAGGTGAAGTAGTACATAATTAACATGTGTATCAGTTTTGGGTACGTTCTATCAGAATAATCTTGAGATTAAAGACGTGGAGATAGACAACTATATCTCATAATTTGTAGTTGTTATTCAAGTAGTTTGATAAGATTTTGAATTTGAAAAAAAAATTAAGAGCACTACAACAACTATTTGAGTAGCCAGATTTAGGTGCGTAATTTTGTAATTTCAAACAAAAAGTTGGAGGGAGTTAGATGACAATGAATCAAGTCTTTCACTTTTAGCAGGTTCTATGAGTACTAATCGTATAATTTATGGAGTAGGGGCAATTTCAGTAATCACACCTACAAGGTGGAAAGAGTTAGTAGACACTTAATCAAGATATTCTTTTATTGTGTTGCATGTAAATTATTATGATTTTTAATTATATATTGCTAACAGGC
Organism: Alisma plantago-aquatica; assembly: GCA_963693085.1. Classification (NCBI taxonomy): domain Eukaryota; kingdom Viridiplantae; phylum Streptophyta; class Magnoliopsida; order Alismatales; family Alismataceae; genus Alisma; species Alisma plantago-aquatica. Next base: position 499,724,746 of record OY856411.1, read on the forward strand.
ACATGCATAACAAGAAGATCACATTTTTATAATGATAAATACATAATTTCTATAGGATTTATTGGTGTTTGTAACTCGATAATACAATATCACCAATTTGACGAACAATCATTTCTATATGTGGTATGTACGGTGCATTTTGTGACAATTATGTCTCAAAGTGAGTCAAGTGTAGAAATAATATATAGGTTAGTATAGTACAAGTTGTGAAGCAAATTCGACCAATAAAAAGACTTAAATAGATTGTATCACACGAATATATTAGTAGTCACTTAATAAATTTATTTATACTCGATCATCTAAATACAAACTTTTTTGGTCGGTAAGAAAACTATGTTACTATGATGTTGCCCAAAAACTTTGGGTACAAAAATAGCACCCATGTGAACAAACTCGGGTGACAAACCACCAACATAAAATAACATAGAGATAGCTACTGCTCACCAAGGAGCCACCTATCGGAACAAAAGAAAAAAGAAGACATGACCTAGCTAGCAGTACAATTCCCCCAGAAGAACTAAGGAGATACAAGCCTAATCTCACCAAGACAGCACTAGCATGAAAACCATCTCCTGAAATTGTGCAACCTTGGAAGCAGGATAATATCTATAGTAGTCATGGACTCTATGCAGCCAACAGATATGACTCCAAGTCTTCGGTTGTCTTGATAAAAAAAATTTGAATCAGTAGATTACCAAGTCCTCAAGTCTTCAGAAACTGGATCAGAAGATCATGCAAAGGCCAACCAAATGATTATTCAAGTACTAGCAATAAGCCCATCCTCTAAAAGTGTACCGAGTAATCAGCTATAGAACCTTCACCCTAATCCACTAAGCCAAATCTTAGAACCTGAAGACAGGATAAAAAGCGGACCAGAACTCCAACAACTGGAATCCACAGATACAAGGAGTTAAAACTAACCCCCTCCCATTTCTTCATGGCTGCTTTCTTCTTCCTTTTGGACCATGACTCCTCATACTCTATTGCTTCCTCTCTCAAATGATCCAATTCAGCTTCAGAGTTTGAGTCTCCAATGGAACCGTCATCATCCTTGAACAAATTCACTTTACTTTGTTGATAATCAACTGAGATACCACAGCTATCCCAAATCTTCTTAACCTTCCACAACTCGGAATCGTTTATGATAAAATCTAATTCCCAGCATAGATTGAGACTACCCACATTACAGACCGGGGAGGACCTGAACATATCAGGTTCTGCTTGGCGAATGTGGGGTTCAATGAACTGGGATTGAGAACCAGAGGCATTTCTATCGAGGACTACTTCTTCAATCTACTGATGAATGGCCTTAAGAAGGCTATCATCCTCTAAGGCAGTAGATTTAGATTGTTCCTCATTCATCTTCTGTCCAAAATCCACTGGGGAAATCTTGCGAACACCTGCACTCTTGCCAAACCTCACTTGCAGATCATTACCTGGGGGAGGTTTGCGAGATTTCTGAGGACATGACGAGAGTCTATGCCCAAATCTCTTACAGGACGAGCAAACTAGAGGCTTCGAGATGACTTCCACCTTCAACTGCTTGACAACTGAACCGACCTGTACTTTGGTCGATTTGGGTAGAGCTAAGTCACTGCTGACTTCAACGCAGGCGATGGCTGGACCAAGACATCCTACAGAAACTGAATTATCATCAAAATCCACTGGCTTCCCAATGGTACTGGCGACCCTTGCTATATGATCATGTGACCATGGTAGACCTGCATTATCTTTCTTAACCCAGATGGGAACTTGTGAGAAAGAGAGCAGATGGAGAGGAGACCCAGACTTCCATGACTGAGCAACAATCAAGGAACCGTCCATGAACCATGGAGCTTCAGCCAGTACTCTGTCTCGTTCGCTAGGAGAAGGCAACTTGATGACATAACCTTCCCTTTCCTCTGAAAACACCTCAATGGGACCACTGGGTCTCCATTGCCTGCGTACCCATCCAACAAGCTGCTCCTGAAAGGGCTTCCTGCCGACAAATCGAACCGAGATGAACTCTTCCCAATTCGGGGCGGAGACGTCCTGGCTTGAGATAGACGCACATCTCGATCCGTCTATGAGGACTGGCTCTATATAATCAATCGAGGCAATTCCATCTACTTCACGGCCCTGTCTGTTGGATATCAGTCATTCAGCAATCGACGACGACGGAGAAGCACCTACAATTTGACTATTTGGAGAGGAATCCGATGGGATGTTGGGGGAAGCTTCGGCCGCCACCACCGCTTCCTTGCGATGCGTCTCCTTAGCAGGAAGAGAGGTATGATCGAGCTTGCCTCCATCTCCAGTCCCCGCTACCTGGTGAACTGGAGGAGTCAATGAAGACCCCGCAACAATTTGCTCCTTCTCCCCTCGCCCGCTAGGGTTTCTCCCGTGCCCTCTCCCCCTTCCTCCTCTCCCTCGAGCCATCTCGATCATCTAAATACAAACTTACGTCCATGACAATGTCAATTAGGGTTGTAAAATGATTATACATATAATCTGACATTTTAATTGATGAGATATTTTAATTGAAATTCACATGCTTAGTACATGCACCATGCAAGTGAAAAAAACATCTATGTTAGCCAGCAAGTGTGATTTGAAGCACCAATATATATATATATATATATATATATATATATATAGAGAGAGAGAGAGAGAGAGAGAGAGAGAGAGAGAGTCAGGCTAGAATACACTCGAGTGTACAGATCACGCCGTACACCTCAATGGTGTTTACATATCTAGACCTTGTCTTTCCAAAATCCAATCCATCGATCTTCATGGTTACAATAATAATAGGTCAAATACAAAATTTGATCTCACTCATCCAAGGACAACAAAATCGACACACAAAACTAATTTGAATTACATGATTCTTGCCTCCTTTAGATGCACGACCTATAAGTGTCCAAATGAGCTAAAATTTATTATATAGTAAGTTCTTATGATAATTAAGAAGATCAACGGTTTAGATTTTTCAAAAATTTACTGTATCTTCAAAAACGACTGAGGTGTACGGTGCCTTCGGTACACTCGAGTGTACACTAGCCTGACTCTCTCACACTCTCTCTTATATATATATATATATATATATATATATATATATATATATATATATATATATATATATATATATTGGAAGATCCCATATCAATTGATATCATTTTTGTCTAACCGGTCTTCGATGCACCTTTGATGCAATGGTCATACATGATGGATAGACTGTCAAACTAGATCAAAATCCACGGGTACCCACGAGTCGATCCGTTAAAGTCGGATTTGGGTGATGAAATTTGCCACTCGCTAGAAATTATCTAAATTCATACCCACCCGTTTATTTAGTGAGTTTTGCGGGTGACCCACTTAACTAAATTACTTATATTAAAATAAATATAATGATACACTAATACTTAGAACAAATAAGATGATCTACTACTAATGTTTAATTATTAAGGAGTTCCAATCCAAACTCATAATTGCCCAACAAGATTCGATCATTATCATCTAAGCCTCAATCCCAACTATGATGAGGTCGGCTACATGAATCCTTCATTTCCATTCTGCTTTATCATGGGCCATATTCTGGTTGAGATGTAGAGATTCAAAATCTCTCTTTATAAGCCCAACAAGATTTGATATGAGAGAGATATTGGGGAAAATAAATTCAACTCTATTACATTATCTAATTGATTTATCAAACTTAATCTAGAGTCTTAGTACAAATCTTTAGTTTATTGATCTTAATCATACAATAAAACATTTTAATTATACATTAGAGAATTTTATCTACAAATATGTATGTGCTTGCATGATTGTAAAAATATAACATACTTTTTTATTTGATACTGATAATGTGTAGTAGTTGGTTGTTCTTGTATTATATTTCATGTAAAAATACTCGGAAATGACCTTTTACCATGACAGTAGCAACATATAAAATAGTTATTTATTGAATACAATATTACAGGGGCACCCACGGGTGACTCACAACCCACTGGATTGGGTTTGAATTTGTCTTTCTTTGACTCCTTTAGAATTGTATCTTTTTGACCCGCACCCGCGAGATCCAAATCCGCAACGACCCAACCCAAATTCAACCCACCCACCCGTTTAACAGGTTTAATGATTTACAATGTGGCTTTACATATTTTTAGGCGATTTGTAACTATAGTCACACGCAACTAGCATATTACGTTTTAAATGAATGGATTTTGTAGAGTTGTGGTCCTTTGTATGATTATTTAGAATTCCCTCCTTTTGTGCAAAAGAGAGAACTCTGCTGGCCTCGTGGGAAAACCCGGTGACGTGGACCACTGAGCTTAATATTTTACTCACCAGCACCACTTTTAATCATTATTTAGCTCACCCAAACATTTTCTGTTATTTCACACTGTATAGAAACAGAAGCATATTCCTATCTCTTTCCGCCTCCTTCGATTGGGTTCCTACTGAACCTCCATCTTATTTGCCAGCACTTACATCCAAGCTCCAATAAGCCGTCGACCAAATGCTGGTCGTTGCTCAAGGAGGAGGTGGACACGCAGGTTTGGCGCCTCTACTCACTTCTCGGGTACAGGCAGCTCAACAACTGCTACGAGATAGACAAATAGGTGCTCCAGCTCCCCAAGAACTGTGGCACCGCCCCCGGCGCCGCCATGTGCCAGAGTGCACGTGTACTTCGTAAACCTCTACGTCTCCTCCACCTCTCCACTAGAAACTAGTATACATTTGAAGCCGTTTTTCGGCATAGTTTGCATTTGTTCAATTTGAAGTGACAAAAACTGTATTTCCTTTTCGAGTTGCAAATCCCGTCTTCTTTAGGGAGCACCTGATGTCACACTTCGATTCGTGTCCATGATTTCTCTTTTCTTCAGCAATAATTCTGCTTCATTATTGGGAAAATCCTCCGTGCTTTATGAATTTGCTTCACTAACTCATGTGTTATCTACTCCCTTTTCCAGCTCAAGCGTTGGCAATTTCCGTCTCCAGACCTCAAGGTATAATCCAACCGAATCTCCTCTGAAACAAACACTTTCCACTCCTCTTACCGGCTTAACAAGGGTTAAAAAGCCAATGTACAACAGCGTTGGTTTGGTCCCAACGAGAAAGCAACACACAATTCTGACTTTTCTTTGGAGCAAACGCATTCAGATCATAATGCTTACATTTTTTTATTTTTACTTCAAATTCGTTTTTTTTAAACTATAATCTACAGCAGAAGATACCAATTTGATAGACAAAACACATAAATCAGTAACAATAAGCTCCTGTCAAGTGTTAACTCTCTATAATACCATGGTCTACCTTCTAAGTGCAACAAGAGTATTGTTTTATGAATGTCTTGGCAAAATATGTGTGACAGATAATATCACCTCTCTCAATAGCTACCATAACTTGTTTCTTTGTAGAAGCAAAATAACGTTCCACATATTTCTTTAGTAAATGCAGAACCATAGCCTGGGGCCTTGAAGTTTTGTTTCCTCAAGAATTTGGTATATTGTTTTACTCATCCAAATGTCTGAGTTGCGTTACTTTTGTTAATTGGACATGTTATGCAAGTTTGTTATTGCTGATGCCTTTACTAAACTAGGTTATCTGCAACTTTCTGATGTAGTATATGATATTGAAAGGGATTCTTTTGAAACTTCTATTCCTCATGTATGTATATGTATTATATTTTACACAAATTTTCAAGTAATATTTGTCGTGCCTTAGAAATGTTACTTCACTAGCATCAATTGTTAACCAGATTATGGAATGCAAAATCAGAGTTCAATATATAAACTTAATCCAGTTAACATCTTCATAAAATTTGAAAGGATTCTATTTATTAAATTGTTAGGACATAACAATGTTTATAAAAGTTTAATCGATTTAACATCTTTATAAAATTTGAAAGGATTTTATTTATTAAAATTTTGAAACATAACAATGTTTATAGTCTCAATGTCAAACCATTTATTTTGTAAAATTGTTGACCTTGAAGCTTACTACCTTTTCAATGTGAGTTTTAGACCCATATATAGAGAAAAGCAAGTGGGGCGCTCCATCCGAGTTCTTGCATCTAATGCAAATGTTGGGCCTGGAAGTTATGAAGGAAATGACGAATGCAATAGCTCCGAACAATTTGTCAAGGGTTCTTCTGGAGACCTCAAGTCTCTGTTGTAAGTATAATGTCTTACTATTGGCGATTTCACCCTCGACTTGGAAAATATCTGTAAATTCCAAACTGTAACTGTTTTGTGATATAGCTTTTACGTGACAATTTATTCTAATAAAATATATTGTTTTGGTCAATATTCTAATACGATATTCATATATATTGATCTACTTTTATTATTTTCTGTTAACTTGCCATCGGTTATATCTAATGGTATATCTAATCATAATTACTTCTTTCACACACTTTCCCTTCTTGAACTGTCTATTCTCAACAATCTAAAAGAGTGGTTCTCAACAACTTGAGGGTGAGATACGATTCTCTATGTTCAATAATTCAATCATGTGATGCAGTATGCACATGGGAGGGTGTCAATAGAACAGTTCTGCTATCTTAGGCTCTTCGGAATTTTGAAGAATGGTTCATATATGTGAGGTTTTATAATAGGATAAGAAGTATATACATACTCCTAACATATTTGACATCCATAATAAAACCTGCAACACCCTTCCAAGTACATACAAGTCGGCGACACATGTTTTCACTCCAGTGGACGTGCAACACATGTTTACTCTAAGTTCTAACCAATTTTGACCTCTAAGAAAGTTTAGCTTTAGGGAATTACTAAAAACAATAAAACCATATCAAAAATTTACACAACACTCCCTCTCAACCTAGAACATGCTAAAACGTGTTTGTTATAAACATCAACTGTCATACAAACTATAAGATACCCCTATGAGATTGAGAAAGCATGATATCTTGCTCTTACAAGAAAATTGTGTAGTCCAATTTGATATCTTACTAATCATGAATCATGATTGTGATGAGGGAAACTAGAACCATCATTATCATTACTAATGTGAGAGGAATCTAGTACAATTGTGTTGTTACTTGTGGTAGAGATATTCATACAGGGGCTGTTTAGCCCCCCCCCCCACCCACCACCACCACCACCACACACACACACACACACACACATACATCTTTTCAAATTTTGATATATAGTGATGATACTGTCACTTATGTAAATGAACTAGTGGCAGAGTAAGCGAGCTGCAGCCAGCAGAGTCAGCTGCTGTGGAAAACAAAAGGGTGAGGAGAGTGGCACTTTTCATTGCAGCTGATTTTAGAGTGATTGAAGAAGTCTCTACTTTCAGTTACCAAAATTACCGGACAGTGGTTATAAATCCGAATTTGATATGATTTGCTAGAATTTAATACAATAACTAAATGGATTCTAAAAGTGCTTACCCAGAAGGGTCGTACATGAATTTCAAAAGTATAGAGCGAGTGGTCCCTCATGGTCATTTTTGTTGTCGTATTTTGAAAGATAATTGTTATGGTTTTATTTATTTTAGACACTTTTAATGGAGAATTATTTATTTCTAAGCTGCTTGCAAATTTTCTTGGTTACTAAGGCGCTATGTTTCCTCTATATGATCTAGGCCTTCCTCACATTTGACCTTGGGAGAATGGGGTACTCTCTTTCGGTCTCTTCAGTGATGGCCCATTTCTCTAGCTCACATTGAACATGGGTTTCTCAAAGGAGAAAGGTGAAGATGATCTCTTTTTGTAGTGTCCACACTTTTAAACAACCTTCCAGAAAGTGGCAAAAATATCTTCTCTTGTGCAGTCTAATGAGCTAGCTCTTCAGTATTATCTCGGAGTCACTAAAAATCTCCTCAAGAACACCTTGAGATCCTCAAGGATCAGGTGTAGTTGACCACCTTAAGCACGTTTTCAAGAGAATCAAGTTTTGGATCGATATTGGTGATTGGTTTGCCATATTCGGTGGCTACCCGCTAGGAACACGTTCTCTGTGCAGATGAACCACTATAATCATTAAACAATTGCAGCCAATGCTGTGTGGCACATTTATACTACTTGCAAAGTGTTTTCATACAAAGTCTGATACAAGAAGGGAATATTTTAGGACAAACCACTTCAATGCTCTTAGGTGTAATTGGTTGAACTAGAAAATCAAAATCTCTTCTTGGTGAGTGTTTCAGTTTTGTAGGTCTCACTTAATTGGAATAGTGTTTTTTATTTCTTTCCAAAATTGTCCTTTTTTATGTGTAATCACACGTATTAGGGATGCAAGACAACCAACCCGGTCTATCTCACATAATGTATGTATGGGAAAAGTAGATTACACATGTACATGTAGGTCCTAACCTTTACATATAAGTCTCTATACATATATCAACACTTTAGCTCAAGCGGGAGCATACATATCATACACAAGGAATTAAATGACCGATACCGATACCGTTTCGATAACTTGGATATAGATATTTACCAGTATACCGACGAAAATATCGACAGATGCAATCCTAGCCATATCGACGCCAAAATGAACGAATTAAATCATCATATTTTACAGGTGTAATCTCTACACCTAAATGCATTTTTTTATGCAATAAAATTCTATAAGGAGTATGTGGAGGGGGGAGTTGTCCATCATGTGGGAGGTAGGGAACCTGTCCTGTTTTCTGCGGATTTTCATGAAGGATTTTGATGACAAAATATTGGAATTAAGATTTGAAATTTTACTAGCACAATCCATAAACATAAACACACTCACTTAAGCAATAATATCCAATTTACAACACATGAATAGCATAGTAACTTACTAACTCATATCAGTCGTATGTCGAGTTACACACTGATTCTCCATACAATATTGAGTTGATATGGTTGACATATTGCTCCCATGACATGTACATTATTTAAGGTTGGTGATATGAAGTTACGTGTTACTCAGACACGTCATGTAAAATACTATCTAAGTGTATAATACTCACTTGTATTATGTAAATAAACACGATATGTTTTAGAATTTTACAGTACTATGTCTCCATATGCATCATATTAAATTCTGAAAGAAAATATACACCAGGGCTTTCTATTGCTCTTCTTCAATGTGTGACTTTGACAATTAACTTCACGACTGTCAAGGAAGTTAGGCACCATCACTATTGTGACACCTTTTCTCCGCTGTTGTTTGTTACCACATGATTATGATATGCGGTAGTGAGTTTCTCCATGGATTATGCACAATAGCGGGATAAGTAGAAAATCCGTTATTACCATGCCCACTATATACATGTTCTGGGGATGTGATAATATAAAAGTGTAGTTAACATGTCAACCATGTCCATGTTGTGGGATATATGTAGCAAGTGGCATATATAAACAAATATAAGACTAGAAAATTACAAAATCTATACTTACAATATTTGTTTGTTGTGTTGCGAAGTAGTACATTTTCTTCTTTTGTATGATAAAAATACTAGTAAGAAGAACATATGTATACTAATTAGCTTACTACTAAAAATGATAGCAAATTATACTTATATTTCGTGGATTAGTAGGTATATTTAGGGCCGGCAATCGGGTCCGGGTTGAGCGGGTCCTATTTCGGGTCAGATCAAATATACTCGACCCGAACCCGACCCGAAAATAATTACGGGTCATACCTGCTTGACCCGAACCCAAAATTAATATTTGCGGGTCTGACCCGATGAACCCGATGGACCCAAAAATATTATATAATATGCAATCCCGAAAAACCCGAAAATACAAACCCGAAAAACCCGAAAAACCCAAAAATTCAAACCCGCTAGACCCGAAATTGCTGCAGAATTTGCTAATTAATTATTGTTTTGCAAGCAAAGACTTATATAAACTATCATAAAATTATGTTTGTATGTGTTAAAAATTTATATGGCTAGAATATGGAAAAATATATATACATACGAAGATATAATTTCGGGTCGAGCGGGTTTTGCGGGTCGAGAATTGCAAACCCGGACCTGACCCGCAAATAATTTGGGTTTTTCGGGTTCGGGTCATTTCGGGTCGGGTCGAGCGGGTCGGGTCAGGTTTTGCCAGCCCTAGGTATATTATTGTGATTATAATGTAGATTATGAGAAAGTGTTGTAGATCTAAGAACACATGCAATTAGGAAGACATATAAAAAGCAGATGGCGGGATCTTTGCCAATTTAGGGCATTTTGGGATGAATTTACATTTTAATTGAGATAGATGAAGTGTAAATGAGAGAAATGGTAGAAAATATAAAGGTATACCTTAGATAAGACTTATTTGCGCCCTAGTTGTCAAGATCCCTTTGCTCCACCATTTCCTCCTCTCAAACAATAGAAACAGACTCGAGCACGCAAAAAATCGGTATTTCTATCGGTATACCAGTACGTTTCGTTGAAATTTGGCGGTATTTAGCGATATTTGGTGGTATTTGGCGATATTGGCAGTATTTGGCGGTATACCATCGGTTTACCGATGTTTGCAATCCCAACGACAGGTTTGTGTGAACTGATGACCTATGTCGTCGATATCGGTAATACCGGACGATATACCGACGATATCCGTCGATATCTCTTTCATTGATCATACATGCCCAACTTGTTACATAGAAACTGAACTTGACAACCGTTGAGGGACTTTGTAAGAAAATCAATAACTGATCTTGGAATCTGACTAGAGAGAGCTAGACCGAACCATCCTGGTGGTTTTCACAATTTAGCTTAAGAAAGTGATAAACAACCTCAATATGCTTCATCCTCTAATGGAAGACACTATTTTGAGCAATGTGGACGAAAGCCTGGTTTTCACACTTTAGTTCCATGGCAGAACTCTAAGCAAAACTCAGCTCCTAGTAGAGGTTAGAACTACAATAACTCATATGTCGCTAGAGCCATAACTCTATACTTAGATTCAGCACGGGATCAAGCAACAAAAGTCAGTTTTTTACTTGTTTAAGACACTAGATTACCTCCCACCAAGATACAATAACCAGAGATTGTCCATAACCAATCGGCACTGGAGAAACCTTGAGCTCTTAAATGATTATGGTTCTGATACAAAGATCCCTTTTCACGAGATTTCTTCAAGTATTGAATAATCTGCATAAACTTCCAATTGACTAACAATAACGGTGGCAAAAGCAATATCAGTTCTAGTAACAATCAAATAATCTAGCTTCAAATAATCCTCCTATATCATGAAGAATCATCAAGAAGCTCCCCTAATCTATTGGCAATCAATTCTTGACGTCCATGGGAGTAATTGCCGACGTTGCTCCTACTCCTAGCATGCTTGTCTTTATAAGAAGGTCCAAGATATACTTGCTGTCATGCAGTGATGATTCCAACCTTTGCTTAGCAACTTAAATTGCAAGGAAATATCTGAGATTGGCTAAGCCTTTGGTCTTGAACTGTCCCTGAAGAAAGGATTTAAGAAGCTCAACACCATGTTGTTTGTCAGTAGTGATCACTATATCGTCATAATAAGACTATCAGAAAGATACATCTAGAGTCACATTGCCTATTGAAAAGAGAATGGTCCATAGTGCACAAGTAATGACCAAACTCATATAGAGCACAATTGAACCTGCCAAACTAAGCAAGAAGTAGCTACTGTAGACCATAAAAAGACTTACAAAGACGAAAGACCAGACCATAATCCCCTTGTGAAACAATTCCAAGAGATTGCTCCATATAGATCTTCTCATTCCGATCATCATGCAAAAAAGCATTCTTGATGTCAAGTTGATGGAGAGGCCAAGAATGTGCAGCCGCCAAAGAGAAGAATAGATGGACGCACACCAATTTGGCCACAAGAGAAATGGTCTCCAAATGATCTTTACCATAGAGGCATATACTTATATAAAACCCTTTTCTACTAAACATGCCTTAAGCCTGTCAACAGAGACATCGACTCCAACTTGTATGGTAAAAATCTATCTGCAACTAACCAAAGATTTTCGAGTCTGACAATGGACAATGGACTAAGTATAATTACTATGCAAAGAAAACATCTCTTCCTCGATAGAAACATGCTAACTTAGATGATTCAAGGCTCCTCAAATATACAATGGTATGGAAACTCGGAACAAAGAAGATATTAAGGCATAATGTAGTAGAAAAATATGTGATGGGGTGATGATAGTGCAAAACTGAGTGCCTATTTGCAAGGTGACATGCATGCCATCTTTGTTGCATTTACCTGTCCATGCGATGTGGACATAACTATGGAAAGAGATGGAATTGTAGGAGTCTCTAAACTACCCACAATGGATGGCTCTCAATGACGAGTGTAGACATGTGTATAGAAGAGAAAAATCTTTATTTGATAAGTCTAAAACAAATACAATGCTCTCTCTTTTATAGGATAAGACAGTTAGTTAGATAACAGAACTAGGCAATATGGGATAAAAGAGAAGCTAAGGACAAGACAAGTACAAAACCCATAACAAAACACACAAAATAGCCTAACGCATAACACAACACATAACATAGCATAACACAATAAAGCATATATACTAATACTCCCCCTCAAACTGGAGCATAGATATGAATCATGCCCAATTTGTCCACCAAGGTAGTGAATCTGGCCTTGGGAAGAAGCTTTGTGAATATGTCTGCAACTTGATCAGAAGTGTGAGTATATGGAGTAGAGATATAGCCAAATAAGACAACTTCTCAGACGAAATGGCACTCCACCTCAATATGCTTGGCGCGCTCATGAAATGTTGGATTGCTGGCAATGAATATAGCAGCCTTATTACTCACAATACATAGGAATAGGATTAGGGTCAGAAATGTCAAACTCCTTCAGAAGACCACAAACCCATAACAGTTCACAAGTGGTATGAGCCATAGCTCTATACTCAGCTTCAACACTAGAGCGAGCAACAATATGTTTCTTGCTGCTCTAGGTAACAAGATTACCTCCTACAAAGGTACAATAACTAGATTTAGAATTCCGATCTATCCTGCTGCCTGCATAATCAGACTCAGAATATCATGTAATTTTACAATGCCCATGTCTTCTGTAGAATAATCCTTTTCCTGTAGAGTTTTCAGATTTTCACTATATGACATAAAATCCCAGTGACATTAGGGGTGAGCATCGGTCCATAACTGGACCGGACCGGACTGAAGACCGACTTTGTAAGAATTTATGAACTGTAGATCAGACCGTTTCGAGGTAGGACCGGACCGGGACCAGACCGTTTTGAGGTAGGACCAGACTGGACCGGGCCGTTTGGACCGTAATCAACCTTTTTCCATTTTTCACAACTTATTTAATTGTAAAAAGTAGATAATATTAGTTATTTCTAACAATTATATAACATTAATAGCAAACATTTACACTACTAGTGCTTATGTGTACTTCATTTGTACTTGTTACATAATATACCGACAAATATACATGTATTTTATATAAAAGTTGATCTGCGGTGCGGTCCACGGTCGGACCGTTTTTGGACCGGACCAGACCGAAGACCGAATTCACCAAAATTTGCGGACAGCGGACCGGACATAACTCATTATGGACCGGACCGGAGGGAATTGACCGCTCCGGTCCGGTTTTGCGGTCTAGACCATCATTTGCTCACCCCTAGGTGACATTGCCTGGGTTTATCCAGATATCTATTGACTAATTCAACTACAGAAGATATATCATCCCTTGTCATCATCATCATCTTCTAAGCCTCAGTCCCAACTATGTTGGAGTCGGCTACATAGATCCTTCGTTTCCGTTCAGCTCCATGGGCTATATTCTGGTTTAGATGTAGAGATTCAAAATCTCTCTTTATAGGCTCATCCCATGTTAATTTAAGCCTTCCTCTTTTTCTATTTATTGTGCTTGACTCAATAGCATTGCTTCGTATAGGCACATTTGTCGGTCTGCGTTGCTCATGTCCGTACCATCTGAGTCGACCCTCGCACAACTTGTCCTCAATGCTCGCCACCCCCACTTTATTCCTGATATAGTCATTTCTCAAGCGATCTTTTCTTGTCTTCCCACACATCCATCTCAGCTACGCATTTCATCCACGTTCATCTTATTGAGACCTTGTTTCTTCACCGCCAACATTCACTCCCATAGAGCATGGTTGGCCATATATTCTATAAAACTTACACATAAAACTCCAGTTGCACTCCTCCATTTCAACCATTTTGCAGTGATCCTGTGTCAAACACCATTTTGGACATCCCCATCTATTTGAATAGTCAAATATATAAGTTTACCAACTAATCTACGATATTGTTGGTTATCTGGATATGGAGGAGAATAGTCATCATCCCAGTTAGTATTAGGATCTAAGGGATTACCGATATGTTTTGCTCCAAGCATTCCTGTTTCTGCCACGAGATCCATAACATATTTCCTTTGTTATAAACAAATTCGTGAAGAGCGGGAAACTTCAATCCCCAAAAAATTTCTCTATTTTCACAGGTTTTTAGTAATAAAGTGTTTTTCTAGGTATTCTTTAGTAGCATGGATGCCTTCTTGATCACTCCGAGATAAGATGATATTATCAACATAGACAATTAGAACAACAAGGTCAGATGGAGTTTTCTTAGTAAACACAGAGTGATCGGAATGAGAACGATGGAAGCTAAATTTCTGAAGGATATGACTTAATTTGTCAAACCAGGCACAAGGACTCTGTTTCAGTCCATAGATAGATTTACGTAACCTGCATACTTTAGAACACTCCCCCTGAGCAACAAATCAAGGTGGTTGCTCCATGTATACCTCCTCGTGCAGGTCACCATATAATAAAGCATTTAACCATCCAATTGGAAAAGAGGCCAATCACAGTTCACAAGCACAGAGATAAGAACACATAGAATTTAAACGTGCAACAGGAGAGAAAGTCTCAAAATAATCAATCCATACATTTCGGTATAGCCTTTGGCGACAATACATGCCTTCAATCTTTCAATTGTTCCATCCAGATGATGCTTTATGGTAAAGATCCAACAACATCCTATAGGAAATCAATCAGCAGGGGCATCAACCGAGTTCCACGTATGCCGATCAGTAAGGACCTGCATTTCAGTCACCATAGCCTGGTGCCATGCAGGATACTATAAAGCCTGAGCAACATTCTTGGGAATAGAGGCAACTGATAAAGCAGAGGTAAAATTGGCTAAGCTAGTGTTTAATTTAGCAGTAGAACAAAAATTTCCAATAGGATGCAGTGTGCAATACCTAGTTCCTTTACATAGTCCAATAGGAATATCTAAATAAAAAAATACCTGAGATTGAGAGGGATCCGCTGACGAGGATGTAGGAATTGGTGGTGGGGTCATGGAGGGAGTTGTAGCTTTCGGTCTTCGTCGGTACACTTTCAGAGGTGGAGATAGTGCAACATCAGTAGGAGGCAAATCAATTTCAACTGACACAGGCAGTGGTGTATCAACCAACAGATATGACGACCAAGTAGATCCTGCTGCGGAGTAAAATGGCATATGCTCAAAGAAGACCACATCAACATTGATAAATCATTTCTTTGTAGAGGGATCATAGCATTTGTACCCTTTCTGAGTCCGAGAAGCCCAAGAAAACACACTTTGTAGACTAAGAATCAAGTTTAGTTAAACCAGGACGTAGGTTTTTGACAAAAGAAGTGCTTCTAAAAATCCGAGGAGGCACAACAAAAGTGGGGCATCAAGGTAAAAGATTTGATACGACACTTGATTGCCAAGAACAAAGGAGGGCATACGGTTAATGAAATAACAAGAAGTAGAGATAGCTTCAGGCCAGAAAGTTTTGGGTACATTATAGTGAAAAAGAAGGGTGCAAACGATTCTTGCACTCAATAACCCCATTTTGCTGGGGGGTATATGCACATGAAGTTTGATGAATAGTACCCAACTTGCGACAAAACTGACTGACAGATGATTGAACAAACTCTAAGGCATGATCAGTGCCAAAAACCTTAATGAGTTTGTCAAACTAAGTATGGATTTCAGCAAAGAAGGTGGATATAGTATCTAGCATCTGAGACCGGTCTTTCAAAAAAAAAACAACCATGTAGTTCTAGAAAAATCGTCAATAAAGTACCAAAATCCAGATGTACTCGTAACAAAACATGGGCCCCAAACATCAACACACAAAATCAAAAGGTTGTTTTGAAGCAATACAGTTTTTTTTGAAAAACTGACACGAGTTTGTTTGCCCAGCTGGCAAGTTTCACAATGAAAAACATAATTTGAAATAGCAGGATAAATGCTTCAATTTTGCAATAGATGGATGTCCTAGTCGATAATGCCATTGGAGGCCTGTAACAGACACAATCAACAACACAGTAGTCTTTGGTGTATCCAAGTAGTATAATCCGTCTGGTCCCTAATGGCCCAAATCAATCCCCATCCTCGTGCGCAGATCCTGAAATACACAACCATCCGAGTCAAAAGTAATAGAGCACCGAAGGCTCTTTACAATTTTACAAACATATAACAAATTGAATGGAAATTTGGGAACAGAAAGAGCTGAGCGCAATAAGAGATTTCCAGGCATGGAGCGCAACTTCGGCGAAGTTGGCTGAAACTTCGGCGAAACTTCGAGCTTCGAAGGTTGGCGAAGTCGAAGCCCCAATACTTCGGGTCCGTCTCAACTTCGAGGCGACATTTCATGAACTTCGACGAAGTTGTTTTTTTTCTGTACAAAATGGTCCAAAATTCGTCGATGTCAGCGAAGTTTCGGCGAAGTGGCCAATGTTGGGCCGAAGTTTAGACGGTTAGGCCCAGTTAGCACAAAAGCCTCAAGTTGGCTATTTTAAGTTGATGACTTGCACGAGGAGCCTCACATTTGCTCTTTGCAAGTCTTGGACGAGCTGCTGTGTCTGCTGGAGAGCTTCTTTGCTGCTGTTGAGAAGGTAAGTCCCAAATCTCCTTTTTCTTTGTTTTTTCAATTCTAAATAAAAACAACTACCACTAACTCTTAAATACTCCATTCTCTACTACTTTCCCTATACATATATACATAATATGTAGATCTAATGATCCGAAATTAGTATTTTTACATGCACAAACTATTAATTAGTAATATTTAGGTGAATATAGTCTAGATCTTACCTTTATCTACTAAGATCTAGCCTAAATCTAACTACATCTAGCTTAGATCTAGCTTAGATCTAGCTAATATTTACTTAGATCTTGTATTATTACAACAAAATATCATAAAACAAATATGAAAAATAATGTTTTTATGAATTTCGTTTTACATAAATATTATATACTTTAATTTTGCATTAATTAGATTTAGAGTTAGAAAATTCGTAATATTGTATTATAGTTAGTTAATGAGTAATTTTCTGACTTTAACTACAATATTTGCAACATATATAATAATTTTAGTAAATATTAATATTATTTATCAATTTTCAGATATAAATAAATTAGAATTTTCAAATTTCAACCTAGATTGTTCACTAGTTAGTTAGTTAACTTAGTTCGTTAGCTACTTAGCTAGTTAATCCCACTTAATAACTCGCCATACTATCAATTTACAATATATTTAATAATTTCAGGAATTATTAGTAATTATTTATTACTTAATTAAAAAAATTCAGTTCTAAAAATGTATGATTTTCTACCAAGTTAGTAGTACTCAGTTAGTTAACTTAGTCCCACACTCCCATTTATTTGCCTAATATCTAATAATGAGTTAATCCCACTATTTATCTAATATTTGTTTCTTTTAATTTATAGTGTGCAGGTTTTTTGTGACTGAAGATATGGGTATTTTGTGGGTGCTACTTGTTTTAATGGTTGGTTCAGGTCGTGATGGTGGAGGAGGTGACGGTGGAGGAGGTGAAGGTTGAGGTGGTGAGTCAGGGGGGAAAGTTGACCCTGCATGGATGTATTGTGAAATGGTTGATGGAACTAGGCAAAAAACCAAGTGCAATTTCTGCAAGAAAACTATAATGAGTGGTGGGATTTCTAGGTTCAAAAAGCACTTGGTGGGAGGGGATAAAAATGTTGCAAAGTGTAGAGATTGCCCAGATCAAATAAGAAAAATTGTTTCCAAGCAACTCAATCAAAAAGATCTAAAACACATGGAAGATAAGATTAGAGATGCAAGGTTCAAAGAGCTGATGTTCGGTGCATCGATACCACGAAATGTAGTTGAATTAGAAGATGATGATGATGATGATGATGCAATGAGACATGCACTGAAAAGATCAAGAATGGAGGAGGCAATTAGACAAGAAGAAGAAAGACAATTTTATGAAACCCGACGTGGTTTTGGCCCATCTGATTTCAATGTTGGTGGTGGCAGTGGAAGTCGTCCAACAAATGTTGTCAATTTAGAAAGCATAGAAATGCAGGGTTTGAGGACCAACAACATGAGATATACTTCTTCTGAACCAGGGTTTCGTAAACAAAGTCATAAGCAGAAAATTTTGACAGGTATGTGGAAGAATGCAAAAGATGTTGTGGGACAGGCGATAGGAAAATTTATATTTGCTAGTGGTATTGCTCCCAATGTGGCACAAGGCCCTTACATGCAACATATGATAGATGTTGTCGCTGAACATGGACGAGGAGTCAAATCACCAACTGCACATGACTTAATGAACAAATATCTTCCGCAGGAGAAACTTCAGCTAGAGCAGTGGATTGAGGAGATGAAACAAAAAAAGTGGAAAATTTTTGGGTTGACACTCATGTGTGATGGCTGGACAAGTGGTACAAAGACACTGATTATCAACTTCATAGCATATTGTGACGGTGATACATTTTTCATAAAATCAGTTGATGCATCTCGCCACATCAAAGACCACAGGTACCTTGCAAAATTGATTAAAGGTGCGATAAAATATGTTGGAAAAGAGAATGTGTTACAAATTTGCACTGACAATGGGCCAAATTTCAAAAAAGCTGGAAAAACAGTTGAAGAGTCTTCAAATTACAACTTATTTTGGACGCCATGTGTTGCACACTGCATTGATCTAATTTTGAAAGATTTTGGAAAATTAGATCTTTTTAAATATGTAATGCCTAGGGCAACAAGAATTACAAAAAATATATATAATCGCTCTTACCTACTTGCAATGATGCGAAGCAAAGAGTATTGTGGAGGAGACATAGTAAGACCGGGCATTACAAGATTTGCAAGCAACTATATCGCTTTGCAAAGCTTAAAGCAAAGACGACAAGGTTTAAAAAGGATTTTTGTTTCTGAAGAGTGGGCCAAACACCCTGATAGTAAATCTGACAGAGCCAAAGAAGTGGTGAAAATTTTGAATGATGACTACTTCTATACTAGAGTGACCAAAGCTGTAAAGATAATGGATCCCATAGTACATGTCTTGCGCATGGTGGATGGTGATAAGAATGCCACCATGCGCTACATCTATGAGGCAATGCGCCTTATGAGAGATAAAGTTGAAGAAGCTGCAACTAATGCCAAGGCACAATTCCTAAAAATTGTGGATGAACGATGGGATGGTATGCTTCTACACCCATTGCATAAAGCGGGTAAGGATGTGCCATTGCATTTAGGTCTTAGTGTTTGTTAGTCATCTAATATTTTCTAACTTTTGTGTCCTTATATGTGCAGCTTATTTTTTAAACCCAAGGTTTCAATACAAAAATGACATTGGGAGAAGAGGAGACTTGGTAATGGGTCTCCAAGAAGTGATAGATAAGCTCTTTGATAACAAAGATGACGCTATTCGAGCTGTTGCACAAGTATGGATAGTCATTGTACATAATTCTTTATTATAAATTATTATAAAATGTTAATCTAATTCTTTCATTGTCCAACTACAACCAATTACTAGATAAAACCATTCAGAGAAGCATCTAGTCTGTTTGGGCTACCGGTGGCTATCTATTCAAGGGAAAAACTTTCTCCTGGTAAATAATTACATGATTGGTTAATTTTGATACCATAATAATGAATGGTTGACTTGTCCACTGATTGATCATTAAACATTCTTTATTTTTTACAGCTGATTGGTGGATGAATTATGGCTGTGAATGTGAGGAATTGAGATCTGTAGCAGTAAAAGTTTTGTCCCAAACAGCAGCAGCAGGTGGATGTGAAAGAAATTGGTCAACCTTCAACTTGATTCACACAAAAAGAAGGAATAGGTTGTCTGCATCACGCCTTCATGACTTGGTGTTTGTACACTATAATATGAAGTTGAAGCAGAGACACACACAAGAATCATTGAGGAACCCAACAATCAATGTCGAGATTGATCCTCTTGATTGGGCGTATGTCTACACTGACAGGGGTGACAATGAAGACTCGTTACAAGCATGGTTGAACAATACTACTGAGCCTTTACTTGATGAAGGGCGTCCAGGTGGGGGGCCTAATGCCACAATTGCAGGGGCAATGGGGGTTGATGTAGATGAATATCAACAAAGTGAGGGAGCACAAGCAGATCAGACCACTCTTGGAGTGGAAGAAGACAACACACATATTGATAAAGATGATTTTTGGCAGGGTCTACCAGAGGATGAACCAGATGCCTCATCAGGTTCCACCACTCCAGAGCCCTCAGGTGGTGATGATGGGGGCAACACTCCTGATAGCTATATAAGAGGAGATACGCCGCCACATAGAATATGAGAGTGGTAGTGGTACTCAAAGACCGACAGATCGAACCTACCAAAGAAAGGGAAAGGGTAAAGCTATACAACAACAACTAGATTCATTGTCAACATGCTACGAGAATTGGTATCCACAGGGTCAAGGACATGTGCCTCAACCTGTTTATCATGCACCTTACAACACTGACAATATCACATAATCAATTGGAAGTCTCTCATTGGGAGGTCAATCAGGAGCAACAGGAAGCACCTTTGTGGATGATTTATTGGGTTTTACTGGGCCTACTTTTAGAGGATTTTATCAACAAGAACCCGTTCCTGGATATTATGGTGGTGATTCAGAAGGAACTTATGGAAGTCGGGTTTCCCATAGAACTGATAATGAATCATATAGTTACTTAGGCCCCGGATATGCCCCTGATCCTTTTGCAGCTACAACTGACACTACATCAGGTGTTCAGAGTCACTACTATCCACCAATGGCACAACCCGAGCCCCCACCACAACCTAACATATATGTACCCCCTTCTGATTCTGATGTAGAAAGGCCGCCCCATATACCAGAATTTTACAACTTCACACCAGGATCTCTTGCCTCCAGATATCCAACACAGCTTGCATTGTATACAAGATTTGGATATTTGTCAGAAATATCCCATGAAGATTTTGCTGCATATGTGCATGATTATGAGCTCAACCACTCTCAGCACACAACTTGGATGCAATATGCTATGAGAATTGATAACCAAATGTCACTACTGAGGCAGACTCAAGAAGCTCAACATTCAGGCCATGATTTTGGAAGGCATTCAGCTTTTTACTGAAGACATTTATCGGGTATGCACTTCATTTTAATGAATTGTAATCTATATTAGTATATTACTATATTTCATATGTAATATACGGAAGTATGAAGGATATTTGCTTGGAAAATGTATGCTGAAGTAGAGAATTGTATAAGAATTTGTATATTTTTATTTGCAATGTTCAAAATTTCGTCGAAATTGGCGAAATTTCGCTAATTATTTCGATGCCGCCAACGATCGGACATAGAAATGGCCTTACATGTCTGTACGTAGGGAATTTCGCCAGAAAAAATTTAAATTTCGACGAAATTAGGTAAATTTCGATGAAAAAAAAGCCCATTTGGTTCGCATTTCGACGAAATTTCGAAAAATACATCTATTATTTCGAGAATTGGGGTACGATGTCTGTAGATTTTACTATGTGATTCCTTGGGCCTGTTAGGGGCAATCTAAGTTTTGTTTCTTCTCTTCCTAACCTAATTCTACCTCTCCTTTTTCTCTCACTTCTATAAAGATCTACAAAGGAAATGTTTAAAAATGTGTGTGGGAGTGATATCTATGACTATGATGACCCACTATCTTTCATTTTTGAGGTCACATGATTTATGTTATAGTGCGCAAAATTAGCATGACTATCGAGATATTTTGTATGTATGCCATTATCAATCACATCTCTAACTACATGGTTGCCTCCTATAGGCTCTCGCTACAAAAGCACACGACGATGACCAAAGCTTGAGTTAATCCATTAATATGTATTTTATCACTTGTAAGCATATGGAGATTAACAGTGAGACATATCTATGCTTGTATAAAACAAAAAAACATGAGCCAATATGTAGGTATAATTAACAAGGAGGATGACAACCATCATGGTTCAACTAGATGCATAAACCTCAGTACTCACATACCACCGCGACATTGTTTATGTACTACATCCTATCATCCTACTGAGAGGTCCTACCATCCAAGATCATGCTATGTTTCCATAAATTTGTGTCTTTAAGCCTATATATTGTGCTTGCAAACTATGATGACTATTCATTCATTTCGCCATTCAATTGACCTCAATATCTCCATCGAAATGGCCATCGAAATTGTTCAGCTTCCTTCTCTCACACATGAGGAGCCCCACCCCCTCACATATCCAATATGAAATATTATTGCATATTTGAGTAGATCTACACTAGTAGATTGTTCTGGTAAAATTTCGCTAAATAATTCGACCATTTGGTCATCGAAGCGCCATGAATGCATCTGTCGAAATTTCTATTTCTGTGGCTACCGAAACGGCGTCGAAATCGGACATTTTCTTCCTTGCTTCTCTTAGCTCCTCCGAAAATTTGATTTCAGATACGGTAACTAAGGGACTTCACTTGTTGCCTCCCATCCTTCTTCTATACGAGTGTTGGATTCTGGGGTCTCTCAGTATATGATGGGTATAAGATCTATGCTTCTATCGTGTGACTCGTATATCCCACATTCTTCCGTGACTCTTGCTAATGGGTCTATCAGGGGGTCCAGACTTGTGGGACTGACAAGCATCATCTGATTTGACTACAATATGTACATTATGTACCAGACTTTCCGTTTAACTTAATATCCGTTGCTAAGCTGGTTGATTTTTTTGAAATGCTTGGTAATATTTGGAGACTCTTTTTTTGTGTTACATGATCCCAATAGTTGGAAGACGATGGGTGGGGGATCTAGGAATAGTGATTTCTACTTCTTTGAAGGTGGTTGCCTAGCTCGCCAAATTCCACTTACCTCATCTATCGTTTTTGTGACAGAGTCAGGTATTGCAGAAAGCTCAGGGTTGCACAACGTGTGCACCCTCATATATATATAACTGAGACAATTACAGAGAGGTCCATATATAAAAGAAAATAACAAAACAAATAACATGCTTAAGTAAAACAGGAAATATCTAATGTAACACTCCCCCTCAAGTTGGAGCATAGATGTCAATCATGCCCAACTTGTCCAACAGCATGCAGAACTGTTTCTTAGCCAAGAGCTTGGTGAAGATATCAGCAACTTGGTCTTCAGATCGCGTGAATGGAGTGCAGATCTTGCCAGCAAGAATAGACTCTTTGATAAAGTGGCAATCAACCTCGATATGTTTGGTGCGCTCATGATAGACAGGATTATTTGCAATGAAGATGGCAGCTCTGTTATCACAATGCATAGGAATGGCCGATGAAGACTCAATCCCAAATTCTTTCAGAAGAGAACGCACCCATAGCAACTCACAAGCAGTATGGGCCATGGCCCTGTACTCAGCCTTAGCACTAGACCTGGCCACCGCATTCTGTTTCTTGCTCCTCCAAGTGACAAGATTGCCCCCTACAAAGGTACAATAGCCAGAAGTAGATTTTCTATCAACTTTGCTGCCTGCATAATCAGAATCAGAATATCCTTCAAGAACACAGTGCCCATTTTTTTTTATAATGAAGTCCCTTGCCAGGAGATCTTTTTAAGTATCTCAAGACTTGGCATGCAGCATCCCAGTGGCATTGCCTAGGTTTGTCGAGGTATCTGCTAAGAAGACCCACTGCAGTAGCAATATCAGGACGAGTAACAGTCAAGTAGATCAATTTACCAATCAGCCTCCTGAATTTTTTATGATCAGTAAACATAGCAGAAGAATCATCATCCCAATTGACATTGGGATCAAGAGGAGTATCTGAAGGTCTCGCACCAAGCATACCAGTCTCCTGCAGTATATCAAGAACATACTTTCTCTGCGAAAGAACTAAGGCATTAGAATTTCTAGAGACTTCTATGCCAAGAAAGTACCGGAGTCTACCTAGATCTTTGGTAGCAAAATGCTTGCCCAAATGATCTTTAGTAGCCTGAATACCAAGAGTGTCGCTGCCAGAAATAATAATATCATCAACATATACAATCAGAACAGTAATACCAGCAGAAGTCTTTTTTGTGAATACAGAATGGTCACCTTGTGACCTCAGAAAGCCAAAATCAATCATAATCCTGCTCAGCTTATCAAACCAGGCACGAGGACTCTGCTTGAGCCCATAGATAGACTTTTTGAGCCTGCATACTTTGTGAAACTCCCCCTGAGCAACAAACCCAGGAGGTTGCTCCATATACACCTCCTCCTGTAAATCACCATATAGAAAGGCATTTTTCACATCAAGCTGCATAAGAGGCCAGTTTAGATTCACAACAACAGATAAAAGAATCCTGACAGAGTTAAGACGAGCAACAGGAGAAAAAGTCTCAAAATAATCAATGCCATAAGTCTGAGTGTATCCCTTCGCAACAAGCCTTGCCTTCAACCTCTCAACCGTACCATCAGGTTGATATTTGACTGCATAAACCCACCTGCAGCCTACAGGCTTACACTGAGGAGGTGGATCCACCAGCTCCCAAGTGTCTCTGTCAGTAAGAGCAAGCATCTCATCATTCATAGCAGATGTCCAAGCTGTGGTTTTCAAAGCTTCCTGAACATTCTTTGGAACAACCACAGCAGATAAGGCAGATACAAAATTGCTGGAATGAGTATTTAGATGAGCAGTCGACACACGCTGAGCAATGCTATGGGAAGTACAAGAACGAGTACCCTTGCGGAGAGCAATAGGTATGTCAAGATCAGAGTTTACCTCAGGAGTAGCAGAACCTTCTGGAGGAGAAGATTGGTTGTCTTGGGGGGGTACATTTGTGGAAGGTGCTTTATTCCTGCGCTGATAAACAATAAGAGGAGGGTCTTGCTTTGCATTAGTCTCAGTGCCAGTGCGATCAGGCATACAGTCAGCAATAACAGGTAAAGGAGGAGCCAGAATATCAGTCTGCAAACTATCTCCTGCTGAAGAATAATACAGTGTGTCCTCAAAAAAGACAACATCATTAGTAGTAAACCACTTTCGAGTGCTGGGATTATAACATCTGTAACCCTTTTGAGTCCGAGAATAGCCCAAAAAAATGCATTTAGCAGCTCGAGGAGACAGCTTATCAGAAGTAGGTCCAAGCAACCGAACAAAACAGGTACACCCAAAAATGGTAGGAGGCACAGGAAACATGGAGATGTCGGGGTGCAAAACTTGGAAGGGAATTTTATTCCCAATAATAGACGATGGCATCCTATTAATCAGAAAACATGCAGTCAAGATAGCTTCAGGCCAATAAGATCGGGGCACATGAGAATGCATCCTTATTGTTCTGGTAACTTCTAATAAGTGCCTATTCTTTCGCTCAGCAACACCATTTTGTTGTGGGGTATAAGCACACGAAGTTTGATGAAGAGTACCCACAAATTTACAAAAAACAGCTACATCTTGCTTAACAAATTCTAAAACATTATCAGTGCGAAAGGTTTTAATATGCAAGCCAAATTGAGTCTTTATTTCAGCAAAAAAATATTTTATAGTAGACAGCACTTCAGACCTACTTTTTAACAGAAACAGCCAAGTAATCCTCGAAAAATCATCAATAAACAGAATGAAGTACTTGTAACCAGACAAACTTGGTACATTGCATGAACCCCATACATCAGAGTGAACTAAATAAAAAATGTGTTTACTGGTCACAGAACTACGTCTAGGATACACAGTACGAGTCTGTTTCCCTAGTTGACACGAATCACACTGAAAATGACAGCTGCCAATATCAGGAACTAAACTACGCAGCTTCTCTGAAGAGGGATGGCCCAGCCTGTAGTGCCACTGGAGAGCAGAAACAGAAGCAGATAATGCAGATACCACAACAGCTTGCTTTGATCTAGGTAGCTGGTCCAAGTAAAACAGCCCATCAGCACCTTCATACCCCCCACCAATCTTCATCCTCGTGTGAAGGTCCTGAAAAGTGCATGAACCAGGAACAAATGTCAGGCTACAATTCAAACTCCGTAAAATTTTGCTGACAGATAACAGGTTAAGAGGAAATCTGGGCACATATAAGGCAGATTTTAGGCGAAAATGAGAACTAATATCACCAACTCCAACGACTGACGACTTAGAGCCATCAACAAGCATAACAGAAGACTGTCGGGCAGGAGCAGATATATGCGTAAATAAAGATTTATTTCTAGAAATATGTGTAGAGGCACCAGAGTCTATCACCCATTTGGTATTACCAGAAGGAGAAGGTGAGGAGGAGCTCAGAAAGGCAGTGTCATAACCAGAAAAGGCAGCATGTGCTCCACTCGTAGATGCAGCAGAAGAGGAACCACCACGCTCAATGAGAAGACGCTCCACCTCAGCACGGATGTAGTCTGCAGTGGCTCCCGCAGGCTCTGGTGCAGGTGTCTGAGTAGCACCCTCAGACACAGAAGAGTCGGCCGCAGCATTGGCCCATGCCGGCTTACCATACTTTTCCCAGCATTTTTCCTCAATATGGTTGGACCGGCCACAAAAGGTACACAAGCGCTGTCCTTGCTGAGGACGTGCATCAACAGAGGGTGGGGCAGCAGGAGGAGCTCCTCGTCCAACACCAGGTCCACGCCCCCGGCCTGCACCCAGGGGAGGACGACCATCACTGGAGCGGCCACG
This sequence comes from Alisma plantago-aquatica, assembly GCA_963693085.1. NCBI lineage: Eukaryota > Viridiplantae > Streptophyta > Magnoliopsida > Alismatales > Alismataceae > Alisma > Alisma plantago-aquatica. The sequence goes on from OY856411.1 coordinate 499,751,609, forward strand.
ACCATGACCACGGCCACGACCACGACCACGCCCGCCCCAAGCGGCCAAAGCAGTAGAGTCCCCCGTCTCAGGAGGCGGAGACGGTGTCGATGACGGAAGGCGCTGGAGACGCTTGTAGGCAGTCTGCAATGTAGGGAGTGGATCACTCGCCAAAATCTGATCGACCACTCCATTATAGGACTCAGGTAAACCACTGAGAAACTGAATCAGCTGAAGCTCCGCCCGCTGTTTCTGCATAGTAGCTAAATCAGTGGACAACGGGTGATACATCTCCAATTCACCCCACAGACCAGTGAAGGTAGAGAAGTAATCTGAAATGTCAGAACCAGTAAACTGCAGACGCCCCAATTGCTTTGTGATATCAAAGACCTTCTTCGGATTTTCACTGTGCGAGTAGGTACTGGCGAGCTGATCCCACATCTGCTTCGCCGTAGGCAGCTGAAGAAGAGTGACGCTAATCTTCTCAACAGAGCTGTTGAGAATCCACGTCATGACAGTCGAGTCATCACGAACCCAGTCAGCAAAGGCCTTGATATCTTTGTCATCCGCCTCCGCTGCAGGCTGAGGCGGACCCGTCCGAATCAAGTGAGAGTACTTCCCTTGTGACTTGGCAAATATCACAAAGGAACAGACCCACAGCTGGTAGTTGCGCCCGTCAAGCTTGACAGTAGTGACTTGACGGCGCGACTCTCTCCACATGTCATCCCCGGAAGACGCCATGAGAACGGCAGGCACAGGCACAGGTAGAGGACGGACTACGCCGTCAGGCAGGCAGAAGTAGGCAGAAACACGTCACTGTGGACCTCTCACATACGCACTACGCCAAGGCGTAGCAGAGAACCCAGAGGCCGAGGCCTACACGGGCAGGCAGGCACAAAGAAGCACGAACCGACGGTAACCCCTTAGACGAACAACGCGCCGATCTCCCCCTGACTACAGATCTAGGCCAGATCTACCAGTGGGTCAGTGGTCCCGTAGATACGACCACCCAGTAGCGCACTTGCTGTGCGAACAACAACTACGGTTGCTCAAGCACTAGCGGTGTACCACGCCAGGAGGCAAGACGGAACTACAGACCCGACGGAGAGACCTGCGGCCCGGTGGAGGCAATCGGCCGGAGCTGCGGCGGCCCTGGCTAAGCCAGCGGCGGCGGCTTGCAGCTGCCGACCGGCGGCCTGCTGCTGCCGGCGGCCTGGCGGGCGCTAGGCGGCGGGCGGGGGGGGGGGGCGCCGGAGGAGAGAGAAGGGAGGGAGGGAGGCTAGGTTAGAGCCTGCTCTGATACCATGTGACAAAGTCAGGTATTGCAGAAAGCTCAGGGTTGCACAACGTGTGCACCCTCATATATATATAACTGAGACAATTACAGAGAGGTCCATATATAAAGGAAAATAACAAAACAAATAACATGCTTAAGTAAAACAGGAAATATCTAATGTAACAGTTTTCAGCTGCTCTCGCTTACAATGGCATTGTCGCTATGAGCATTCATTTTTGCAGAGTCTTCAAAAGCTTGTTCCAAGCTTAGCACCCGTAAAGTCGTTAGAGCGTCAATCTTATCAACTAGGCAAGCATCATTGGATTTCTTTTCCGAGTTGCACCGTCAAACGCTCTAAGCGTCCTTTTGATCTTACTCATAGTAATGTTTGGGGTCCCGTCTAGGAAGCCCAGACACTTCAAAACAAGTGCTATACCCATGTCCGACACGTATTTGACACCTGTACTTCATAGGCACGTCTAAATACGCATTGGACACTTTTCCAGCCGTGTCTAACATTTTATTTTTATTTTTTATAGGTGGACACGGCTTGGACAATCCCGGGCACGGCCAGGCCCATTACAGCCCACAAAACAAAACAGGCTTGCCTCTCCACTAATCCTAGTCACATAACTACACAGCCAAACAATATGTCTTCTGTATATCAGATCCATCTCTATTCGCAAGAGGGTGGCAGCTGTATTCTTGCTATTCTTATGGCATATCTAAGTCTAGAGAAGCAACAACAGTTTCTTGTTTTTGTTTAATCTCTTGGCTCATTCATCTATTCTTGGGCTTGGGGTCTTCCTCTATTTCTGGCAAACTGATCAACTAAGATACTTTGTCCAGTATTACCTTGTTCTATTAATGTTTTTATGTTTATCACTTTCTTGAATATCCAATTTGCATGTATATTAATTGCTGCTATGTATCTAAATAAAGTCCTTATGAATAGTCTCAAAATTAATATGACATCTGCAATTACCGAGTAATGACTACTGACTTAGAGACTATATGGTCAAAATATCTGAATTCAGCAGCTTTCTACATCATTGGAAGTGGATCCGTGAAGTTCATTCTTAGACTAGGTTACTGCAACTGCAAAAATTGCTTACTGTTTATAGAAGTCCGCAATCTTTTTGACTTCTGATTCTTTTCGACTTCAAAATACACACAACTAAGTTCTTGAGGTTTCTTTACGTCATTTCATGTGAGTCCCATCATACATCTTAAAATCTTGAAATTGAAATCCACCTTTACACACTCTCTTTAATTTAATCTACTGGTCTCTCCTCTCCTTTTTAATCTTTATCTCTCGTCATGTTTGGGTATTATACATGGAATATGAATGGCAGTCAAAATATCTTTTTTATAACTCATATTTGACATAAAAATGAAGGCATCTTTTATAGATGTTCTACTTCAATGTTTTAATGTTGTGGTTATACAATCGCCCGTTGGTTTCATTTTTTGAGTTTTATCTTATAAAAATAGATTGTCTAATTGCCTTATTTTGTATTTCTTATGAATATATATATACACACAAATATATTTTAATCTTAAACAATACTAAAAAAATTTCCGTGTCCATTGCCATGTTTGTGTCCTATATTTTCCAAAATTGTTGTGCCCCGTGTCCGTGTTCGTGTCCACGGTTGTGTACATATCCACGTCTGTGTCTGTGCTTCCCAGGGTATCGTTAAAGAGCCAATTTATAATGGCTTTTAATATTTTCTATCTTTCATTGATGATTTCTCCCGCATGACTTGGATATACTTAAGTCTCAGGATGAAGTTTTATCAGTCATTCAAACTTTTCATCAATTAATAAAAATTCAATTTGATGTTCATATCAAGATCCTTTATACTGATAATGCTCTAGAATACATTCAAAAGGCTGTTTCCAATTTTGGTAATTCTGTTGGTATGATTCATCAAACGACTTGCCCTCACACACCTCAACAAAATGAGGTTGCTGAACGCAAAAATGGCCATCTACTTGTTGTAGTACGAACACTACTTTTTCAAATGTCTGTGCCCAAGAGATATTGGTCTAATGCTCTTCTCACTTACTTTATTGGGAAAGATCTCGCACACACCCCCTCGAAGCTTACTGGAGATATTGATGCTGATTGGGCATGTGATGTTGGAGATAAACGGTCTACCTCTAGCTATTGTGTGTTTCTTGGGTCACACGTGGTGACTTGAAGGAACAGGAAACAAAATGTGGTGGGATGGTCCAACACAAAGGCAGAGTATCGAGTGACGACACATGCTTGTTGTGAGCTACAGTGGGTTATGTCTATACAGTCTGAAATGGGAGTGTCTGCTGAGACATCAATCTTTCTTATGTGTGATAACCAGGAAGCCATTCACATTGCTAGCAACTGGGTGTTCCATGAGCGGACCAAACATATTCAGATTGACTGGCACTTGGTTTGTGTTTTGGTGCTCTCCAAGAAGATTCAGACTCCTCATGATCACACTGGGCAGCAAGTGGCAGATATCTTCACCAAGCAACTACCATCTTCAACTTTTAATCATATGAATTCCAAACTGGGCATGCATGATGTGTATGCTCCAACTTGAGGGGAGTGCTAGAGAATAGTTTCTATTCACACATCTCTTTCTAATTTCCTTTATCTGTTGGGTCTATTATGTAAATGTTCACACCTTATATAATAAAGGAGAGCCCACTCCAGCTGGGTATCGTTCTGGCCCAATTCCATTCACAAAAAAATGAAATTGCAAGGGAGAAGGGAAGAGATCGATATACAGGTAGATCGAGTTGAGAGGTCGATCTACCCACCTTTCAGTTGAATATGATTGAGAGATCGATCGCCTGAAAAGGTCGATTGATCTACTCTATCGACCTTAGAGGTCGATAGCCTTCACTTTTATTGCTAGTGTACTTCGGCCAAGTCAAGAGGTCGATCACTCTCGTGAGGTCGATAGCTCTAGACTTTGGTCCTTGTGCTTTGCGGCAACATTTCGGCCTTTTCACAAAAGACAATGGATCCTTTGAAAGTGATGCCTCAAGGTCCTATTTATAGGGCTTGATCGACCTCGTATTGATGTGATTGGTCCACGTGGCATCGACTCATGGCCTTCCGATAATCAAGCAAGGGAGCTCGATTGGCTTCTTGCTCAATAACTACCGATCTCAAGCCAAAATTGATTCAAAAGGTCGACTGTTGAGGTTGATCGAGCTTTGGTTATTGCTCCAAGCTAGATCTACTGCTTTTGAGACTGATCGACCTGATAGAGGTCGATAGATGACTTGAAACAGTAGTTCGATGGGTCTACTATCAAATCTTGGGGGCTCAATGGCTTGATTGAACTTGGTACTTGGTTGGATTCATAGGGTGGCGCTCGAGTTGGTGGTTGATAGCTTTGAGTCACTTATGAAGTTGGTTAGTCAATTGATCTGGAGGTCGATTCGTGCCGTTTCTTGGCGTATTAGCTAGATAGATTGATTATCAAGCTCTATGAGTGTGCTCCTTTGATCAACCTTTCGAGGTCGACTGAAGTAATTGCCTTCCCCCAAACTATGTCTTCTTTATACATGATGATCGACCTATGAGGTCTGTAAGCGGAAGAGACGTAACGTAGCGTTGTTGCACACTGGCAACGTAATGAACCCAATAGGGTTCTCCTCTCTTATTTATAGTAAAGGGAAAATTACATGTAGGTACAACAGTAAAATGAAATATGAAATAAATACAAAGTAAAGATATATTAACACTCCCCCTCAAGCTGGAGTGTACACATTGTGGATGCCCAACTTGCCGCATAAATTCTGGAACACTGCTGGACCTAATGGCTTTGTCAAGATATCAGCTAGTTGGTCTTCAGACTTGACATATGGCGTCACAACATTGCCATTCTTTATCTGATCTCTGATGAAATGACAGTCAACTTCTATATGCTTTGTGCGCTCATGGAAGACAGGATTCCTGGCAATATGTATAGCAGATTGATTGTCACACTTGAGAATCATGGGAGTATGAATCAAAATCTTCAGCTCAGATAAGACAGATTTGATCCATTGTAGTTCACAGCATGCATGTGCCATAGCACGGTACTCAGCCTCAGTACTAGACCGTGCTACCACTTGTTGTTTCTTGCTTTTCCAAGTAATCAGATGATCACCAAGAAAGGTGCAGTAGCCATATGTGGATCTTCTATCAACTTGATTACCAGCCCAATCTGCATCTGCATAACCTGTGAGAGTCAAAGAAGATAGAGGACTCTTTGGTTTATAATAAGTGATCCCCTTTCCAGGAGCACTTTTCAGATATCTCAGAATCCTGCATACAGCTGTCCAATGTGACTGTCGTGGTGTGCACATATGTTGACTTACTACTCCAACAGCAAAAGAAATATCAGGTCTTGTGACAGTTAGGTAAATTAACTTCCCAACTATTCTCCTGTAATGGCCTGGATCTGAATATGCAGTATCATCGTCCACCTCCTTGACATGATAATCCATAGGAGTGGATACGGGCTTAGAATCAGTCATACCCGTTTCCTGTAGCAAGTCAAGCACATACTTCCTCTGGGAGAGATTTATACCTGCATGGGATCTAAGAACCTCAATCCCTAGAAAGTATCTCAGTTTCCCCAAGTCCTTCGTGTGAAAGTGTTGTTGTAGTCCTTCCTTCACACGTGATATGCCTGTAGAATCACTGCCAGTAATCACAATATCATCAACATAGACAGCAATAATGATGGACCCACCAGAAGAATTTGAATAAAATAGAGAGTGATCAGTCATGGAACGAGAGAAGCCCATCTATAAAACAACAACACTGAACTTGTCAAACCAAGCTCGAGGAGATTGCTTTAGCCCATAGATAGCCTTCTTCAATTTGCAGACTTTCTGACATTGCTCCATGTACACCTCTTCTTGAAGATCTCCATGAAGAAATGCGTTCTTGACATCCAGCTGGAAAAGAGGCCAGTCAAAGGTAGTAGCTAGAGATATAAGGATCCGCACAGAATTAAGACGAGCAACTGGAGAAAAAGTCTCAAAGAAGTCCACTCCATATGTCTGTGTGTAGCCTTTTGTTACCAATCTGGCCTTCAACCGCTCAATAGATCCATCAGGGTTTTGTGTTTGACTGTAAAAACCCATCTACAGCCCACAACTTTCTTTCCCGCAGGTAAAGTAACAAGATCCCATGTGCCATTGTTAATCAGAGCAGAGATTTCCACCTGCATTGCCTGCTGCCACCCACTGTCCTTCAGAGCATCTAAGTGATTTCTTGGTATCGTAATGGAGTCCATCCCAACAGCAAATGCACGAGCCTGTGTAGATAAGTGCGACAAACAACATACATTCGATATGGGATGTCTAATAGTACATGAACGTATACCTTTCCGGACAACAATAGGAAGATCAAGGTCAGAAGCCTCTGCAGGAATCTCGTGAGTAGAAGATGGCGAAGGAGGCTCATGGACTTGTGCCGCTACCTCATCTGGATCCTGTCTACCTCGCCTGTGATAAACCTGGTTATAGGGTTGAATGGTAGGTGGATCATGCGGTATGTCCTCAACAATGATAGGTGGCACTCCCTCACTTGGAATTGCGGGTGGCACTCCCTCACTCAATTGCTCCCCCTTGCTCATAGAATTTGCAAAATATGGACTGGTTTCATGAAAGGTGACATCCTTAGAAACAAACATACGACGCAAACTCGGGCAATAACACTTGTAACCTTTACTCGTACCAGAGTAACCAAGAAACAAGGTTTTCAAAGACCTAGGAGAGAGTTTGTCTTGTTTGGGATCAAAGTTATGAACGAAGGATGTACAACCAAAAACCCGAAGCGGAACATGAAACGGTTTATCCATAGGGCGTAAGACAGAGAAGGGAGTGCGTCCATGCAAAACAGAAGAGGGCTGCCGATTAATCAAAAAATAGGCAGTGAGAAGAGCTTCAGACCAGAACCGTTTAGGCACATTTGATTCAAACATGATAGACCTAGTGATATCCAAAAGATGGCGATTCTTTCTCTCAGCAACGCCATTCTGCATAGGAGTGTGAGGGCAAGAGGTGTAATGAATCATACCAACCGAACTGCAAAACTCATTCATCGCTTTCTGAACATACTCAAGGGCATTATCAGATTGAAAATTTTTGATATTGCAGTTAAATTGAACCTGAATTTGTTTATGAAAATGTTTGATAATGGAAAGCACAGATTCACGACTTTTTAATAGATAAATCCATGTCATGCGAGAGTAATCGTCCACAAAGGAAATGAAATAGCTAAAACCATTATAACTTTGGTTTTTAACAGGACCCCATACATCACTATGGACTAACTCAAACGGACTAGAAGCCCGATTATTGACACGAACAGGATATGATAACCGATGATGTTTGCCCAACTGACATGACTGACACTCTAGAGAGGACACATGAGCGAGATCTGGTTCCAACTTCTTCAAGCTTTCTAAGGATGGATGTCCATATCTGCAATGCCACAGCAAGGGGGAACCACTCAGCATGGCGGAGGAAACTGGAGCAGGAGGTGGATGGCGAGGTAGATAATCACCAGGAAAGAGGTAGAGATCACCTTTCCTAGGCCCCCCACCAATCATCTTCAAACTCTTGAGATCCTGTAAAACAAAACAAGAGGGCCCGAATGTTACTGTGCATTTTACAGTGTCAATCAACTTGGCAACAGAAAGCAAATTGAATGGAAATTCAGGTACAAAATGAACAGATTTCAAATCAATATCTGGTGTAAGGGACACAGAACCACTAGCTACCACCTTCCTCACAGAACCATCTGCCAAAGTAACAGATGGGTGAGGAATATATGAGTCAAGTGTGCGGAGCAATCGCCTCATACCAGTCATGTGCTGGGAGGCACCAGAGTCAACCACCCAGGGAGTTGCGGATCCAGAAGCCATAAAAGATGTAGCCTGATTACCCGCTGTAGATGCAAGGTTTGCTGTAGAAGCAGATGAGGCGCCCATATTCCAATGTTGAGTTGCCTGAATAAATCTGTCATATTCCTCCTGAGTAAGTGTGATGCCAGAGGAACTCGAGCTCGCAGTAGTAGAATCTGAAGTAGCACAATTGGCAGCTCCAACAGGTGGGGCTGCAGGTCTCCCATGTTTCTTCCAGCATTTCTCGACAGTGTCCAGGTTTGTCACAGAAAGTGCATCGAGGACGAGTCCCACGTCCTCTGCCCAAGCCAGGTCTGTCAGATGGTGTAGGTGCAGGTCGTCCTCCGTGAACTGCTGCAGCAATGGAGGTATGAGAATCTCCAGAAGGAACAACAGGAGTAGGATCAACTGACTCAAAGGTGGACTGCTGAATCCTAGAGAAAGCTTCTGCAAGGCTCGGTAATTTATCTGACGCAAGTATCACACTTCTTGCTGAACCAAATGAGGAGCTAAGGCCAGATAGAAATTTAGCAGTGACAAGATCATCTCTATCCTTAATCTGCTCAGCAACCTTCACTGGATGATAGTAGCTCAACTCCTGGGAGATAGCTTGAATCACACCGAAATACTCTTCAAGTGGTCTATCACCTTGTTTCTCTGCAAACAGACGATCATAGATCATAAACTGGCGAAGAGCATTCTTCTCTTGAGCATAGTGCTGCTTGACGGCATCCCAAATCTCCTTAGCGGTGGAGTAGAGCATGAACCTAGAAGCAATAGAAGGTTCCATGCTACCCCATAGCCAAGTCTTCACTAGGCTGTCAAGACGTTTCCACTCGGCATAGTCTTTGTCAGTGCTAGTGAGGGGTGCATAATCAACGAACTTTGCCCGATCTCGCGATTCCAAGACAGTATGAACCGCATTCATCCATAGCAAAAAGTTCTTCCCATTGAGCTTGATAGGAATAGGCGAGACCTCATAATAGGTCTTATTCTCCATAATGCAACTGGGATATGTGTGACGGAGTGATACACGTCACAACGAAGGCTGAGTGGACAGACAGATACACGTCCCGTGACGGAGAGATACACGTCACAACAGAAACTGGAAAGAGGATTCGTTACTGACGCATCGACAGCCTTTAAACGAGAGGTTCCTAATCACACATGAAGGAGATGTGATTAGGAAAGCACTTTGGAAGAGACGAGACCTCCGGGTAGGGCTTTAGAAGGCCGTTTGATCAACCGGAGATCCCCAAGCAGCAGGGTCGGCGGCCGAAAATTGACCGAGAGGTGCTGAAAAAATTCTCGGAAACGTAGACGGAGCCTTTAGATCTTTGCGGCTGGACCTACGGTAGCATGGGATGGACTACCGAAGTCCAGCGGCGATGGATGGACGGCGGAGACCCTCCCTTAGGCGGCCAGCAGCAACGCCGCGGTGGGCTCCTGCGCTCCTGCCGCGCGCCGGCGGCAAGAGGAGCAGCCGCTGCTGTGGTGGCGGCGGCAGCCTGCTAGGGGGGAGGAACGGCGTCGCCTTGGAGAAGAGAGAGAGAGAGAGAGCCGGCGCCGGAGAAGAACGGGCGGGAGGGAGGGGCGGCGCTAACCTGCTCTTGATACCATGTAAGCGGAAGAGACGTAACGTAGCGTTGTTGCACACTGGCAACGTAATGAACCCAATAGGGTTCTCCTCTCTTATTTATAGTAAAGGGAAAATTACATGTAGGTACAATCGAATCAACCATATCAACAAATATGATTACAAAATGGAACATGCATTTTCTTTCTAACTTCTCAACTTAATCTCTGTGGTACACTCCCTCTCTGGAGTATTCATGCGGGGACCCTCTCTCTAGGGTTTAGTCCCTGCAGTGGAAACATTATACATAGGCCTTCCTTTCTTGGCCCGATCACCAGTCATCTCCATGATGACTTTATTCATACATAGGCTTTCCTTTCTTAGCCCGAGGTGATCTTTTCTGGGCCTGATCGCTCGTCACCATAATAACATGTCATACACAGGCCTTCCTTTCTTGGCCCAAGGTGATCTTCTTATCCCGGCTTGATCACTTGTCACCATAGTGACATTCCTTACATCCCACATGTATCACTTAAATCCAACTGAGATAGTTGAGCAAGTCATACTTATATAATGTAATATCCGTAGTGACTTTATAATTGTAGGAAGTAAATAAACAATGAACAATTTATTTGCAATCAATTCGGGAAACCTCAAAAATCCACATAAGTTGTTTAAGGCGAGTAGTCATAGGGTTTTGGCTTCCCAAACCCTAATTGAGATGTAACCACATACCTTTCTCAGATGTAACTCAAAGTCCAAGCAAACTGATGCAATTAAGAATAAGCAAGCAATCACCCTGAAATTAAGGCATAACACCCAAGTATTACTATTTTGTTTATATACTCACATTAAGGTTGACTTGGGTTCCAAGTTAGGATTTTGGGGTCAACTTAGGTTTCATTAGGGTTTTGGCTTCCCAAACCCTAATTGTGAGATTAATGTCTTTTAATTCATAAACTCTAATTTTGATGTTATATGCATTCTTAATCTCCAATTAAGTCAAAGATGTCCTTTTTATCCAAAAACTCAACTTTATCTATTAAGTTTATTTGAACATATTATGATCATCAAAACCTAGAAATTAGGGTTTTTATACATAAACACATTAAAGTTAGCAACTTTATGCACTTTTAGAATTAGAGACAAAACTAGGTCTTGAAACTATTTTAATTGAAATCCTTGTATTTTTCTGATAAATTTTCATATATTACTTGTCTTGATCCGAGTTATCGACTAATTACTACATTATTTCCAAATAAGTTATATTTTCAGCCAATCAGGCAAGGACACATCAACAAAGGTTACTTTTCTTATTATATCCCGAGCTAGCATGGTTTTCGGATGAAAGGACCGTGGTGGCCCTGCATCTTACGTATGCATGCTGGGGCGGCCTGGTCTTTTCACTCTAACTTGCCCCTAACCTTGCGACGGGGCTGAACTGTTGCCCTAGGGGAGGTAAAGCGGGCTATCCTCGCGGATTCCCAAACCATGAAGCCCCTAAGGGGCCCTAGAAAGGTTTCTCCTGTCTCCGTTGGTCCTAAGATGGTGCCTCTTGCGGCCGGAGATGGCTGAAGGTAGAGGAAGTTGGGTTTTTACAGTCGTGTATTACAATTGCTTAAAGAACGAGAACGAAGGTCTTGGCTCTTATCTTGGTCCCCAGGTGCGACACGCTGACTACGGCAGACCTCCTAGAGTTTCTCCGCCTTTTGACCACGCTCCAGAACTCGACGAGAGCTTGCCGTACTAGCTTCACCGTGAAGATGACGAAGCAGCCGCGGACATTCTGCAATTATCCTTGGGTCATGAACCATATAGGAGGGTTTCTTCTGGTTTGGTTCTCCTACCTGAAGACCTCTCATGCTTATATCGGCTCCGGGGTGGTGAGCGAGAGAGAGGAGAGGTTGATAGAGTTTTAGGAAGCTCGGTGAAGGAAAAGAAAATACTTTCCTAAAAGTTTTTCTTTTTAATATAAAACCCTGATGCGGAAAATATTTATATCTCCCTCTCCATAACTCACTTTCCTATCAAAACTTACGAAAGCCTTCCAATTGACTTTACCTTTTTCTTGTCAGAATATTGCATCCGAGCTATAAACAAATAAATAAGTCCAAACTTGTCTCTTTAGCAATTTATGGATGATTACATAATTAATTCCCTAAACCACAAGACATCTTGGAATGCTTTGATTTTTCTTCCATAGTCTTATAATGGGATCATTTATCATTTAAAATTATATTGGATATTTAGCATGGGCATAAAAAACCCTTTTTTCCTATTTTTGTATACCAGGTGGCAGGTACCTACTTGCACATCTTGATAAAGAAAAGTCACACCTGTCTGTCAGCTTTTATCCTTTTAATCCCAAATTTTGAAGGAAGTTTTTGAATAACTCTATCTAAGTAGAAGGCCAATATCGCAGAGTAGCAAGCAAATACATAACTCCAGTAGACGAAGCTCCATGTAAAGTCAATAACAAATTTCTTCATCATCTTCCCTCTTCATAAAGCATCCATCACAGTAGCAGACGTCATAAATCCAGATATCAGCAGTTAATGTGGCATGAAGTAGCATAACATAACTCTCCTCCATCTCATCTCTTCCCTCTACTCTTTCTCCTCTATTCTCCCCCTCATGCCAAGCATGGAAAGAGTAAAGGAGTGGTTGGCGTGGACAGTAAAAAAAAACAATGGTAGAGGCAAAAAATTTCTATAGGCAAATAGGTGGAGGAGGCAACCGACAACACGCATGGATCTTAGAAAAACCCACGTAGGGGCAACAAATGAAGAGAAAAACCTATGCCAACATGGAGGATCAGTCACCACCATGAGGCACAGGCAGACAGAGAAGGAGAAGCCTTTTACGCCGTCAACGTGCCAGAACTGGAAAAACGCCGGGGCTGTCCAGAGATTGTAGCAGATGTACTGTAGCTACAGGTACTGTAGCGCCGTACTGTAGCAGTGAAAAAAAAAACAGAGGGAGGGTTGCGGCTGGGCAATAGGCAGCAGATCCGGCGGCCGGTAGTAAGAGCGTAAAGGAACAAGGAAGAAGGCAGGGAACTGGGAAGGAATTCCCTGCGGGCAGCCAAGCAACGCCAAGGGCGGCGGCCAACCGCAAGGGGGGGTGCTCCTCTAGTTTTCTCTCTCTCGCGTACGGCGACTCTGGTCCTAGGACGGCTGCTCTGATACCATGTCAAATAATAAAAGAAGGCAAATCGTTGTATTAGATAGGAGAAACCCTGCTCCTATAAATAGGAGAATAGGGAAGCATACAGACTTAACTAAACCCTAATGGGCCAAGACACAGTGAGGGTGAGGCCCATATTACAAGGACAATATAAATAACTAATAAACATACTCTCTAACAGAGACCAAAATACCTAACTTAAAAGTGTTTTTCTTAGTCTCCAAGTCTCCCTCTATATCTCATTATTTAAGGCATCAAATTAATTCTTCTCTTTTTACCTTTTTCATATCTCTTATTTTGTTTACTTTTCTCATTAGAAATCATGTGAAAACGAAACCAAACCATTAGCTGCCTTGAACACCACTTTTCCAGAAAATTCCACATATTTCGTATGTTGAAAACCAACTACTCATTACTTTTGGTAATTCATTTAATATTGGATTATCTTTCTTCCTTTTTCCCTATATTCATTATTGGAATATCAAAATTAGTAAAAACCATGAAAACTATTGCAAAGGGAAATTTGCAAAAGAAGTCCATACTTTTAAAACAAGGCACAATAATTTTTTAATATACCCTTATTATTCAAATATATGCATTTCAAATATGTAAATACATGTAAAAAACCATGTTGTAACACAAGATTTGTTGATGTATTAGGAAATCAATGTAGCTCATAACAAGTACTTTGATGCGCCCTTTCCTACTACAATGAATGCGCTCAACAAGTTGTCGTGCTCCACGACCACCACATGTACCACCACTTCTAATAAATCCTCTACTACAACCACTACCCTGTTACAGGGTGTAAAAGAATAATCAATTGTGTAGACTTTAATTGAGAGACCAAAGCTGACTTATCACTTAGGGATGGAGTGAGAGTTGTGGCATCCCGCTCCAAGAAAGCACACACCACTATAGAAAAGTCTTTCCAAGAAAAGGAAATATGCGATCTAATATGAATGTGAATTCCCTCGTACTCACGATGAAGACCTGCCAAGGATTTGGTCATTGTCATATGCTCTCTTTGTAGCTTGCATCTTCTAAATACCACTATAGAGAGGTAGTAATTAATGCACATTGCCATTTAGGCATGTGACTTCCCTAAAGTATTGTGTGAGAGACTTGTCACCTTGTTGAAGACAGTATAACTCAACCACTATAATGCTGTATCTTGCATCCATGACACATTATTGGATACATAGGTGCCATCCCAGCTTTATATGTTGCAAGATGATTAGTCATGTCAGTGATCTGTGTCCCTTGCAATTCCTCATTATTGAGAGCATGTTTGCGTCATGTTGTCCCACTTTTCCAAGACAATAGGATCAATGAGAGGTGCAGTCACGGGATGTTTGATGCATCCATATCCTTTGAAGAACTTTACAGTCTGATTCCATTGAGCAAGGTTCTTCTCAATTAATATCCTATTAGTAAAAACTTGATTCGAAACCATAAAAAATGGTTGTATAATGCACGACACATCTTTCTTATCCGCCATTGTGGATAGTGTAAAATGGTAAATGCAAAGTCATAACCCACAATGGCTAATTCTCCTTTACTATATAGAGGATAGGAATAGAACAATTATATAAGAACCCAAGATTAAGAGAAATAAGAAAGAACACAACATACAGATACGAATAAGACTTTGTATCCAAACTCCTCCCTCAAGTTGGAGTATACACATCTTGAATGTCCAGCTTGGAAATCATGTAGCCAAACATTAACGCTATAAGCGGTTTGGTGAAGACATCTACTACTTGTCCAGTTCAAACATGAGTAGATTCAATCTCCTTTTATAGCATCATGTCATGAACAAAGTGACAATCTCCTTGAATATGCTTTGTTTGCTCATGAAATACGATGATTACAGGCAGTATGTATATTGCTTGTAATCACACATAGGAGTGGCTGGGGTCTAGACCGAGACTCCCATTTCATACAGAATAGACATGAATCACTGAAGCTCACAACAAGCATGTACCATAGCACAATATTTAGCTTGTGTACTAGACCTGGCTATCACATTCTGCTTTTTACTCATCGAAGTAACCGAGTGTGATTCCACTGAAACATAGTAGCTTGAAGCTGAATGTCTGTCAATAATATCATCAGTCCAATCAACAATAGTATATCCAGTCAACTATAAGGTAGAAGTCACTCCCTGTTTTGTGAAATATGTGAGTACTTTCCTCGCGTTACTTTGAGATATCTCAAGATCCGAGTGACCGCATAAAAACCCCTATAACATAAAAAATATCAGGATGAGTAATCTTCAAATAGATTAGCTTCCCAACTACACATCTATACTTGTGCAAATATCACTGTGAAATAATATTGTATTGAATGGAATGGGATGAATACAAGACTAGACGCCCTCTCCTTTATATGGGAGAGGGGAGACGGCCTAAGACTTAGGACGCAAGTAATCTAAACGGACTGAAATACAAAAGCCCAATAACTAATTAACCTATTAACTAAATAGGCTAATATAGACTCTCTAACACTCCCCTTCAAGCTAGAGCATGGGTGAAACACATGTCCAAAGCTTGGAGGTTACAAGACTCGATAAAACAATAAAAGAAATGATAAATGAAAAATAAAAGATAAATATCACTCCCCATACAAAAATTGATACTCCCCCTGAATAATACGATGGTGACAATGCCTCTCTTCTTTGAACTTGTATTCTGCAGGCTGGAGATCCTCGAGCTTTGATGAATGTCTTTTGGAGTGCATCTAGGATGAAGAACATCTGAAATGGAACCTGAATACTGCAACAGTAATTTGCCACTTGAAGTAGACGATCCTCAACACCATCACTACGCCATCTTCATTGGATTATGTACTTAACGCGGCACGAACGCGGATCTCCAGTGATGATGTTGCAGTAGTGGTGTCTTCAAAGCGTTTGAGAAGGCGTGCATAACGTGGCACGAACACGAATGGACGATATGCTGGTGATACGATGCAGGTACCATAACTTTGTCGCATGAACCTTGGGGGCTTGACAGGAAAGGAGATATCATCCATTAAGGAAAGTCTCAAGTAGATTAGCAACAGGTGATGTCGAAATAGCAGATGCGGCTCGGAGAAGACGTGATGAAGCAACTCAGTGAAGATAAACTGGATGAATTATCAACCTTGCAGATGTAGACGTGGCAGGCTTGAAATTGCTGAGCTTCTGAAATCTGAAGAAGCACCCATCTGTCTCATGTAAATGCAGCTGAAGAAGTACACCATCAACACCTGATGTACATAACATGGTACAAACGCGGATAGCTCGATGTTGACGCTGAATGAAGAGCCTTCAATGCTGTCTGGAAGTAGAGAACGAATGTGTTGAACAATGTGAAGCTCTATGAAGATAATAGCCTGGAACATATATAGCCTGAATACATATCCTAAGAAGTACGGATACAGATACGTATCGGATACGGGTACGGGTACACAGATACGACAATTTTCGAAAATATAGGATACGGGTACGTCATGGATACGACATTGTTTTTTAATATTTTTAAAATAACCAATATATTTATTTTAAAAATAGATGAAGACAATCAAATTTCAATAAAAAATCACAATATTTCTAAAGAAAATGGAAACCAATACTATAATATCAAACAATGATTTAAAAAGGGGTCTTTCATTCATATTAATGTGAGACAAGTTACAAAAAGACATGATAATATCATATTCTAAACCTTTCACATTTTATGTATCATGTAATGTTGTGTTGTAAAGTGAGTTGCGTCATCTGTGATACCAAACTATCTTCTCTCATGTATAGCTAGCTACTATGAAGCACGGATATAGATACAAAAATGGATACATGTACGGGTGCGGTACGGGGGTACGACAATTTTTGAAAATATAAGATACAAGTACAACATTTTTTTTAATGTTTATTTTGAAATTTTAACAGAAAATACCAATTTCATTCTCAAATCACAATACAATAGGGGGAGTCTAGAGCTGGAAGTCACATGGTTTTGGGATTTTGAGGGATCACGCGAGTGGGGTGCTCTCTTGGTTGCTAAATGGGTTGGTTGTATCCTGGCTGCATTGAGGTCATTTCCCGCTAATAAAAAAAGTATGCGACTTAAGAAGTATTTGGTATATATTAGAGAGTATCTAGGGAGTATTAGTATCAAATATGTATTCAATACTGGTAGAACACCTATTTTGGAGTATCGGTGCTTCATAGGGGGAGACATAAGGATGGGGATGCAATGATTATTTTCAAAGGAGATGAAATAGATATTGTCTAGATAGAAATCCAGAAAAAATCACAATGGATTTAGTCACAAATACAAGAGGCATGTTAACCCAACGATACTAAATCGAAGCCTTTCATAGAATATGGAGGACATCAACGTGCATAAAACTTGCACCTTAGCAGGGAAAGCATCCGTAAGTACCATGTAAAGATGAATGAATTGGTTTGCAATAAAGAACAAACAAAAATCCAGATTACATATTGAAGTTCTTTAAAAAGTGAAATCCTAAAAAACATAGGAGGTTGAAACAATAAAGAGAAGAAGGAAGATTGGCATTTAGCAAGAGGAATGGTGACTAACCTTGAACTCCTTCAAGGAAGCAACTATGACAGCCTTGCTGCAAGCTACTACTTAGCAGCGAGGGTTGAGACATGAGCTGGTGTCAAATGCTAATCAAGCAATGTCATGCCCATAATTTTTTTTCTAGTTTTTATTGATTGGATACGACTTGGATACGACAGGATACGGATTAGGAGTATCCGATACGTATCCAGGAGTATCCACGGAGTATTGGTATCCAATACGTATCGGATACAGGTACGACACCTGTTTTGGAGTATCCGTGCTTCATAGCATATATCACTCTTCTCATACTCTCTCTCATACATATTCTCTCTCTCTCCTCATCTCTTCCTCTCCTCGCTATCCCCCCCCCCCCCCCCCCCCCACACACACACACACCAAATATGATGAGAGTGAGTGTTTGGTGTGGAGAAATGGATATATGACCCCCCACACTGTGGAAAGGGATACACACATGATATGGGTGGGTGGGAAAGGAATCGACGGATTTGAGAGGATTTTGTGATATGGAGACGTGTAATATGTGGAGAATGAAAATGATAACCGGAGAGAATATGCTAAATGGGTCAATGTAAGATCCGGGTAGAAAAATTAAATGGATCTAGTCTTGACCCGAAAAGCCCCCCACGAAAAATCCGATTAGGCTTAAAACTAGATCTGATTAGCAAAGATATGGCCGATTAAGGATCCGAATAGACATAATGAATATGGGGGGGAATTAATAACTGGGAGTAGACATTAATGGGAGGTGATGGTGGAGTGATGAAGATAGCCAGGAGGGTGATGAAGAGCAGCAGCTTGCAGGATGTAGCATAATAAATGGCCGGATTATGTCACTCAGTTGATGTAGCACTTGGTCGTAACGGAGGAGATGACAAAGCGTCTCCTACACGGCTCCAGAGATATTGCATGCCAAGAGGATACATGCGGAGCCAAGGGCAGAGCCTCTCCACGAGCGACGATGAAGGCTGATGCCGAGGACGTCAGGAGATGGCCTGTGCAGAACTCGGTACTACCGAGTTGATGTCGATAGTACTGAGATCTTTCTGGACGGCGGATAGCAGGTTGGCGACGCTTATGATGTTGCTGCTAGATGGTGATAGTGGCGTCGATAGGCAGCGAAGGTGTGGAGATGGTTGCTTGGAGGCCGGCGATTATGGCTGTTGGCCGACGGCAGGATTGCTGCTGGACCGGATGCCGATCGGAGGCGTTGGGAATATAGCGGCACTGCTGCTGTTCGTGGAATACAAGTAGCAGAGGTGGAAGGCGGTGGGTAATGATGCAGCGATGGCAGTGGATATGTGATGGCCGGAAAGGAGATCACCGGCGGTAAGGTTTGGATTTGAAAAACATAGATCGCAAGTCGGGAATTAGTGCCGACGTACTGATCTATGTGAAAGTTTAAGGAGAGCCATGGAGGCCGGAATTGCCTAGCGGGCAGCCGGCCTAAGCCATGGCAACGGCAGCGGCCGCCCGCAGGCGGGGGTTCTCCTCCTCGGTTGCTCTCTGGAAAAGACAAGCGGCGACGGCTAGGGCTGCGTGCGCGTCGGAAAGGAGAGGGAGGAGGGGCGGCGGCTAGGTTTCCCTCAGGAGCAAACACGCTCTGTTCACACAGGAATTACTGTTCACGACGCGTACTGCTCACCGCCGGAGTTACTGTTCACGACTCTGATACAATGTGAAAAATAAGATTGTATTGAATGGAATGGGATGAATACAAGACTGGACGCCCTCTTCTTTATATAGGAGAGGGAAGACACCCTAAGACTTAGGACGCAAGTAATCTAAACGGGCTGAAATACAAAAGCCTAATAATTAATTAACCTATTAACTAAATAGGCTAATATAGACTCTCTAACAATCACCCAATGTTTTAGAAAACGGGAAGCGGGAGGCGTGCGGAGAGCACCTTGTGGCCGCTTGAGCGCCAGGCGGGCGCCTAGGCGGGCGCTTTTTGAAAAAGCGGGTACCTAAATTCTTCTATAATTTAATAGAATATATATACATATTTGTATATAAGTAATATATTTATAAGGAACTTTTATACTTATTTAGACAGCCTACACAAAAAAATAAAGCACCCAGATAGTTTTTGACACAGTTGTAATATGGTATTTGGGTACTACTAATACCCAAATAGTTTACTTTCACTGCAGTGAATATATTCTGATTATATGTACTAAAATGCAGTAAGCAGTAGAAAATATATAATGTATTAATGTAGATTATGCAGTAAACAATTAGAATATATAGAATGCTTTATTATCAATATCCAGTAAACAGTAGAATATATATTACACGATAAAATGTATTAGTACATTATATTATATAAGGTAGAAGGGTACATAAATACAATATGCATAATGCAGTAGATATTTATGTATGTATTGGTGCATTATTAAATGTATCATACAGTAAGGTTTCATATTAAACAATGTAAAACAGCAATGTATTATATTATTACAGACTTATAGTATTGTATATTATATTACATGCTAATACAGTCACTCATGCACATACATAGATACTAGGCAAGTCAATATATAGTAGCAGCAACAACATTTGATTACAAAAAAATGAAAAATGAAAGCAACGATACCAAAATCCAGCGCCCAAAAATTAGGCGGCCAAAAGCGGGCGCCCAAAACAAGGAATCAGGCGGGCGCATAGGCGGGTTAAAGCGGGTTTAGGCGGCCGCTTAATGGGCTGCCGCCTGAGTGGCCGCTCAAAGCCTTAACCGGGCGGTTGGGCCTCTTGGCCGCTCAGGCGGGCGCCTAGGCGGGCGCCTGGGACGCTTTTCAAAACACTGCAATCACCATCATAAAAAGTAAGCCTCTTCGTATAATAATCCATAGGTGTAGATGCAGGTTTGCAATGCATCATACTAATCTCACTTAGTCAATAGATCCAAAAAGTACTCCCCTCTGAGATAGATTGATACCTTTCTTGGAACGTAGAAAGTACTTGAGGTTACCCAAATTCTTGGTTTGAAATTGTGTCTCTACACTGTAGCCACTCCTTGAGCTGAGATATACCTTTGGAATCATCTCATGTAATCATAATATCATCTATATACATAACAAGGACAATAGTGCCATAAGAAGACTTATAAAAGAATGAGGAATAATCTGTAGCAAAACGCTGAACCCATACTGAGTAAATGCATCACGTCGACAAGTGTGTGGGACACTATAATCATTGTATATTGATATGTACACCCATGTCCTATATATTGGGGAGGAGGCAATTATAAGGAAGTGGACTAAAACCCTAGTGGGCCAAGGCAAACATGCTCATGCACATAATAGACAAATTAACCTATTAACTAAATAGGCTAATACTTTCTAAGACTCCCCTTCAAGCTGGAGCATGGGGTGAACATATGTCCAAGCTTGGAGTTACATGACTCGATGAAACGATAAGAAATAAATGCTAGATGAAAGATAGAAATGTCACTCATATAAAATTTGTTACTCCCCCTTAAAGAATACTCCCTAACTAAACATATGATGACACCTCTTTTGAGTTGAGTTTTGCAACAACTTTGGAAAAGGTCATATGAAGTGCATTTGGAATGAAGAACATCTGATATATGGAATCGGAACACCACAACATAATCTCGCTACAATCAAATTGGTCTAGACGATCAGAACTACCACGATTATGCCATCTTCACTGGAAAGGAAGCGCACATTCAACACATCCCACGTATATAACGCGATACAAACACAGAGGCACAATGTTAATGTAGTAATAGCGGTGTCTCCACATCATTAGAGAAGGATATCCAATAGGAATTAGCGCAGGAGACCATAGACGTGCTTAACACGGCACAAACACAAGCTGGAGGAGTTGTTGATGGCTGGCATACTGGTTCCATAAGTCTGGCACATGAATCTTGGAGCCTTAATAGGAATGAAGGCACCACCAAGGAAAAACCCAAGAAGATCAACAAAAGATGCAACTCAGACAAGATGCAACGAAAGTAGCCCGGTGAAGATCAATTTAAATGAATCCTTGTAGATACTGAATGCACATGCTAGAAGATGACGAGCTTCATAGAAATTTGATGAAGTAGCAACCATATGTCTCATGAGGAATGCAGCGAGAATGATCAACTGAAACATCTTCAACACTAAAGGGAACTAGAGGCCAAAATTAGCCGCAACAACTCTCGTTCTGATGTACATAATGTGGTATGAACACGAAAGGCTTGGTGTTAATGTTGCAACTGTGAGATCCTTCAACGCGACATGAAAGTGGTGGATAAATGGAATTTGCACATATAGCCAACCCACAAGTAAAGTGATGCTAAGTGGAAATGACGTGCCACAAAGACATTAAAAGAGCAGATGTGCTGGAAAATACGAAGCTTCATGAAGATAGCTTGGAATACATCACTCTCGTCTCTTTATCTCTCTCCTCATATGCTCTCTCTCATCTTCTCCTCATACCCTCCTCTCTCTTACTCTCCATCTCCTCTATAACACCCCCCCCCCCGCCCCGTGTACAAAGATAATGAGTAGATGGCGTGGAAAGAGACTTGTCCCTGCCGCACGTGGAAAGACACACACATGATGGCTGGGAAAGGAAAAATGTAAAACAAAAATACTACCGGAATGGAAACTCGGTAGAAAGAGGAGTAGCACTATCAGAATGGAACTCGGTAGGAAAATGAGTGACAACCAAAATGGATTTCGGTAGGAAAATTGATAATCGGAGTCAATATGCAAAACAACTCAATTATAAGATCCAGATAGAGAAATTAAATGGATCTTTTCTTGACCCGCCGTCCTCGCAATTTTTTTTTAGTAGGAGAAATTTGGTGGGCTTATAACTTTACTTGAAACAGGCTGTCTGCAACACGTCGTGTAGGGTATGAGCACGCTATGTAGATTTTTAGGGGTGAGATGCAGACTCCTGATGACACACTATGTGAGGTTGCTAATACGCCGTGTAGCTCCTTCGCTTGAAAATGATAAACTCCTTGAAACACGCCATGTAGGGATCCTACACGCCGTGTAGGATGTCGGAGGCGTAAATCAATATCCCCTGACACTTAGTGTTGGTTGGCCAGCACGCCGTGTAACTTGCGATTTGGGCGAACTCGAAGATGATAGATTCCCACCGACATGCCGTGTTGGTTGACTAACATGGCGCGTGACTTGCGATTTGGACGAACCTTTGCACTGCTGAGTGAATTATGGAATACAGGCTGTGTTGGCTGGCAAACACGTCGTATAGCATTCCGCTGAAGCATGAATTGACGGGAATTAGCACCGTCAAGGTGACAAAGAACACTAGGAATAAGCACCATGGGTCGACGGGAATTAACGTCGTCTTTTGTTCTCCTATAGATCATGTGAACATGATGTCGTGGAAACTCCTTGCTTGTCCACGACCTGAACTGGACAGGAAATAGTGCCGTTCAGGGTCCTGAGAAGTGGATAGATGGAGTGATGGGCAGACTTTAGCCGCTTTGACTGCTAGCGCGGTGGCTGGACAAGGAGGCGACAGGGCAAAATGTGGTGAACATGGTGACGATTGTTGGAGACGATTGATGGAGCGGAAGGCAAATGTGCGTTGGTGTGGCTGCTTTAATGGTGGTGGCTACGTACGGAGCAGTGTGTGGAACAAATCTTCTCTGAGGAGAACTCAAGGAAAGTGACGAGTTGACAATGACAACCAAGAGGGAGACTCAATGGCTACTTTGATTGTGGATCGAAAGCATAGATGGCGGGGAAGGATGACGCCGACGAATAAATGAAGATTGGATCTTTAAGAAAGTGGGAGAGAAGCCATGGAGGCCGAGAGATGCCTGGCGGCCGACCTAAGCTATGGAGACGGCGGTTGCCGCGGGCTATGCTCTCGCTATTGCTCTCTCTAAGAGAGAGAGGCAACGACTAGGGTGGAAGAAAAAGAAGAGATGAGAGGGAAGAGAAAACGACTAGGGTTAAGCTCCTAGGGCACACTCTGATACCTTGTTGACAAGTGTGTGGGACACTATAATCATTGTATATTGATATGTACACCCCTGTCCTATATATAGAATAGGAGGCAATCACAAGGAAGCAGACTAAACGCTAATAGGCCAAGGCAAACAAGTCCATGTACATAATAGATTAATTAACCTATTAAGTAAATAGGCTAATACTTTCTAACACATCACTAAACTTTTCAAACCACGCACACGCCGACTGTTTCAGACCATATAAGGACTTATTCAATCGGAACACCTTCTCACACCCCTTGAGCAACATACACTAAAGGTTGCTCCGTATACACCCCTTTAAGAAGATGAAGAAATTCGTTTTTAACATCCAGGCGAAGAAGAGGTCGATCAAAATGAGCAGTGGTACAAATAGTAAGCCACACAAGATTAAGTTGGGCAACATGTAAAAATGTCATAAAGGAATCCATGCCATGTGTTTGAGCATAACTTTTGGCCACAAGATGAGCCTTCAGATAATTAACTGAACCATCTAGTTTGTGCTTCACAATATACACCCAGTGGCTTCCAACAACATATTTTCGTGCATGAAAATTCACCGAATTCTATATAGAGTTGTGGCACAATGCCTCCATCTCACTATCTATAGCCTATATCCATCTGTCATGCTAAGCTGCCTCGATAATGAATCACTATAGAGTCCATCTGAATACCACAAGTGCTTGCAAAAGGTGACATGAGATAAACAATAGACATTGAAGATTGTGTGTTGTATAATGCACGAACAAACACCTTTTCGTAAACCAAGGTTATCAGTACCAGACCGAACTGGCCGGTTCAACCGGTTGAACCTGGAACCGGTCATCAAACCGCCATCAAACCAGTGGACCTACCGGTTGAACCGGTGAACCAGCGAACCGGTCCGGCAAAACGCTTGGTTCGCCCACGTAGCAAATCAATGTATTGTTGTTGCTATTTTTCACTGATTTGGCTGTTGGGTGTTGGTTGCAATACTGTTTCTTTCACAGCTTCAATGGTAATACTTTTATTCTACATCTACGGTTCACTAATCTAGTTGTTATCATTGATTATCCATGTACTATCTACTCGTCTTTGATTGTTGTTTGATTTCACATTGCATTATTTACCATGCAGTGTCCCCAAATGACGTTAAAGACTTGTAGTACATTTAGGTTATTGTATAAATTAATATTGCATTGGGTTGTATACTTAATGAATTAGTTAATTAATTCTGGATACTATATAAATGTTGGTATGTGTATGTCCATGTGTTAAATAAAATTTGTTATTTGATTTGTTTATCAAGTTATTGTGAGCAGTTGTGCTATTATGCATGTTTCGTAACTTTTTAGGGCTATTTTCCATGCATATCAAATGCATTTATATATTTTTAAATTATTAGTGACATCATGCTAACGTCAATGGTTGAATCGGTCATGCCACTGGTTGAACTAGTGAACCGAGAAACAGAGGCCTTACCAGTTCACATATGACAACCTTGCCGTAAACCAATGGGAATATGTAAGTCAGAACAAAAATATCTGGAGGGCTCTCAGTAGAGACAAGTTTTCAGAAACCTTGAACATTGATGAGCCAATCTGTGGGACTGATATTGCTACATCTCTGGAATTATGTCTAGCTCGTATGGTGTAAACTAAAGGAAACTGTTGTGAGCTACCTAACGGGGATATGGTAGGGATGTGATTAGGTACTCTCTCATCACTCAACACATGAACAAGTTGGCATGCTTGGTGGATTGATGGGTGTTCTCATTCCCTCAAAATCATATCGCCCCCACGTAAAACAAAGTCAACAAAGAGTGGACTCATGAAAGGTAATGTCAGCCGAGACATAGATATGACAAAGACTCGGAAAATAGCACTTGTACCCCTTCTGTGTGGGAGAGTATCCCAAAAAGACAGTACAAATGAAACATCCCAAGATTTGAGATCTCAGATAAAATGACCTTAAAAGGAATGATTGGATTACCCATATAACCAAGGTGCACCTCGTTTTCAGGGAGCCCATCACTAAGAACTCTATAGTTAAGCGTGCTCAGCTTGGAGCAGTACTAGGATGATTGACCTATTGGGAAGCTGATCCAGACTTGTGCCTGAGTGAGGGCAAAGCACACAGTAAAGGCCAATGGTGATTTGTGGGGCCAATCCTCATTCTTGAATTCTAGTAGAGCCTTGGACGGTGGGCTCGTGCGACACAAATAATATCAGAGCCAATTTCCCTCTAGTAGGTGGGCCCCACATGGGCAAGTGGCATGTTAGTCTTAAGCCGTGCGGTCCAAGCATGTTGGAAAGGGCTATCCGCTGAGACGAGATGGAGCCACCCTTGTACTGGTAGCCCTGGATGGGAGCTGTGCGTCCATGGGCCATTCAGGGTTTGGACTGGAATGGGGAAGAGATTATTAGGCCTTATAGTTGAGCCTTGACGAGGACGTCAAGAGTCTAAGGGAGATTGTAACATCCCATGATTTGAGGTCTCAGATAAAATAGTCTTAAAAGAAATGATTGGACTACCCATATCACCAAGTAGTGCCTCCTTTTCAGGGAGCCCATCACTAAGAGCTCCGTAGTTAAAGAGTAGTACTAGGATGGGTGATCGGTTTGGAAGTTGATCCCGACTTGTCAATGAGGACAAAGCACACAGTTAAGGCCAGTGGTGATTTGTGAGGCTAGTTGTCATTCTTGAAACTCTACTATAGCCTTGGATGGTGGGCTCAGGCGTCACAATGAACAACACGAGGAGACAACTTGTTCGTAAGTGAATATAAATTATGAACAAAAGCAACACATGTAAAAACACGAAGGGGAACAAGAAAAGGTTGCTCGTCTGGTCTCTAACAGAGAAGGGAGTGGAGCCATGCAAAACCAAAGATGACTGACAATTAGCAGCGTGAAGGGTATTAAACCAGTGCTTTTTTGGCATAGACATTTGTAATAGAAGTGCAAGTCACATCAGGAAGATGACAATCTTGCGCTTAGCCACCTCGTTTCGTTGGGGTGTACGAGGACATGTAGTCTGATGAATCTTACCTACGAAATCACAAAAACTGGAGACCATGCTTTTGAATTTATTCCAATGCGTTACCAGTAGAAAAGATCTTATGGAAGAGTCAAATTAAACTTTTGTCCATTGACGACTTTTTCGATAACATATACTTCTAGATTTGAGTAGGTAAACCCAAGACATCCAAGAGAAGTCATCAACAAACGAAAGAAAATTACACAAGCCAATATAGCTTTGATCTTCAATAGGATCCCAAACATCACAACATATAAGATCAAAAAGGCGCTTAGAGCATTAATAACCTGACTAGGAAAAGATGCACATTGATGTTTGTCTAATTGACATGACTGACACTCAATAGAAGGAACAAAGGATAGACTTGGAACAAGCCTTCGTAGACTCTGCAAGGAACCATAACTTCCGGATCAAATGTTCGGGAATTAACCAAGAATAATTATCAAATTTTAACAGACAAAATGGGAAAACTGTAAGAAAATAAACTTTTTCGTACCTTTTTGAAAACTTGGATCTCCAAACTTCTATCCACTTAAGGATTCTACTCTAACTAATCCTCCTTGTATTTTACTTCATGTATTTCACAATATGACGATTTACTAGTTTGTCCTTTTGGCTTGTACCTAAAACGCCGACAAATAAAACGTCGGTCAGCCGAAGCTGGTATGTGGGGGAAACAATAAATGTGCAACTATGATAACAACGTAATCATTCAATTAATCATTTAACAACTAAGATTACGTTTTAAATATAACTCCGCGATCCATGAGTACCCTATCCTCTGTGCTATCCCTGTAGTGGACCTGGATACTACCTTCCTTATGGTAGATCCCCATTAAACCCCTCATGGTCCCACCTATAGGTGAACCAATTTCTAGGGTTGAGTCACATGGCACTACTCGTAAGTAGCCCACTCCTTAACTCATGGCAGGCTAATGAGTCTCATGGCACTACACGTAGGTAGCCCGGTTTCTAACTCTCGGTAACCTAGACCTTACTCTAGGATTACCCCCTTTTTTTTAGCCGTTTCAAAGCAATAGAGGTGGACCCGGATCTAGCCAGTTATATACGCACATTTATAGTGATAATCATAGTCACTTTATAGTTGCATGAAATAAATAAACATCCAACAGTTATTTTCAAGCAACCGATTAAAACTTTGGGAATCGTCGTGAAACTAGAGTGATTATTCATAAGTGTAACCACATACCTGATTCAGAGCAACTTGATGTCCAAGCATTAATTTTCAATACAATCAAACAAGCAGTCAACAATATCCTGAAAATAATGCATAACATCCCAGTGTCATTATTTTATTCAAAATATTCTCAGGATTGACTTGGATTCCACCTTATGATTTCTAGGCTGACTTTAGGGTTTTATTAGGGTTTTAGCCTTCATTATGCATTAACCACTTTTAACGCTCTATTAGTCCACAAACCCTACTTTCAACGTCATAAGCATAATTGAAAGTCAATTAAGTCTAATCTATTGCTTTTATACTAAAACTACCATCTTTGCCCTTTAAGTCATGTCAAGATCATTAAGGCCAATTATTATGTTCAGGTTTCTTTAAATTGACAACTCAATAAAGATCTATAGCTTGATTCTCAAAGGAATCCTAATTACTACAATTCTCATCGTTTATGTTAGCAAACCCTAACTTATCATTAAATACACTAGAAAACCCAATTTATCCACATTAATGATCTTTTATACTCAAATTGGATTTAGAACGACATAACTCTATCTTATTCATGGATTGCACAATTAAAACCATTAAAAGACATATTCTCGTAAATTAGGGTTTCTAAGCCCATTAATGCAAGCTTAGGTATATGAAACCCTTAACTAAGACAATTATGTACAAAGATCATTCTTTTAGATCTAAATAATCCATTTCATTGTCATCAGGTTAATATTTGCTCAAAATAATCAGAGAACATCATTATATTCAACTATCATTAGTTCTAAGGGGTTTTCATTAATTAAACCATTAAAGATGATAACTTTATGCACTTTTTGAATTGTAATTAGAATCAGGCTTCAATTATATTTTTATTGCATTCCTTGAGTTCTCCTGATCAAAATTCATATATAACTTATCTAAATCCGAGCTACCAATCTTTAGATATGATTTTTGCAAAAAATTACTTACTTGGCCAATCAGATGGCGCCACGTCATCAAGCTCATGCAACGTTGGCTTGTCTAAAAACATAACTGAATTACTCCTTTACCCTCGCGTAAGCTGTTGGCTTTTGAATACCCGGAGGGGTAGTTTCGTCCAACGGATTCGTCATCCTCTACCTTGCACACCCTAGCGCTTCTGCCGGCTACGGCTACTTCGTGGAGTTGCTCCCTTCGTCCCTGGGCTCGAGGGGGGCCGGCGACTACTGCCCTGCGTCCACAGCCTTCCGACGCATCAAGGGGGCTCCTATAAAGCGGCCAAGGTGGCCGCTACAAGCCTGTCCGGCCGGCGGCGTTCAGCTGATGGTGCAGACCTACTGCGGCGGCTGTGCGAAGTCGAGCACTCGGGGAGGGAGCCGATCGTCCTTATGTTGTTAGGAAACGCCATGCCTCCATCCTGGAGGAGCCGCAACTCCTCACGCTCTGGGGTTTAGAACTACTCCTTAGACTAGGGTTTGGAAGTAGGAGAAGAGAAAAGGATTCTTGGGATTCTCTCTCTCTCTCTCGAACTCGAACCAGTGCTCTACCCTATATATAGGGGAGGGTATTTCACACCCCAAGATGTGCATTCATAAGGTCCCAAGTCCTTTTCCCAAAAGGAAACATATTTTCCTTAGTTAAGAAGCAACTTCTCTCTCTTCCATATCTTTTGATATTCTTTATTATTTAGGTATATAGGAAATTTGAAATTCCTCTTTCTTATTCTCTTTATTCTTGCTCTTTAATCCATTAGAACGAATTTCTATTTTCTTTTAATAGAAATTACTTCCTTTTTCATAATGCCACCAAAATCATTAATAAAGTATCATATTATCTTTTATTTTGCAAATTTTGGTATTTTCTCTTTCCTCTTCCTTCATTGGGGCTCCTTGTACCCCAAGAAACTCTATTATTTCGAAATTACTTTTTAAGGATACTTATTATCCTTCTAGATGCATCTATATGCATTATTTCACATTATCTTGTTTATTTCTTATTAAAATAGTTCTTTTTGAGGATTCCTCTTTATTTCTCTTTTATTTTCGTCATTGGTATTCATTTTATCATTAGGAATCCTTGGGATACGAAAATCCACAAAGGATCACTCAATTATACCTTTTTCCACTTATTTCCAACATTTTAACATTATTTTCAATTTCTTTCTTACTAAAGAAATACTTAATTAATCTTTTCTTTTCTTATTGCTTTCTTTTTGCAACTTTTGACTCCTTGGAACCCAAGGAACCCAAGAGGCACGAAATCCATCCTTGGATTATATCTCTTTGCCTTCTAGAGGTTTCCATCTCCTTCTTTTCTCAAAAACTCAATTATTCATTTACTAATTTAATATTTCAATTTCCTTTCTTCATTTCCTTGTTATTGGGCCCAATAGCCAATAAAGCCCACAACACAATCATCAAAGCTATTGTAAATGAAATCCATTTATTCAAAGCAAATTATATCATTATTTGTTAAATAGTCTTTAATATGAGAAATTACATTTCTCACCAATGAACCCAAAAATTGGGGTTGTAACAGTCTCAATCTTCCCCTATGCCATGGCAAGACGACAAAGGATCACCACAAAGTTATGCGGAAATTGTTGCTTGTTGATGTGAGAGACATTGTGTCTTGATAAGACACGTCGTGTCACTTGTCTTAATACATCACATCATGGTCTAGAACGATTTCTGTTGAAAAAGACGTTGTGTCTTTGCAATTACGCATCGTGTCTGAAGGTCGTAAGTGGAGAAGCACCATCTAGAGGAAAATACGTTGTGCAATGCAACAAGTGTCAGTGTGTTGTGTGCAGATATAGGTTTCCCAAAGAGGTAGACATTTCTGTGTTTGTGTGGCGACATGGCATGTCTAGCAAATGAAACGTCATATCTAAAGGGCTGAAGGAGCACCAGAATGGAAGATGCGCTGTTACGGGGATGGATACAAGGCACCGGGTAAACACTCTGAGCAACGACGGGAAGAAGCCCCATTACAAGTTGAGAAGGATGATGTGATCCTGACACATCAACAACCTCTGCAGACAAAGGCATTTATCCACGCATGGGGAATATGTGGAGAGGAGGAAGAGCGACGGGGAAGACTGTTTGTCCTCCTAGCCGATAGAGAGCAAAACTCCTCTATTCTTCAAGCAGCCATTGCGTGGTGGATTCCCTAGAGGCACGGTGCACATGGAGAGGAACAAAGTGTCAACCATGACACTCTTGAAACGAGAAGGGGGCAGCGACGCCCCTAAAGAGATGGGGGGGGGGTGATACATGGAGGAGGGAGAGAGAAGTAGAGTGGGGCGGTTCCTGAGGGTTGCGTGCCCTAAAAGGACAATTGCTCTTATGCCATGTAAAAGGGTTAATGAGAAGCCATAACCCACTATAGCAGATTGTCCTTTATTATATAGAGGAGAGGAATGTAACAATTATAGAAGAAACCCAAGATAAAGAGAAATAAGAAATAACACAATTTAAGAATAAGAATAAGACTATATTCTAATAGATACCTTATGTCAATTTAATGTAGCCACACACTGGAGGGTTGGTTGCTTTGACAAGAAGGTTTGTCGCTTCTTGCTTGACAAGTATGTGGTCATATTCTCTATTTTCAGGGGCAGCATCCCGACTCCATGCTTGGGCAACAATGGCACCTGGATACTGGTCGGCTAGGATAAAGCCGACTTGAAAGCAGGCATGGAGTTGACTTGGCTGCAACCACTCCTAGCTGTTGTGGTGATTAGGATGATGCTGGCTTGAAGGATGATGTGGCTTGTTATGGAAGTATGGGTGGGGGCTATGATGCAAACAAGGGGAAGCGAGCGGCTTGGCAAGGACATAATTTGTATATGGGAGGGTGGGGGCTAGGCTGGATGGCGTTGACTGGGGTTGAGCTGACTGAAGGACTCTTAGAACACTTTTAGACACAGTAGACTGCTGCCAAATAGAGTGAATTTATGACATGGACATGGAGCTTGCTTGGCAACTTCAACTAGGTACTCGACATGGTAATTGATGGCTCGTTGACACCATCAATGAGGAATGGAAGTCTCCTCGTAAGCAACCTTATGGTTTGGTCGAGATCCTCGAATACCATGTAATCACATGTATTAGGGATGTGAGACAACCATTTGGTCTCTCTCACATAATATATATGTTGGAGAGTCTTAGTAATTAAGTCAATGGGTCGATTTGTCATATGGGCCCAATTATGTTTTGGCCCATTAGAGTTTTTCTTAGTCTGTAATCCTTCTTCCTTTTCCTATTATATATGTATATATGTGTGTGTGTGTGTGTGTATATATATATATATATATATATATATATAGAGAGAGAGAGAGAGAGAGAGAGAGAGAGAGTCAGGCTGAATACACTCGAGTGTATTCGGAGCAGAATACACTCAAGTAGTTTTTCATGATGCAATATTTTTTTTTAAATCTAATCCGTTGATCTTCTTAAACATCTTGTGAATAGCTCATACACAAAATTTGAGCACATTTGGACATTTATAGGTCATATTATAAAGACCGCAAAAATTATGCATTTCAAATTAGTTTCATGCGTCGATTTTTTATAGTATAACGGTGAAGATCAATGGTTTACATTTTGCAAAAAATAGTCTTGATATGCAAACACACTTGAGTGTATTTGTGCGATCTGTACACTCGAGTGTATTCTAGCCTGACTCTCTCTCTCTCTCTCTATATATATATATATATATATATATATATGAATATGTGTGTGTGTTGGGGGGGGGAGGGGGCTGCCCATCTAATAACAAGAAACACATAAGGGAATTTCCCACATGTCTCGTTTTCTACACTAAGTATATCTCAGAGAATAGTACATTAAACATTTAAGAGTAGGTTCATTACCTTTGTATATAAGTCTGTATACATGTAAGAACTTGTTTCCGAAATATTTTTGCTATTACATTTCTGTTATGTCCTGACTTTGTTTACTATAACTTATGATCTTTCAATTTCTTAGTGCAAAGCCTCCAGCTGGAGTTCCTTACTTGCTATCGATTGCTGGGGTGCTTCTTGGGTGCGCTTTAGTCTTTTCAGTCATTGTTTACTTTAAGGAGGCTGCGTCACTTGTGGCGGCTGTTGCAAGATCTGGTTTTACTGCTGCATTCTCTTTGATATTTGTTTCTGAAATAGGTGACAAGGTAATAAATTGAGTTGACGCTGCATCATCTTTTGTTTATTTGCAATATTAATTGAGTTAAAGATGTTAAATTCTTATCTTGCAGGATAAGGAATCGTCAGAATATTCATATAAACAACCTAACCACATTTTTATCATATAATGTTTGGCACCTTATATGCAGAATTTTAGAGATAAATATCCTAATAAAAAGAGAACTGTTGTGATAATTAGTAATGAGTTCATTGTGTTAATTGGGCTTGGCCCGTTTATCATAGATCCATGTAATTTCCCCCTCTCACAAATAAAGGAAAGGGCTCTCGTGTATCAATGTTAACAAAATCTCAGAGACCACATGGTATTAAAACGCAAAGTTACATAAATGACAACACATTATTCCATTGATTTTTTTTTTCTCTCTCCTACGGTGTTGACATTCGGATAATTCCTCTTTATCTTCTATAATTCGCCTACCGTGCATCTATACTGGTAGTGCTTACCTTTTTCTTTCTTTTACATTGCTTTCAAACCACACTTTTTTTTGTTATGGCTGTAGAGAAAACTCTGATTCCACCACTTATCATCTATAGTGATATGCCTAACGACTCTACCATTAAATTAATTGGGGATAATTTCCTGCTTTGGATGAATACGGTTCAGATTTTTTTTAAAGTTGCACGGCCAAGGTTTTAAAAAGCACGAAGCGGGAAGCGTGCGGATGGGACCTTGTAGCCGATTAATCGCTAGGCGGGCGATTAAGCGGGCGCTTTTTAGAAAAGCGGATTTCCAATTCCTATAAACTTTTTGGCAATATTACATACATATGTATATAAATACTATATTTTTGAAATTTTTATACATATCTAAAAATTGTACAAGAGAATATAAAACGCCCAAATAGTTTAGTTTATAACACAACTATACAACAATGATTGTATCTATATAATATAGTAAATAATATACTTGTCATGGATAAAGCACCCTACATGTAAAATAATAAGTGTATATACAAGATGCAACAACAATTTTGTATCACATGTTTACATAGCTAAACAGTAAACAATAAACCTATCATAGCTAGCTTACAAACATATTATATCATCAAATAGTCATACATTACAACAGTACATTTAATCAAAGTATGCATTCTAAATGAGATAATAGTCACCTATAATATACTTGGATACATCACAAAAGTACCATATCATACAGCTTACATACAAAGTATGCATTCTTAATTTGAACTAGGTATATCATAGTACATTTAATGTATGCTAGTTTAATATATTATAGTCAATACTAATCGGGGCATATAATGTACTTAATGTTATATGCTTACAGCAGTTTTTTTTAAAAAAAGCGGGCAAAAAGCGGCCACTTTTCTCAAATTCACTCAAGCGGCACTTATGGCACATTTTAATCGGCCACCACCTTGTGGCGATTAAGCGGCCGCCTAGGACACTTTTTAAAACACTGTGCACTGCATATTTAAATATATCAGGGACGCTTCACCAGCAACACCCGATAACACCTGGGTCACCAGAAACAGTCAGGTCCTATCTTGGCTCTGTGCATGGAGCTGGATATTGCTGTCAATTATATGTGGCGCTGGAATGCCAAACATATATGGTACGAGATGAAACAATTTTACAAGCATGACACAATTGTCTTTGCTTCTACAATGCAATGGTCAGAGTAGCAGGGTGATCTCCTGTTGTCCAAGTATTATGATGCAATAAAGGCACTCACCAACCAGCTTAATTTTTTCTCGCCCACAACATTTGCTGACGTCACCAAGAGAAATCCAACTTCATCACCGGGTAATTCCTGAATGGACTATCCTCGATATGTTGCTGTTTGTCAACTCTTACTTGTTAGCATGACGCTTCCAACCATGGATCAAGCATATGCTCACTTGTCCCAATCTGAGATGGAATCTGCACGTATCTCCCACACCAACGCTTATGACTTCTAAGATGCACTTGCTGCCACACTCATGGTTATGGATGAGCATGTGGATCGTGGTTGAAGTGCACATAATGTGGCAAGATGGGCCACACTGTAGGCGTTTGTCATTTAAAACATAGATACCCTACTCACTATGGTTGAGGATGTGGTAGGGAAATTGCACACGTTGCCCATGCTCCACCTACTCATGTCGGCCAAGGTCCAACTATGATGCATGCTGCTCCTGCAACCTTGGTTGGAAGCTCCTGTGACGTCTCTCTAACAAACGAGGAATATGAATGACTCTTAAGTGCTTTATAACAAGTTGTGATTCTCCACTGCATTCTCAACCTGGATCTACAACAACATATCTTACACAGACCGACAGGCAGATTGGCTACTCTCTTGTATATCCTCTGTAGGCTTTGTCTGTCTACTCACCTCACAGCTACACACCAAGGTAACTTTGAGACAACCATGATTGCTTTACATCCTGACTAGATAGTTGATTCAGATGCATCCCAATGCATGATGGGCATGCGACACCTCCTTCAAACCATTTACTCTTATATTTCTCCCATCTATTACCCTGGCAGACGGGTCTATCAAAACTGTCGCCAATAGTGGCTCTATCCCACTTCATCCATAAATTTACAGTCTCTTCATTATTTTCCACATTTCCCATACAATTTACTTTATGCTGCAATACTTGTTGTTTCTTTGAAATGCTACCTAATTTTTGGTCCTAGTGGTGTTAATCTACAAGATTTGTGGAGTATGATGACGATTGGATGGGCAGTGCGCTTTGCTAATGTGTATACTCCCCTTCCTTATCTGTCGTCGTCTGCTCCTTCATCGCAAGTTCGCTGTACATTTTGTTCATTCGTCGCTTGAAAAATTCAAGATTTTAGATCCCACCGTATCTTAAATTTCCTATTTATCTTGTGATGTATGTCATTTGGGCAAACACCATAGGGTGTCTTTTCATGCCCGTATTTGAAAACAATCTGTTAGAGAGTTCGTTTATTATTATTATTGTCTTTGTAATATGGGCCTAAGTGTTCTGGCCCATTAGGGTTGGTCTTATGTCTGTACGCTTCCCTGTCCTCCTATTTATAGGAGCAGGGTTTCTTCTATTCAATACAACAAGCAGCCGTCTTTTATTCTCTAAGATGGTTCAGAGCAGTGATCCAACCCTAACCCGAACAAAGGAGAGAAAAACTTTTTCCGCCTGCGGGCGGTCGTAGCCGCTACTTGGCTTGGCTGCCCGCCAGGCATCTCCCCTGCCATCCGTCTGTTGGTTACAGCAAGGAATTGCAACCCACCGCGTTGCCACCCTGTCTCTCCCGCTCAGCTCTCCTGGCCTCTATTGTCGCTCTCCTCCTACCTATTTCAACAAATTCTGACACTGTCATCACCTCTATTCCAAAAGCCTTTCTATCATCCACCCCTCAATTAGTCTGTACGCATTGCTATCCCTGCCATGCTGACGCAACCCTTGTTCGCCAACTTCCGTTTATGCCTCGCCCTCTACAAGATTTCTTGTGCTGTTGTTGCATCTCTCCCAAGAAGGGGATGCAATTATTACTGAAAATCTGCCCTTTATCATCACGTGGATCCCTGCAACATGGTTTAGTAGGCTGATTCTCTCCTTTTGTAGTTGCTAATTGCCCATTAAATGCTATCGGGGTCCATGTGTTGTTACGACACTTTTAACACTTGCCGCTATCCTTTTTTTGTGCACTGCCTTAACAAATATCATGGTCTTTGTTGCTTATTCTATTGCGGAAGTATAAAGAGAATATAAAAATAAAAAGTAAAGGAGAGTGGGTCCGGTCAACAGTTGAATAAAAAAGTGGTATTTTTTGTACTTGAATGGAGTACAACTGTAGACACATTGCGGCGCCTACAACCAGCCGTAGGGTGTTCTGATGTTCTCTCCATGACTCTGCCCCTTTGTCCATTTAAAACTGATGATTATCTTGGCACAACAAGAAGCGTCAGGCATCTCTATCCCCACATGCCTGGAGTCTAATTGAATAAAATATTGTAGAAAGGCAAGCAAGTGTCCTCATCTGCCAGCCGGTTACGTATGATGATGATTACAATTAAAGTAAAGGTGCTTATTTTTGCCTCAACTCAAGAGGCATGCATTTGTAATCATGCTTTTCGTGAGTGAAGTATCCGCGATAGGGGCAAGTTGTTTTTTAGAGTTTTTTTATTCTAAAGCCAGCTGCCACTGTTCAAAATTTTACTCTTTGAAGGAAATTAGTTCACAGTTGCGTAGTGCGTTGGCTTTTATTTTTTGAAGCAGTCTGGTGCTCTTTTCTTCCATTCTCTTATGTAGCCAAAGCTGCCGCCTTTTGTTAATCTTTTTTCCGACTGTCGTGCAAGCCTGATTTTTACCTATGTTTCCTATTCTGCTATCTGCCAATTGGGTCTACTGTGAAACCGACATCTTTTGAAGAATCATTTGAATCTTACTTTGTGCTCTTGTCATATAATGTGAGTTTGTGACTTTCCACCCCAACCTCTCTTTGACTCCTTTCGTGCTTGGTGTGAGGGGGAGAATAGGAGGAAGAGAAGATGAGATGCAAGGAGAGATGAAGGAAGAAGAAATGAAGAATTTAGTTATGTTGCTATGTGCATCTTCATGCCACGCTTTGCTATTGTTCTATGGATCTCGTGCTACATATACTACATGATAGTTTTGCTGCTATGTGGTGATTTCTGCTTCTATTATTGCTTATTCATCATCTACCTCCACTGCTGCTATGAAGTTAAATATTGGGACATCATTGTTGCTTCTTGTGCTATGATTCACACATTTTACTTGCTGCTATTTATCTATCCGTGCTTTATTTGCATGTTGACTTTCTACTTTGGACCAACACTCTCTGGACTTTGACGTCTGCTACTGTAGTGGATACTGTATGAAGACGGAAGATGATGAAGATCTTTGTTACTGACTTTACATGGAGCTTGCATATTGGAGTTAGTTATTTGTTAGCTACTCTGTCTACTGGTCTTATATCTGCCTACGTCGTCGACTGTTGCTTCTGTGCGCCAGTACTCTCTGGCATGTTTGTGTTTTGACACGTTGATTCTCTTTTTGTCCTTGCCTTGTGTACATGTCCACTCCTTACTACTGTGTGCCAACACTCTTTGGCTCGTCCGTGCTCTGTTTTGCACGTTGACCTGTCCATACTTTATTTGTACGTTGACCACTACTACTGCTGTGACCCAACACTCTCTGGGCTGCGACGTTAGTAATGAGATGAAGACCATGTTACTTTGATACTTACTTCTGCTCCAGATGATTGTGTTGCTGCTTATTTCTACTCCAGATGATCGAGAAGCTTCTGTAACCTACTTGCTTAGAGTATCTACATGAGGGGGAGTGTTTGCGTGTTTGAGTGCTTAATTGTAATATTAAGGGGAAGAAATTTCTTGTATGGGCTTGGTGTTTTGTTTCTTTATTTTCTAGTTTGACTCCCTATTTGCAAGCTGATCTGGGATTCTCCCAACTTCAACAGAAGTTGGGAGAATCCCAGATCAGCTTGAGGGGGAGTGTTAGAGAGTTCGTTTATTATTATTATTGCCTTTGTAATATGGGCCTAAGTGTTCTGGCCCATTAGGGTTGGTTTTATGTCTGTACGCTTCCCTGTCCTCCTATTTATAGGAGCAGGGATTCTTCTATTCAATACAACAAATAACCATCTTTTATTCTCTAAGACAATCTATTAAACCTTTTGATCTCATTCATAGTGATGTTTGTGGACCTTTTTAACTACTAGTTATAATGGATATAGGTATTTTATTAATTTTGTTGATGGTTTTTCTAGATTGACTTGGCTTTTCTTACTTAAGAATCAGAAGAAGTAATCCCTCTAACAAAGGTTTTTTGAGACTTTTATCAAAACTCTCTGCACATATAATGTGCTTGAATATGTCCAAATTGCGGTCTCTTAGTTTTGTCGTGTGGTCGGTATGATGCATCAATAATCACTGCCCATACCCGCCAATAAAATGGAGTTGCCATACGTAAAATTCAACACTTACTTGATGTTACTCGGTCATTGACAATTCATGCTAATTTGCCAAACGTTTTTGCTCTGAAGCCATTTTGACATGTTTTCTAATCAACCAAAAACCATCTTCTGCCCTCAATGGTAAAACACCTTTTTTAGTCCACCCTCACAAATAGCCTTTTTCTCTCCCAACAAAGATTATTGGATGCCTTGCTTTTGTGCATAACTTCGATTTAGAATATGACAAACTATCTCCCGGGTCCATTAGGACTATCTTCTTAGGATATTCACATGTCTAGAAAGGGTAGAAGTGCTTTGATCCAAGAACCCAAAGGTTGCATGTGTCCACTATTGTTACTTTTCAAGAAGATCAAATGTTCTTTACCTCAGCTACGACTCTGTCTGCTTCACCACTGGAGTTTGTTTTTTTACTACTAGATTATCACTCGGCTACAACCTTCTGTTTAGGATATTTTATCTACACCACCACCACCCCCCTCTAGCTCCAGCTCCACCTCCACCTTAGTTTTTCCTAAAAGTGTACTGACAGGCTGTTCACCAATTCACCACGAGCTGCTCGGCCATCATCCTATACTCCTACAAAATTTGAAAAACTAATGGCTCTTTGGCGAGAACCTCACACTTGCAAAGTAAGAATGTATCTTTAACCTTATTGTCTTACTCATTTATTTCCCTCTGCCTACTTGTTTGTAGCTGCTCTTGATTCCACAACCATTCTTAAATCATGTGGTTGCACTTGGTCATCCTAGGTGGAAGGCTGTGATGGATGATGAAATAATGGCTCTCCATGAGAATAACATCTGGGAGTTAATTGATCCGCCGCGTGCAAGAACATTGTTGGGTGTTGCTATGTCTTCTCGATCGATCACCACGTTGATGGGACAGTTGAATGCCTGAAAGCACGCTTAGTTTCTGAAGGATATGCCCAAACCTTTGGGGTGGACTTCTTTGACACCTCTCCAGTGGCTTGAATTGCCTCTATATGCATTATGATATCCCTGGCCGCTACATTTGATTGCCTCTACACTAACTGGATATCAAGAATGCTTTTCTGTACGATGATCTTTATGAAGAAGTTTATATGCAACAACCTCTCGAATTTGTTATTGAGGGGCTGTATGGTACCAAAGTATGTCACTTACGACATTCTTTGTACGACCTTAAAAAATCTCCTCATTCTTGATTCAACAAATTAGCACTACTCTTGGGACTCAAGAGATATGCAAGTGACTGCTCACTCCTTTCCTCCTATTCCAACAAAGGACATGTCTTGATTTCTGTCTACATTGATGATATTGTGATCATTGGAAACAATGCACATGGAATATCCTCTCTGAATAAGGTGTAAGAAGAAATGAAGGAGGATGAAGACGGGAACACCGATCACATGTCGGCTGCAAGATGCAGCAAACGTGAGTAGGGCTTGAGCCTACACACTTGTATATATATATTAGGGTAAGTACATGAGGTACAAAGAGAGAAAAAGAATAAAAACTAAATTTCATAAGCAAAATAGATCTGCCGCTGGCTTGCCGTTCCGCCGCTGTGCCGGTGTCGATACCATCGACTTGAGTGTCGATGGTATCGACGGAATATTATCTTGCGCCTGAACCAATCTCGATACTATCGACATGTGTGTCGATAGTATCGACCGGGATGCAGCTTGCTTCAACTTGAACCTGAACTGATCTCGATACTATCGACAGAATGTCGATAGTATCGACCGGGATGCAGGTTGCTTCACACTCCCCCTCAAGCTGGAGAGTACACATCGTGTACGCCCAGCTTGCCGCAGAGTCTCTGAAAGATTGCTGAACCCAAAGGCTTCGTCAGAATATCTGCTAGTTGATCTTCAGACCTGACATATGGAGTCACAATAGTGCCGTCTTTTATTTGATCACGAATAAAATGGCAATCAACCTCTATGTGTTTTGTACGCTCATGAAAGATAGGATTTCTGGCAATGTGCATAGCAGATTGATTGTCACACTTGAGCTCCATAGAAGGTAGAAGAGAAATTTGCAATTCAGATAAAACAGATTTGACCCATTTTAATTCACAACATGCATGGGCCATAGCACGGTATTCAGCCTCAGTGCTAGATCTAGCAACCACATGTTGCTTCTTACTTTTCCATGTGACAAGATGATCACCTAGAAAGGTACAATAGCCGGATGTAGATCTCCTATCAGTATGATCACCAGCCCAGTCAACATCTGAATATCCTGTGAGAGACAGAGTAGATGGAGGTGCCTTTGGTCTAGAATATGTGATACCTTTACCGGGAGCATTTTTCAGATACCTCAGAATTCTGCAGACTGCTGTCCAGTGTGATTGTCGCGGAGAATGCATATATTGACTGACCACGCCCACAACAAATGAAATATCAGGTCGGGTGACTGTTAGATATATTAACTTACCCACTATTCTCCTGTAATATTCTGGATCTTTATACTCAGCATCATCAACCACTTCTTTGATGTGATAATCCATTGGTGTAGATACCGGTTTAGATTCAGCCATGCCTGTCTCCTGTAACAAATCAAGCACATATTTTCTCTAAGATAAATTGACACCTGCATGAGATCTAAGCACTTCAATGCCTAGAAAGTATCTTAGTTTGCCCAGATCCTTTGTATGGAAGTGTTTTTGCAAACCCTCTTTGACACGAGATATTCCCATGGTGTCACTGCCAGTAATTACTATGTCATCAACATAGACAAGAAGAATAATGGATCCACGGGAAGAGTTGGAGTAAAATAAGGAATGATCAGTCTTGGAGCGAGAAAAACCCATCTGAAGAATAACTTCACTGAACTTGTCAAACCAAGCTCTAGGTGACTGTTTCAGCCCATAAATAGCCTTTTTAAATTTGCATACTTTCTGACACTCCCCCGAGCAACAAACCCAGGAGGTTGCTCCATATATACTTCTTCCTGTAGATCACCATGGAGAAAAGCATTCTTTACATCCAACTGAAATAGTGGCCAATCAAAGGTAGTAGTAAGAGAAATAATGATCCACACAAAATTCAGGCGAGCAACAGGAGAAAATGTTTCAAAGAAGTCAACACCATAGGTTTGGGTGTAGCCCTTTGCAACCAATCGGGCTTTCAACCTTTCAACTGATCCATCCGGATTGTGTTTAATAGTGAAAACCCATCTACAGCCTACTACTTTCTTTCCTGCAGGAAGATCAACCAGATCCCAAGTACCATTATTTAAAAGAGCTGACATTTCAAGTTGCATAGCCTGTGTCCAGCCACTGTTCTTCATAGCATCATAATGGTTTCTTGGTATAGTCACAGAATCAATCCCAATAGCGAATGCACGAGCCTGCTTAGACAGATGAGACAGGCAACATACATTTGTAATAGGGTGTTTAATAGTACAGGACCTAGTACCTTTCCGAACAGCAATAGGAAGGTTGAGATCTGATGTCTCTGTAGGATTCTCTTGAGTAGAAGGCGATGATGAGGGCTCAGGGACTGGTGCCGTTACTTCTTCTGGATCCTGCCTGCCTCGCCTATGGTATACATGCGTATAATGCTCAATGACGGGTCTATCTCTTGCTTGTTCATCCGGAATAGAAGTAAAATCCGGAATGATAGGTGGCACTCCCTCACTCGGCACCGATGGTGCCAGTCTCTCATTTTGTATTTTTGGTGGCTCTCCCTCTCTCAACTGCTCCCCCTTGCTCATAGCATTGGAGAAATATGGAGTGGTCTCATGGAAAGTGACGTCCCTAGACACAAACATGCGGCGAAGACTAGGACAGTAACACTTGTATCCTTTGCTCGTAGTAGAGTAACCCATGAACAATGTTTTAATGGACCTAGGAGACAACTTGTCGGTCTTAGGGTCGAAGTTATGGACAAAGGAAGTGCAACCAAAAACTCTAAGAGGTATAGGATAGGGAGAGTCCTTGGGACGCAATACAGAAAAAGGAGTCTGTCCTTGAAGAACAGAAGAAGGTTGCCTATTAATCAAGAAACAAGCAGTTAAAAGAGCTTCAGACCAAAACTTCTTGGGCACATTAGATTGAAACATAATAGATCGAGCAATATCAAGAAGATGGCGATTCTTCCTCTCTGCCACCCCATTTTGCTGAGGGGTGTGAGGACAAGATGTGCGGTGGATCATACCAACCGAGCTACAAAAATCAGACATAGCCTTTTGAACATACTCCAAAGCATTATCAGACTGAAGAATTTTTATATTGCAATCAAACTGGACTTTAATTT
Source organism: Alisma plantago-aquatica (assembly GCA_963693085.1). Lineage (NCBI taxonomy): Eukaryota > Viridiplantae > Streptophyta > Magnoliopsida > Alismatales > Alismataceae > Alisma > Alisma plantago-aquatica. The sequence continues at coordinate 499,794,684 of OY856411.1, forward strand.
CAGTATGAAAATGTTTCACAATAGACAACACGGACTCTCTACTTTTAAGAAGGTAGATCCATGTCATGCGTGAGAAATCATCGACAAAGGAGATAAAATAACGAAAACCATTATAACTCTGGTCTTTTATAGGACCCCACACATCACTATGTACTAACTCAAAGGGACAAGAAGCCCGCTTATTGACTCGAATGGGATAGGATAACCTATGATGCTTTCCCAGTTGACATGACTGACACTCTAAGGAAGATAATTGGGACAAATCTGGTTCCAACTTTCGCAGGTTCTCCAAAGAAGGATGTCCATATCTGCAATGCCATAGTAAGGGGGAACCACTCAACATGATAGATGGAGCAGGAGCAGGCATTTGGCGAGGTAGACTGTCACCGTTGAAAAGGTAGAGATCACCTTTCCTAGGCCCCCCACCAATCGTCTTCATACTCTTGAGATCCTGTAATATAAAACAAGAAGGTCCACATATTACCCAACATTTTAGAGCGCCAATCAGTTTTGCAACAGAAAGAAGATTAAAAGGAAATTCAGGCACAAAGTGAACTGATTTAAGATCAATCTTGGGTGTTAGGGAGACAGATCCACTAGCTAAAACTCTTTTCACTGAACCATCTGCCAGTGTAGCAGATTGGTGAGGAATAGATGAGTCAATAGTGTGGAGCAATCTCCTCATACCAGTCATATGCTGAGAGGCGCCAGAATCAACCACCCAAGATGAGGATGAGCCAGATGCTATGAGAGATGTAGCCTGATTACCTGCTGTAGATGCTAGATTTGCCGATGAAGAAGATGATGATGACCCCATACTCATGTGCTGTGTCGCCTGAATGAACCGATCATATTCTTCTTGAGTGAGAGTGATGCCGGTGCCAGAGGTAGTACCCACAGTTGTAGAGGATGAGGATCCTATAGTGGTGGCACAATGTGCTGCCCCCACAGGTGGTGCAGCAGGGCTTCCATGTTTCTTCCAACACTTCTCCACTGTATGTCCCGGTTTGTCACAAAAGGTACATTTCGGACGTGTCCCACGCCCTCTACCCATACCGGGGCGTCCTCCTCGTACCGCAACAGCAACAGACGCATGAGATTCTCCAGAAGGTATATCAGGAACAAAGGAAGCAGACTCAAACAGAGATTGTTGGATCCTTGAATAAGCCTCTACAAGACTGGGTAGTTTATCAGTAGCCAAGATAACGCTCCGAGCGGAGCTACAAGTCGAGTTAAGCCCAGATAAGAATTTGGCTGTAACCAGATCATCTCTATCCTTTATCTATTCTGCAACAGTCACATGATGATAATAACTTAGCTCTTGAGCAAGAGCCTGAATCGCCCCAAAATATTCCTCAAGAGATCGGTCACCCTGTTTTTCAGCAAACAGACGATCATAGATCATAAACTGACGAAGAGCATTCTTCTCTTGAGAGTAATGTTGCTTCACTGCGTCCCATATTTCCTTGGCCGTAGAGTAGAACATGAACCGTGCGGCGATTGCGGATTCCATACTATTCCACAGCCTAGTCTTCACAAGACTGTCATGTCGCTTCCATTCAGCATATCCTTCGTCAGTAGATGCCTTGGGACCCGAGTCAACATGCCTTGCTCTGTCACGAGCCTCCAAGACGGTGTGGATGGCGTTCATCCATAGAAGATAATTTTTCCCGTTGAGTTTGATGGAGGCGATAGGTGACACCTCGTTGTAGATCATAGGTGTCTTGATATCCTCCATTGTAGAACGGAATATATATGACGGATTGATACACGTCAAAGAAGATGTGGTGACGGAGAGATACATGTCACACACAGAAGAAAAACAAGGAGAAATGCGTTACTAACGCATTCACAACCTCCAAATGATATTCCTAATCACACATGGAGGAGGTGTGACTAGGATGATGATTGAGACGAAACTAGTCTTCCGGTGGTGTTTTTAGATGATCGTTGGATCACCTGGAGATCCTCAACCGCTTTGTGATAGTGGCTACGGTAGAATTAGATATCTACCGCAGACCCAGATTAGCCAACGGTGGTTCTTCGCAACAGGTGGATTATGCCAAGCCGACGGGTGGGAAGCAGTCGGCCGTCAAGGAGAGAGAGACCTGGAGAGATCCTCCGGAGAGAGAAAGGAGAAGCCCTAGATCGATCTCCGCTCTGATACCATGTAAGAAGAAATGGAGGAAGAAGACGGGAACACCGATCACATGTCGGCTGCAAGATGCAGCAAACGTGAGTAGGGCTTGAGCCTACACACTTGTATATATATATTAGGGTAAGTACATGAGGTACAAAGAGAGAAAAAGAATAAAAACTAAATTTCATAAGCAAAATAGATCTGCCGCTGGCTTGCCGTTCCGCCGCTGTGCCGGTGTCGATACCATCGACTTGAGTGTCGATGGTATCGACGGAATATTATCTTGCGCCTGAACCAATCTCGATACTATCGACATGTGTGTCGATAGTATCGACCGGGATGCAGCTTGCTTCAACTTGAACCTGAACTGATCTCGATACTATCGACAGAATGTCGATAGTATCGACCGGGATGCAGGTTGCTTCACATAAGGCTTTCCAACGAAACTTCCGTACGAAAGATTTGGGGAACCTGGGTACTTTCTGGCATTGAAGTTTTCAGTCCAAGCAAGGGATCAATCTCTCTTAAAGGTGATGTGTCCTAGACCTATTAAGAGAGACAAGCGTGATTGACTCTTAACCTGTCTGTACTACGATGGATTACCATGTGAGGACTCCAAATGAGGGGGAGCTCTTCCCTGATGTAGAGAAATACCGACGGAAGGTTGGGAAACTAATATACTTAACAATCACATGTTGATAGTGTTAGAAATAACGTCTCATTTCTGTACTTTATTATTCTCTTTATCTGTTGGGTCTAGTATGCAAATATTCGTGCTCTATATAATAAAGGGGAACCCGTCATAGCCGAGTACTGTTCTGGCCCAATATCTTTTCACATGGTATCAGAGCAAACCCTGAGCGAGAAACCCTAGCCGTCGCCCCCTTCCTTCCTCTCCTTCCTTCCTATTCCGTAAGGAGGCAATACTACCACCACCACCGATTTTTGCGCCCGTTGCCGCCGGTCTTGCTGTCTGCCGTCGCCGGTTGATCCTCCTTTCTCCCCTCGCATCATCGTGAACGCTTGAAGGAGAAGGGGAGAATCACTCGTTCTATCTAGAAGAAGAGGAGGAAGGTCTTCCTTCTCTATCTCTATCCTCTCCACATGATCTCCATACGTGGATGAGTGCTTAAAGGTCTTTGGGACTGGTCAGTTTCGCATCATCTGATTGACAACGGTGACGATGCTAATTCCCGTCATCCTCCCAGAGCGTCTTCCCAAGTATTTTTCATCTTATCGATTCCCAAATGCGTCTTCCCGGAGGATTCCCTCAGATTGACAGCGCAAAATCCCGTCAATTTGCTCATCCTACTGCCTCACATGGCGTGTCAGTCTGAGACACGCCATATCAACATCGACTGGATCTCACGCCTCCGACGGACACAACGTGTCACTCCCTTACACGACGTAGTATAGGACTTCTGTGATTTTTCAGTCTCCGACAGACACGGCGTGTCACTCGCTCACACGGCGTAGTGCATGATTTATGTGATTTTTCAGCCAGTGACCCCACACGCTGTGTTAGTGCGTGTTGTAGGCTGTCTGCATCGTTCTGTCAACTCTCTTCTGATCGATCATGGGGGACAAAAGCCTGCTATGCCAACTACAATTTTATACAATGATCAATCTCATATTACTTCTGTGAAACTCAACTCACATTACTATCTCCTTTGGATGAATGCTATCTATACGATTCTCGAGTCTCGAGAGGTTGACTTTATTGAGAAGGAACCTCCTGATGAAACTAGCAAAGATTATTCTACATGGCGGAAGCATAATGGGTTGGTAAAGTCTTGGTTGTGGAATAGCATGGAACCACAGATTGCATCTAGGTTCATGTTTTATCCCACAATAAAACAAGGGAGGCTGCGAGAAAAACTTCTCCTATGAGAAGAATGCTCTCCGTCTTTATATAGTATAAGATCGTCTCTTTGTAGAAAGGCAAGACAACCGTTCTCAAGAGGATTATATCGGCACGATACAATACCTCTCTTAAGAACTCAACTTCTATCATCCGTTGAAAACTGATGACCAGATGAAAGATAGGGATGACTTGGTGACAACAAGATTCCTATATGGATTAAATCCAGTATATGCTCCCGCTAGAAGTGTCATTCTCGCCACTGATAAACTGCCAAGTCTTGAAGAAGCTTCTGTGAGAATCCATCAATCCTCCTTTGAATCCTTATCTACTATTGTGGGAGGACAACCTTCTGAGAATCATGCCTCTATTGCTGCAGTCAGAGGAGCTGGGCTTGGCACGGGACGTGGGCGAGGTCCTCGTCCTAAATGTTCCTTCTGTGGGAAAAGTGGGACATACAGAAGACAAATGCTATTCTAAGCATGGTCGACCCCCGATTGGTGCTACAAATTATACCACTTCCCCTTCATCTGGAACTTTTGAACCAGATGTTACCATCTCAAAGGAAGAATATGATCATTTCCTTCAGGGTACAAAACAAGCTTCCCCTGGCTCTTCTGCTTCCCCCAACCTGATTTCAGATACAGGTAATCAGGGGACTTCGCTTGTTGCTTCACATTCATCCTCTTCATGGGTGGTGGATTCCGTGGCATCTCAACATATGACGGGTATACGATCTATGCTCATGTCTTCTGACTCTTATATCCCATATTCTTCGGTAACCCTTGGTGATGGATCTATCAGGCGAGTACAGGCTTGTGGAACTGTACAAACATCCTCTAATTTGACTCTACAGTCTGTACATTATGTACCATGTTTTTCCTTCAATTTCATGTCTGTTGCTAAGTTGGTCGACTCCTTGAAATGCTTAGTAATCTTTGAAGACTCATTTTTTATGTTACAAGATCCCATGAGTTGGAAGACGATTGGTGGGAGATCTAGGAAAGGTGATCTTTACTTCTTCAAAGGTGGCCGCCTAGCTCGTCAGATCCCATCTACCGCATCTACCGCCTTCAACTACTCTCCCTTACAATGGCATTGTCGCTATGGGCATCCTCAAAAGCTTATTCCAAGCTTAACATCCATTAAGACCTTAGAGTGTTAGTCGTATCAACTAGGCAAGCATTGTCGTATTTCATTTCAAAGTCGTGTTGTTAAACTCTCAAAGCGTCCTTTTGATATAATCCATGGTAATGTTTGGGGTCTTGTTAAAGAGCCAAGTTATAATGGCTTTCGTTATTTTCTTTCTTTCATCGATGACTTCTCTCGCATGACCTGGGTATACTTAAGTCACGAGATGAAGTAGTGTCTGTCATTCAAACTTTTTATCAATTAATAAAAGTTCAATTTGATGCCCATATCAAAATTCTTTGTACGGACAATGCCTTAGAATATGTTCAGATTACTGTCTCCAATTTTCGTAACTCTGTTGGCATGGTACATCAAACGACATGTCCTCACACACCTCAATAGAATGGGGTTGCGGAACGCAAAAACCACCATCTTCTTGATGTAACACACTCTCCTGTTTCAGATGTCTGTGCCGAAAAAATATTGGTTTGATGCCCTTCTCATTGCTTGTTTTTTGATTAATCATTAGCCATTTTCTGTCTTACAAGGGGCCACCCCTTTTCTCTGTTATGACCAGATGAGCAAGCTTATCCTGTTCCCCTTCGTGTCTTTGGTTATACTGCGTTTGTTCATGTGTTTGATTCACATGCTGACAAGTTGTCTCCTCGTGCAGTTCATACCGTCTTTTTGAGATATTCACCCACATAGAAGGGATACAAGTGTTATTGCCCTCGTCTTCGTTGTATGTTTGTGTCGGCTGACACTATCTTTCATGAGTCCACTCCGTTCATTGCTGACTTTGTCCAGAGTAAGGGGGAGCATATTCCTGTAAGTGGCCATATCTTTGAGAGTGAGAGAGAACCACCTCTTCATGTGCCGTGTAATGAGAGTTTTCCAGAAACCACTACACCATCGCCGTCTACACCTCCACCTATTAATCATTTTCCACTAGTTTACACTAGGCGAGCATGGCACTATCCAGAGGATGTAGCGACATCAGTCCATCAGGTTGGCTCACCGTCGTTTGATACTTCTGAGGTACCTGTTCCTATTGAGAGTTCTCCTAATGCTTCTGTTTCAGATTTACACCTTCCTATTGCAGCTCGTAAAGGTGTTCGATCTTGCACTATACGCCATCCACTCTCCAGTTTATGCTGCTTGTCTCATCTACCACCAACAGACCACATATTTTCTCTCCATCTTGATTCTACAGTTGTTCCTCGTTCTTACACAGAGGCCGCCAAACATGATGGGTGGAAAGAGACTATGGATAGTGAGATGGCTGCTCCTTATGAGAATTCCACTTGGGACTTAGTGGATCTTCCGTTCGGTAAGTCTTTTGTAGGTTGTCGTTGGGTATATACTATTAAACAGAAACCAGATGGCTCTATTGATTGCTTGAAGGCCCAGTTGGTGGAAAAGGGGTATACTCAGACACACGATGTGGGTTTCTTTGAGGCCTTCTCACCAGTTGCTCAGCTCAATTCTGTGCGGATCCTTTTTTTCTATTGATACTCATTATGACTGGCCTTTGCTTCGACTGGATGTTAAGAATGCTTTTCTTCATGGTGGTCTTCTTGAAGAAGTTTATATGGAGCAACCTCCTGGGTATGTTGCTCGGGGGAGTGTCGCAAGGTGTGCAAGTTGAAGAAATCCTTATATGGGTTAAAACAATCTCCAATAACATGGCCTGATAAATTCAATGCTTCTCTTCTACAGTTTGGGTTCAAACGGTCCTCTACTGACCATTCCTTATTTTTGTATAAATCGTCAAGTGACACTGTTATTCTAGCAGTCGATGTAGATGATACTTTCATTACAGGTGACGATATCTCTGGCATTTCTCATCTCAAGGAGTGGTTACAAACACAATTTCAGACAAAAGATTTGGGCACTCTTCGATGTTTTCTTAGAATAGAAATTCTACGGTCCAAGAAGGGCATTGAGAAACAGAAAACAGTTTTGGGAAGCGTAGGGTTGCACAATGTGTGCACCCTCATATATATAACATTGAAACATTTACAGAGAGGTCCACATATAATATGGAAATAACAAAACAACTAACAGAATATATAAAACAGGAATATATGTTAACACTCCCCCTCAAGTTGGAGCATAGATATCAATCATGCCCAACTTGTCCGTCAGTGTGCAGAATTGCTTCTTCGCCAGCAGCTTGGTGAAGATGTCAGCAACTTGGTCTTCAGAACGAGTGAAGGGAGTGCAGATCTTGCCAGTCAGAATGGATTCCCGAATAAAATGACAATCTACTTCAATATGTTTAGTGCGCTCATGATAAACTGGATTATTCGCAATGAAGATAGCAACTTTATTATCACAGTGCATACTGCATAGGTATAGCAGAAGAAGAGTCAACCCCGAACTCTTTTAACAGAGAGCGCACCCACAATAATTCATAGGCAGTATGGGCCATGGCCCTATATTCAGCTTCAGCACTTGACCTGGCCACAATATTTTGTTTTTTACTCCTCCAGGTAACAAGATTGCCTCCAACATACGTACAATACCCAGAAGTAGATTTTCTGTCAACTCTGCTACCTGCATAATCAGAATCAGAGTACCCTGCAAGAGAACAGTGTCCATGCTTCCTGTAGTTAAGTCCCTTGCCAGGAGACTTCTTCAAATATCGTAGAATCTGACAAAGAGCATCCCAGTGACACTGTCTGGGTTTATCAAGGTATCTGCTAAGAAGACCCACTGCAGTAGAAATGTCAGCTCTGGTGACAGTCAAATAAATGAGTTTACCAATCAGCCTTCTGTACTTTTTATGATCAACAAACAGAGGAGAAGAATCATCATCCCAATTTACATTAGGATCTAGAGGAATATCAGCAGGTCTCGCCCCCAGCATACCAGTCTCCTGCAGTATGTCTAGGACATATTTTCTCTGAGACAACACAAGAGCATTAGAATTTCTAGAAACTTCTATGCCCAGAAAATATCTAAGTTTGCCCAAATCTTTGGTAGCAAAGTGCTTGCCCAGATGAGATTTAGTAGCTTGAATACCAAGAGAATCACTGCCAGATATGATAATATCATCAACATTGACAATCAGAATAATAATACCACCTGAAGTCTTCTTGATAAACACAGAATGATCAACCTGAGATTGCAGAAACCCAAAATCAATCATAATTTTGCTCAATTTATCAAACCAAGCCCGGTGACTCTGCTTAAGCCCATAAATAGACTTCTTTAACCTGCAAACTTTGTGAGACTCCCCCTGAGCAACAAACCCAGGAGGTTGCTCCATATAGACCTCTTCTTGTAAATCACCATACAAGAAGGCATTTTTCACATCTAGTTGCAACAGTGGCCAGTCAAGATTAACAGCAACAGGCAGAAGAATTCTGACAGAATTAAGACGAGCAACAGGAGAGAAAGTCTCAAAATAGTCAATACCATACGTCTGGGTGTAGCCTTTAGCAACTAACCGTGCCTTCAGCCTTTCAACATTGCCGTCAGGTTGATATTTGACCGCATACACCCATCTGCAACCTACAGGTTTACACTGAGGAGGTGGATCCACCAGCTCCCAAGTATCTCGTTCAGCAAGAACTAACATCTCCTCCTTCATAGCAGACAACCATCCAGTACTCTGTAGAGCATCCTGGATATTCTTTGGAACAGCAACAGCAGATAAGGCATATACAAAATTGCTAGAATTAACATTCAGATGATCAGTAGAAACAAACTGAGCAATACTGTGTGATGTGCAGGAACGAGTACCCTTTCTAAGAGCAATGGGTAAATCAAGATCAGAATGTACCTCAGGTGTAGTAGAACCTTCTGGAGGTAAAGATTGGTTTTCATGGGGGGTTTCTTGAGTAGAAGGTGCTCTGTTCCTGCGTTGATAAACTATAAGAGGAGGCTTATCAGCCTCAGTAGTGACTTTGTCAGTAGTATCAGGCACACAATCAGAAGTAACAGGTAGAGGTGAGGCAATAAGATCAGACTGTAAACTGTCACCACGAGTCGAATAGTAAGGAGTATCCTCAAAGAAAACTACATCACTGCTAGTATACCATTTTCTTGCAGTAGGACTGTAACACCGATATCCCTTCTGGGTACGAGAATATCCCAAAAAAATGCACTTCTCAACACGAGGAGACAGTTTATCAGAAGTAGGTCCAACTAATCGTACAAAACAGGTACATCCAAAGATCCGAGGAGGCACAGTAAATAGCTGAATATCGGTTTGAAGAACTTGAATAGGTATTTTGTTTCCAATCACAGAAGATGGCATTCGATTTATCAAAAAACAAGCAGTCAATATAGCCTCAGGCCAAAACGAGCGAGGAACATGTGCATGCATCATAATAGTTCTAGCAACCTCTAACACATGTCGATTTTGACGCTCAGCCACACCATTTTGCTGGGGTGTATAAGCACAGGAGGTCTGATGTATTGTACCCACAGATTTACAAAAAACATCCACATCTTTTTTAACAAATTCCAGTGCATTATCAGTACGAAAAATTTTGACATGCATACCATATTGAGTTTTTATTTCAGCAAAAAAGAACTTGATAACAGACAAAACTTCAGACCTACTTTTCATCATAAACAACCAAGTAGTCCGTGAAAAGTCATCAATAAACAAAATAAAATATTTATGACCAGATAAACTCGGCACATGACAGGGTCCCCATACATCAGAGTGCACTATATCAAACATATTTTTACTGCTAATCTGGCTGCGTCTAGGATAAACAGCTCTAGTTTGTTTTCCAAGTTGACATGACTCGCACTGAAAACTACAAATGCCAAGATCAGACACTAAATGTCGAAGCTTTTCAGATGATGGATGGCCCAACCGGTAGTGCCACTGTAATGCAGAAACTGAGGTAGATAATGCAGGAGTCACAGATGCTTTAGCTGCTTTTGGCAAATGATCCAGATAGAAGAGTCCATCAGCACCTTCATACCCCCCACCAATCTTCATCCTCGTGCGAAGGTCCTGAAAAACACATGAACCAGGAATAAAAGTCAGACTACACTGTAGGCTCCGCAATATCTTGTTAACAGATAACAGATTCAAAGGAAATCTCAGCACATATAAGGCAGATTTCAGCAGAAAGTCAGAAACAATATCCCCCACACCAGACACCGCAGACTTGGAGCCATCAGCCAACATAACAGATGATGGTCTAGCAGGTTTAAATAATTTGTGAAATAGTGATCTATTTCCAGAAATATGTGAAGAGGCACCGGAGTCGATGACCCACTTAGTATTACCAGGAGTAGAATAAGAGCTCAGGAAGGCAGTGTCATAACCAGAATAAGTGGCGGCATGAGCTCCACTAGTCGAAGCTTGAGACGACGCACCAGCTCGCTCAAGAAGAAGACGCTCCACCTCAGCACGGATGTAGTCAACAGTCGCACCCGAGGAGGCAGAGTCAGTAGGCTGAGTCGTTCCCTCTGATGCAGTAGTAGTGGAGTCAGCAACTGCATTGGCCCACGCCGGCTTACCATATTTCTCCCAACATTTTTCTTTAATATGGTTGGACCGGCCACAGAAGGTACAAAGGCGCTGTCCTGACTGAGGACGCGTACCAGTAGTAGGGGCAGTAGAAGAGGCTCCACGACTAGGAGCAGCCCGTCCTCGTCCTCCACCCAGGGGAGGACGGCTCTCAGTAAAGCGACCCCGGCCACGACCCCGGCCACGACCAGAAGCTGCAGCAAGGGCCGAAGATTCTCCAACATCAGTAGTCAAAGACGAGGAAGACGAAGGCAAACGCTGAAGGCGTTTGTAGGCACTCTGTAGTGACGGCAGAGGGTCACTGGCTAAGATCTGGTCCACAACTCCAGCATATGACTCAGGCAATCCACAGAGAAACTGGACCAACTGAAGCTCCTGGCGCTGACGCTGCATAGTAGCCAGGTCCGTGGAGAGAGGGTGATAGGATTCCAGTTCACCCCATAATCCAGTGAAGTCAGAGAAGTAATCCGCAATGTCTGTCCCCGTGAACTGTAGACGTCCCAGCTGCTTGGTGATGTCAAACACCTTCTTGGGGTTCTGACTATGCGAGTAAGTACCGGCGAGCTGATCCCACAACTGCTTCGCCGTAGGTAGGTGAAGAAGTGTGACGCTAATCTTCTCAATGCTGCTATTGAGAATCCAGGTCATCACAGTGGATTCATCACGAACCCAGTCGTCATACGCCTTTACATCTTTAGCATCAGCGTCCTCTGCGGGTGCTGCCGGACCCGCACGGATAAGATGTGAGTACTTGCCCTGGGATCTGGCATAGATCGTCATGGAGCAGACCTAGTGCGGATAGTTGCGCCCATCAAGCTTCACAGTGGTAACCTGACGGCGGAAGTCATCATGCGAGGACGCCATGGGAGCAGTAGGCACAGCAGGAACAGGCACGATCAGGCAGGAGACGGGCTACGCCGTCAGACAGGCACAGCAGGCACAAGGAACACGGAGAAGACCTCTCACATACGGTCTACGCCGAAGCGCAAAACAGAACCCGGCGACACAAAGGCCTACTCGGGCAGGCAGGCACATGACCGAAAAACGGTCTACGTCAGTTCAAGCCACCGGACCTTCACGGAGCCAACTGCCCGGTGGCAAACGGCCGCGGAGGCGCACGAGCCCCCTGCGGCGGAGAGGAGGACCGGCCCTGGCGGCTAGCCCGGCGCCCGCCGACCGGCGGCTGAAAGCCGACGGCTGCTGGCCTGCCGACCGGCAGCTACAGCCAGCGGCGACTCGGCTGCAGCTGGGCCGCGGGGGGGGGGGAAGAGAGAGAGGAGGGAAGGGAGGGTGACGGCCGGCTGGATCTACTGCTTTGATACCATGAGAAACAGAAAATAGTTTTGGGAAGCGTAGGGTTGCACAATGTGTGCACCCTCATATATATAACATTGAAACATTTACAGAGAGGTCCACATATAATATGGAAATAACAAAACAACTAACAGAATATATAAAACAGGAATATATGTTAACAGGCATAAATCTCTCTTACAGAAAGTATGTTCTGGACCTTCTTGCAGAGACAGACATGGCCCAATGCAAGCCAGTCTCCAGACCTATGGACTATCATGTCAAGGCATCTATTTTTGATGATACTGCGACTGATTTTTCTGATACAACAAAATATAGAAGGGTTGTAGGAAAACTGATTTATTTGACAATTACGCGACCTGACATTTCATATGCCGTGGGAGTTGTTAGTCAGTTTATGAGTGTGCCAAAATTGTCAAATTGGAGGGCAGTTACCCAGATTCAACGGTACATCAAAGGATTGCCTGGAAAGGGTCTTACCTATCTCACTGGGAAAAATCCTACTCATACCCCGTTGAAGTTCACTAATTACACTGATGCAGATTGGGCAGGTGATGTTGGAGACAGGTGGTCTACCTCTGGCTACTGTGTGTTCCTTGGGTCACATTTGGTAACTTGGAGCAAAAAGCAAAATGTGGTAGCACGATCCAGCATAGAGGTTGAGTATCGAGCAATGGCATATGCTTGCTGTGAATTACAGTGGGTCATGTCTATTATGTTTGAAATGGGAGCGTCTGTTGAGACACCTACCTCTCTTATGTGTGACAATCAAACAACCATCCACATTGCCGACAATCCTGTGTTTCATGAGCGTACTAAGCACATCTAAGTGGACTGCCATTTTGTTCGTGATTTAATGCTCTCCAAGAAGATTCAGACTCCTAACGTTCGCACTGGACAACAAGTGGCAGACATCTTCACCAAGCCTCTCGTACCGTCAATTTTTAATTATATGAATTCCAAGCTGGGTATGCATGATGTGTATACTCCAACTTGAGGGGGAGTGTTAGAAATAACGTCTTATTTCTGTACTTCTTTCTTATTCTCTTTATCTGTTGGGTCTAGTATGCAAATATTCTTTCTCTATATAATAAAGGGGAACCCGTCATAGTCGGGTACTGTTTTGGCCCAATACTTTTTCACAGATACATTACTTATGCAGTTGAAGTCGTAAGTCAACACACAAGCACACCTCTCCAAGCCCACTGGGCCAATCTACAACGTATGTTGTGGTATTTGAAAGATTCCCCTAGAAAAGGCATATTCTATGAACGCCCCCAACGCAAGTTATTGACCATCACAGGATATGCAGACGCAGATTGCGCCGGGTTCCCTCATGATAGAAGATCTACCTCTGGATATTGTATCCTACTGGGTAATCACCTAGTTTCCTAGACGAGCAAGAAGCACACAGTTGTAGCTCGTTCAAGCATTGAAGCCGGGAATATCACACAATGGGTCCAATCCATCCTCTTTACATTCAAAACTCATGTCCAACAATACTATAATAATTAGACCGCAACCTATATCGCCAACAACCCTCTTTTCGACGAGGGCACATACATATTGAAGTTGATTGTCATTTCGTACGTGATCTGGTCAAAGCAAAGATCTTTACACCATATGTGAAGATTGGAGAACAAGTGACAAATATCCTCAAAACCATTTCCTCCTAGTTTTTTCCAGTATATAAGGGGCCGTTCGGCCCCCGACATTCTGACTCCCGGTATTCGTATACATAAATACTATATAAATTCTTCACCATGGCAGTTTCAGCGTTGAGAAATACACAGCCCGGTGCAACAGGTCAGCATGCCGGGTGTCTCACACCGGACTCCGTGCGATAGTGATGAGTACTGCCACACATGGCGTTACTTCAAATCCCACTACCAGATAGAATGCAGAATGATATTTTTCTCATCAATATAATCTGTGATTTGCATATGAATACCTGTACTTAGGAAAACAGGGGCCAAACGGCCCCTAAATAACAAGCTGAGATTATACGATGTATACTATCCAGCTTGAGGAAGAGTGTTGAGATAATTAGTAATTGGTTCATTGTGTTAATTGGGCTTGGCCCGTTTATCATATATCCATCAAATTTCCTTCCGCTTCTATATAAAGGAGAGGGCTGTCACGTATCGATGTTAAGAAATCTCACTTTCCCGTAGATTAAATCCCGCCCGATCTTAGTGAAAATTTAGTCGGCATTCTGATTATCCTAAGATGGACAATCAATCTCAAGTTCCAAAATTTGTTAGGATCGTGTGATATACAGATAATCAATCTCCAAATATTTGTTTCCTACTTTTATTGTAACCTCCATTTAGAAGAGCGCTTCCAATCCCCTTGAGTGGTCAGCGACCAAAGTCTCTAAAAGTCCTTGTCCCATCATCCTCAGGGTAGTCAGGTGTGTATCCTCAATTAAATATAACTGACGATGTTATTATAAATACATTATTCTTCAGCATGTTTCATTTGGTGCGGGAGCCAAAAGTGATCAATCCACAATGTGATTACCAAATCCATAACCGGTCTCTAATGATGACATCAATTGTACTACTATACGATTCCATGATCAGATACCATCATAAAATAAACAATGATGTGGAGCTATAAGATTGGGAATCTTTTCAACAAAGTCAAGCATTCCTGTATACTAGCTCAGTATAAAATTAACTGGATAGCTAGTATATGTTTTTTTTTTGAGGTCTAAAGATAGCTAGTATATGTTTATTTCATGTGGTAACATTTCTTTAAGAATATAACCTAATGAAGGACCAATTTGAACCTGACCTAGATAAATTAAGATAGTTCTAACCTAAAATTGTAAATATGGGGAATGCGCTTCTGTTTTATCACAAGGAAATTACCAATTTGGAGGATTCAGGGACTGAAAATAAGGGATGGTTTGAAGGAAAGGAGGAAGAATATGGGCACATGGTTTTGGAAAACCCCAAATCAATTCGTTCACAGTCACTGACACTGCTTGGGGATAGCCCCAAGTTTGACTATTACCCGACTTAATGAGTAAACAACCTCACAAATTGGATATAAACTCTAAACTGAAATTAATGTAAGCATACATAATCCTAACTTGCTACCTATACCAAACAAATCCGTATTTTGACACAAATAGTTCTACATCACCACTTTTCCAGCCATTATTGATGATTTAAAAGTAAATTATTGCCTCCGATATTGTTTTTGTTTATGGTAGCAACTTAATCCAGTCTCTATTAATGCTGTGAAAAAAGTTCATTGCGTCAATAATTGTATGCTAAGTGTTTGCTATCAGAAGCTAATTTTTAGCTTAGATTAAAGGCGAACATTGGAGCATAAATATACCAAAAAATCTAGTTATTAATAAGTTGGTTGTCTAGTTCCTGTATAATTTGTTCTGTTACTGGAGGCTTAATGATTATGTTATATCTTATGGTTAAATATGTGCCTTGCGTCTAGTTGGTCTAGGTCATGGACTGCAGAAGAAGTTGGTTTTCCTTTAGTGGTCTTCTAAGATGTATCATGTAGTAATAATAGCAATAAGCTTATGGACAATAAAATAAGCTAATGTAAGATTTAACTAATAACTGACTGGATAAAATATAATTCAAAGTCTCAACTATTCAAGTTAATACTCCTAAGAGGGGATACGACATACATAACGGCACCTGAAGTGAGACAACACACCTGGCCAGTGTGGCTCAGGTGGTTCGGTCCGGCTTGTCCTCCCTGGGGGACCCGGGTTCAAATCCCCCTGGGCGCACTGTAATTACCAACTCCTTGGGTCATCCGGGCTCTGGCACCTGTTTGAGGAGGAGGGGGAGCTGGGCTCCCTAAGACTCAAAAAAAGAAGTGAGACAACACGGTTGGTAGCCAATGTGATTTTTCTAAAAAACTAAGGCTTAAGAGAAGCACCACTAATTGAATAACTTAAAATAAAAGACAATAAAATTGTCCCTGAATAGACCCTTATTGAATATTTTGAATTTGAGTCAATAAATTAGGCCCTGAATGAAGCCTAATAAGCCTACTTATGGCAACGTCTGCATATGTAAGCAGACAGATTTGTCATGCATCACAAGGGTTGCAGTAAATGTTACTGCAATTGCTAAAGAATCAGATATGTTGAACAACTTGCCAAAAAGGGCATCAATGAAACCTATATGATTGCATGAACTTGCATGACATAATGATGCAAGGTCTCACGAGCACTAGAATTACCAAATGAACTGTGTGCGTCTTTTATCGGTTTGACGTCATGCATAGAACATTCTCTTGAGGCTGATTGCATATCTCATTAATTAACCTTCCTGATGAAGTTCCTTCGGTTCCAGATCCATGGCAAACACAATTAACACGTGAAAGAGGAAATGTGTATCCTGTTTGAAAATATATATCGAAAGTAGTTGTAAAGGCACGTGGTGTATTTGACAACATGCCGTGCACTGGGAATCTTTTGTAGAAACATGACGTGTGCTTGTATTGGCACGGCATCTACGGTTAAAAGATATCATCATAAAAGACACGTCGTGTCTTGAAAGGTGACACACCATGTGACGGGTCAGAATGATCTCTGCTAGAACCGTGATCTACCAACATCACATGCTGTGTTGTTTTGGTATACATGCCATGTGCGCAGCCGCCGAACAAATATAAGGAGAACCTGTAAATCTCAAAAACATGTAGTAGATAGGTCGTATATCCAATCATAAGGAAATGATAGTAGGAGCCTTAGTAGATTGTCATGGTAGATTGACATATTTGCCGCACGACTTTTTGAACCAGTCTTTGAGGGCAATAAGACTGTCGGAGGAAGCAGTAGGCTAACCACCTAGATCCGCCTGGAGAAGAAGAGATATAGAGAGGGTAGAGTCCCTCTAGATCCTTCTCTCAAGAAGGTGACGACGAATGACGGTGATGTGTTGACGGAGACGGGGTGCATGAGAAAAGAGAGGAGAGAGGACATATGATGTGTTGACGAAGGCGGGGTGCATGAGAAAAGAGAGGACAGACTGTAACATGCTCTAATACCTTGTTAGGAAACTAAAAGTCTTTCTTACATAAATGATGGAGTGCTCGCCTATTTATAGAAGTTTGCTAGGCAAAAAAACTCCCAAGTACACGATGTCTTATATAAATGGAGTGATCGCCTATTTATAAAAGTTTGCTAGGAGAAAAAACTCCCAAGTACACCATGTGGGACTAAAGAACTATAAGGAAAATGAATAGAACAGAAAAAAACAATATAGAAAAAATAGATATATATCATAATAATACCATTTTTTGGTGTGGGTGTTTACTAGCATCTGAACCAATTAGTGCACAGTTGTTGACCATACCAGATTCCGTGACTCAATCCATACTTGTCAAGGCGCTCACCTAGGCGCGCCTAGGCGGCCGCCTAAGCGGCAAGGCATCCCAGGGCTGCGCCTAGGCGATGATGCTTTATTTATAATGCTACAGTGACCTAGTTTTGTGGGTCTGGTTGTATATTCACTTATTTTAATGTTTGATATGGCTACACCAATGTTCAAAATTAATAGTGTTGCCTATTTTATGTGCCAAGTATCACTTTTAATTGGATCTAATACTCTTTTTTGGGTTTGACTGGATCTAATACTCTTTTTTTGTTTGACTGGATCTAATACTCTTAGTACATATTTGATTTTTCTTAGTTTGCACCTTCAATTCAGATTGTACTAAGTAGCTATGCTATGAAGGATAGTGATTACATTGCTTAATACTTGTAGCTATGTATGACAATAAATAAATGTTTATTTGTTGATCACTCTCTTACATTCTTTACAATAATTCTTTTCGTTTCCTTGTCATTATTGTCAACGATAATATATTAGAAATGTAATTGGTTATTTTTTCATACAATAAAAAAAATATATATATGGGGAGATCGAATATAAATATGTAGATAACTGCATATATAACTATACAATGTGTGTATATGAGTGGGGAAAAACCATGACACATGTATATATACATAATTTTTTTTTTAAAAGGTCGCTTAGGCGACGTCTAGGCGCGCCTAGTCGCGCCTTGGCGCAAGGCGTCCTGCCCCAACGCCGTGTCGCCTTGCCGCCTTAACAAGTATGACTCAATCTGAGAGTATGTGGTCATACAACATTGTTTTTCCGTTGGCATTAAGGTTACCGAGAGAGATACGTGTAATCGGTAATGATGGTTAGCATAAAAGGCTTGTCATGGTAGAATGCTTGCATTTCACAACTTACCATACACGTGGATACGGTGGATGGTGCCTAGATGCTAATTCTCATATGACCTGGATGGGAATCGGGAAGTTGATGGGCATCCATACCCCATTAAACACTGGGTACAAGCGGGTGCAGTATTTGGACATTACTCCAACCAAGCAATTGCCAAGCCTAACTTGAAGAAGATGGGTAACATTGACAAGGATATTTTTATGTTACACAAAATATATTAGGATTCTGATTTGTCTATTTTAAGTCTTGACATGAAAGAATCATGTCATTTACATACTATTACTAACAAGTAATATGACCAGTTGGAGGATGGGTATATGGTTGTTTATAAGTTCTGGACTACACTACTATTAGTAGTTGCCTAAAGTTTTTCTAGAAGGTGTTATTTTCCGATTGGTGCATTCACCGTGAAACAGAGTTCTGATTACTTGCTTGGAATTTCTTGTAAATTTAAATATTAAGCTTTAAGCATTAGGCCTTTTAGATCGTGTAATAAAATAAAAAGCGGGACCCATCTGTACACAATTAGGTAGCACAAACAAGCATACATAATTTTTGAGTCATAATTCAGTCTAACGGGCCTTAATTATTGTAGTTGGGCACATCAAGATTTTTTTCACTCTATATGTATATTATCCATGTAAAAATGCTAAAGCAGCCATCCCATACATTTACACTCTTACTGTTTCATTGACATTACATTATCCTTCGACGTAAGTTGATCTTTTTTTAAGGAATGTGTATAATGCTTACCCGGTTTTTCTCTCTTTTTTTGCAGACATTTTTTATTGCAGCACTGCTGGCAATGCAATATGACAAAATCTTGGTACATAATTCAACATCCTTTAATTTCCTCAATCTGTGCTATTTTCTTGAGAATGTTTATAGGCTTGTCTATCTTCTTGACGCCCAGTTATTATTATTAACTTATCTAAACACTATTTACTTATGCAAAATCTTGCAAAGTAACAATATGAATGATAATTATCCTCTGTACAGTTTGCTACAAAATCTGACAGCTCACAATTTCATCTTATGTCTGATATATTGGATGTACACGCTGTCTGATATCTTTATGACAAATTGACAATAAAGCTCATGAAAATTCAACACTTACATATGTATGAACATTAATATTTGGAAAGAGATCATTGTTTGTAAATTGTATTAACTAATAGTGGTTACATGATGCTCTGATCAACTTGTGTAAAGTTACAACTTACAATACACACTGATCGTATACATAATATGCACAATTAAAAAAAGCAAAAGAAAAACTAAGATATGTTTCTGTCGATTTTTGCGCAGCGGACCACAACATGGTTGGGGTTGAGGCATTGATAATGATTCCTTGCTTATTTTGATTTGAACCTGAACATTGTTAACTGAAAACAGAGACACAATGAGTCCTACATATAGAATAGGCTCGAGGTATTCTGTACAAGCAGAGCAACATAAGATAAACTAGACTAACACTAACAGGCTTAAGTAGAGGAGGCCCATTAACTCTATTATTATATCTAGTACTCTAACACTCTTCCTCAAGGTGCAGAGTATACATCGTGTATTCCCAATTTACTACACATATAGTTGAAGGGAGGTGGGAGCAGTTTGGTGAAAATCTTGATAATCTGTTCTCTAGTATTCACATAAATCTTGACGATCTTCTTGGCATGAATCATATCTCACACAAAATGAGAATAAACCTCTTAGTGCGCTCATGAAATACATGATTGTTGGCAATATGAATTACATCTTTATTGCCACATCTAAGGGTGGCTGGAGAAGAAGCAAGAAGGTCGAGTTCCTGGAGAACAAATATCACCCATTGAATCTCACAACAAGCATTAGCCATGCCCCAATATTCTACTTTGAGCAAGCAACTACCGATTTTTTCTCACTCTGCTAGCTGATGGGATGATCTTCCAAGCGATCACAGTAACCAGACTTGGATCCCCTGCCGTTGGCATTTTGGCCCAATCAACGCCACCATAGCAGGTCGACGTAATGTATGTATAATGTGGAACTCATATCTTAGTATGCTACTAAGATAGCATAGAATACATTTACCTGAATTGATTGACATACAAGGGGATGTGCCATATGTTGATCGACCACGCTGAATGCAAAGGCAATATCTAGACAAATAAAATAAGGATAAATCAGCTTTTCAACTATTTCTGCATATCGTTCGGGATCCTAATGGTAGTTCATTGGAGAGGATTCAGATTTGGAATTAAGCATGCCAATATCTTGTAGAAGGTCTAGGTCACACCGTAGGGTGTTCGGGGTGGGAAGGCGCCACAGAATAAAAGCCTTTCCCGAATAAAACTGTTGCAGTGTAACCATCATAGCCATTAAACATCAGTATAATAAAGACAGAGGGATATTGATTATGCCTTAGCGTCCTCTTGCTGTCCAACAACAAGACACGTTTATCTCGATGTCGATCTCATACTTCTGTATCCAAGTCTAACGGCTGTGTAGTGTAGCAACAATCTTGTACGCTGCAACAACCAAAAAGGACTTGTCCTATTTTGATTGAGGCAGCTTGTCCCCAAGCCCCCCCACACGTCTCAGCCTCTACGTTGTCCATGAGGAAGAAGAGAATGCTTGTTGTGCTACTTTGGCCTCTCAAGTAGAAATAGAATCAGATTGTCAACATACTAGCGTCAATTGCTCCTCTCCTCCTATCGTGGGTGTTATCCTCGAGATTGCTTTTAATCTCTCAAAGAGAGAAATTCGTCCACTCCTTTATGTATGGGAGTCATAGGTTATGGTTTCCCAATATACGAATTATTTTCCTAATTGCAATCTTCAGATAATCACAAAATAGGGAAGAGACTCAGTCACTCAGACGATACTCTAGTGCATCAACTGGGAGTCCATTCAATCAACTCAACTGTTATCGAAAGTGTAGAGTTCAAGCTGATGTCGATTGACATATCAGTCTATCATTTGATGATATTGTAACTTTCCTAACTAATACACCAGTCGATTGACTGACTTTTCATTTGATTGATTGGTACTTTCCTATTGTTATTCAATCATCTATTGATTTACTTAGCCATGAGTCGATCAACTTGGATCAATATACATCCTAAATATAATCCATAAACATTCTAATTATGAATGTGATTGCAAACTTCTTTTTCTTTGAGCATCGTTATGTGTGTGGTCCTTTAGGTTCTACATTACGGTGGAAGTGATGTCAAAGACCTTACAAGCAATGAGCAATATCTAGCAACACATTATTTCTACCTAAGTAATTGGATTAAGTTGGAGAACATATTTAACCCATAAGTGACCAATGTTACCATGATCGTATAGTCTGTTTGCCACAGATATCCATAATGACCCCGAGGCATGAATCAATCATCTTTTAATATCTACTTTGTGTTTCTTGATGTAGAGCATACTATTGAGATTTGGTGAACTCAATATAATATGTTGACTCTCACATGAGTATGGCCATGCATTTCATATTCTCACTTATCAAGTGGCCGAGATATCACTCCAATAGGAGGGAGTAATTCTATCTACATAAACACAACAATCCACATGTGTCGTAGTAAAACCAATCACCACATGTAAAGTAACCCTTATTCAAAGCTACGTCAAGTGGTGTTTAAAGAAAACATAAATACCATGTGATCATTGTAATGACTTCCAAGTCTGAGGATCACAATTACCACTGTTATCTTGAGACATGACTCTGAATGTCAATTACTATTAGGTCGACGATCTTCCCTTCCGTAAATGATTTCACCCACTCATCTTTCTCACTAGCCCTTACTCTCCCTACCTGGTTTGAGAACAAATACCGAGACAACCGTTCCCAATTTGCCATAGCATGGCTTCCATATGTCAATTTCAAGGTGGCTTCCATATGTCATTTTCAAGGTGGGTCTACCTAATACAATTTCTCTAACTAATACTTGTGTCTAATTTGATATCCAATGTCATGATTAAATAGACAGTCATTAGTAGGCAAACATACCAGCCACATGTATATTGTTGTCCATCTAAATTCCACAATAATATCCAACTAGGGGCATATCAACAATGAATACGCTAAGCATAAGTATGATCTTATATTCAGGTCCTTAACCCAAACTACATCCCATCGAGCCAAACATTTCAAGAAATTATTATGTTTAATCATTATCTCCATACTGAGACAAAAATAATGAGTGCAGTTGCCTTTTATTAATAATCAAATCATATACAAAGTAACCCATTGCAATCATCATATGACCGACTCTTAGGGCATATACACCAACACATGCTTTTTCCGAAAGCGGTAGATGTTTTTTAACCTAAGGTCTTCAATTCCCAAGAAGTAGCGTAGTTGCCCCACGTCTATTGCGTGAAAATGATACTTGAGGGAATCTTTTAGCATATGAATCCTTGTAGTATTACTGCTGGTAATGATAATATCATTAATATAACCGACTAATATGAAGATGCCAAAGGCTATCTTGGAGAAGAAGAGGCTGTGATCATTGGATGATCTAAAAAACTCCGGAGTGTCAAGGATACTGCTAAGCTTATTGAACCATTTCCTCGATGATTGCTTGATGTTGTATATGGATCATTTGAGTTAGCGTACTCAAGAAGACTACCCTTCAACACTAAAAGCTGGGGGTTGTTGCATGTAGACTTATTCCTCCAACTGACCACGGAGGAATGCATTTTTTATATCAAGTCTGAACATGGGCAGCCCATATGAGTGGCTAGTGAGAGATGATGATCCACATCAAGGCAATACAAGTCACTAGAGAAAAGATTTCAAAGAAGTCCACCCCAAAGGTCCGAGTGAAGCCTTTTGAGGTGGTGGGACAAGATCACACATCCAAGTACCATTCTTATGTAGAGTTGTCATCTTAAAGCATCACAATCCAATTAGGGTGTCGTAGGGTGTCATGGTAATTTATAGGAATCTGGATGGAATCCAAGTGTGCAAAATTAATACTTTTTCGGAGTGCCAAAAGGTGTTTTGAATCCTAAGAGTTGTACGAGAATGTCAGATTTTGGAGTAGGGGATTCACTTTTGGACGTTGGTGAAAACCTTGGAAAATTGAGATACAATAGCTGGTTGTGGATGAATAGTAAGATGTGGTGGAGAATCCGTAGCAAGGGAATCCACATGATCGGAAAAATTTAATTGGAAAAACTTGTTTAGAAGCAAGGCAAAAGGCGAAGAAGGCTTTGTGAAAAAGATGTCAGATTTATTAAAGGTATCATCCACCAAGACATACATGCGTTGGTTTCTTGCACTATAGTACTTGTAGATTTTTTGAAAGGTAGAATAACCAAGGAAAACTATTTTAATTGAGTGTGGAATCCGGATTGAGTTTGTCTACCTTAGAATTAAATTTATGGACAAAGGCAGTGCTACCAAAAATTGGGAGAGGGAGATGAAAACCATGTGTTCTGGAAAATAGAAAATGGATTTTGTTCTGAAGTACATATGATGGTTGACAATTAATAAGGTAGAAAGCAATGGCAATGGCTTTAGACCAAAAGATTTTGGTAATTCAGCTTGAAATATACGGTTCAGGTACTGTCCAACAAGTTTCGATTCTTGCTCTCAACGACCTCATTTTGTAGTGGATTGTGGCACACGATAGTTGATGAATTATCCTATTGTCGGGGCAAAAAATCAACATGGAACAAGAGATATTCTCGAGTCGCTGTCCAATATGAAAATTGATGGATTTATCAAACCGAGTTGTGATCATTTTATAATAATATTTAAAGATTCCTAACACCTCATCATGTGATTTCAACAAATATATCCAAGTCATTCTGAAGAGGTCATCGACAAAAGTTACAATATGAAAATCCATTAAAAATTGTGGCTTGAAACGAACCACAAATGTCATTGTGAACAAGATCAAAACTGTTGAACGATAAAAAGTTTAGTGAGGAAAAGAAATCCTATGACACTTCTCAAATTGAAAAAAATGCATGAAAGGCATTTTAAATTAGATAATGACGACACCAATTGTTTGAGTTTCCCCAAAGATGGGTGTGTCTGTAGCGTTGATAAATCTAAAGCAATGAGTAGGAAAGAAGAGCAGAATGCTGAGTGCTGTCATCGGAGTAGTAGTAGGTCATCGACTCTAGAATCCAGAACATTTATCTTCTAATTCTAAGAATTCTGCGACACAAAGCCAACACTACCGAAGGTTTCATAACATTTAAAAGCATCAACAAGTCTAGCAATAAACATTAAGTTAAAAGGAAAGTTAGGGATATATGCAATTTAATAGTGGATGAAAGATTAACACTGCTACATTCTTGAACCATTTTAGTCGATCTTGTTAGAATTATAAGTCAATAAGGTGGACATGACTCATGACTCTAGAGATTTCCAGATCTGATTAGACTTGGCTAGACTAGACTCTGCATGGGCCTACAGACTCTGGCCCACATATGACTTATTGACTTATAATTCTAACAGATCCATCAACAAGTATGGCATGGGAATTGAACATATGGGATTCAAGAGTGTTAAGAAGGCATTTCATATTTAATCCACTTATGGCTGCGCTCAAGAGTGCCTTTAGCCATAGGGCTGGCGACACTGGTGAGCCTCCAACAGGATCTGATGAATCGATCACCGCCGGTGTAGAGCGCCGCCCCTTCGCACAACCTCAAGCTCGTCTTCGTGGTCCTAGATTTGCTCAAGAAATCCCAGTAGCCAAGGAAGTAAGGGGATGGTCGGATGTATGCAGGAGTTCTGAAACGTATGAAACAGTGCTCCAGGCAAAAGAGTTAGAACTTGTAGATGGAGCAATCAAGTACTCGCATTCTATTCCGGAGAGGAACATCGCGAGATGGAACAATGCTGTGGCAGGATATGTTATTGGCTTGAAGCCTCACTGGCCCACGCTACATCGTCACCTCGCGCTGATCCGGAAGACGAAGGGAGATTTTGAGGTATTATCCATAGGAAACGACTATTTCATTATTAAGTTCTCGAATCCGGAGGATGTGAGGACTGCTCTTGAACAAGGGCCCTGGCTTGTTGCGGGGAAACCATTAATCTTGAAGAAATGGCAAAGAGGAGAGCCACTGGAGAAGCTTAAGCTGACGGAAGTCCCTGTTTGGATTCAGATCTACGACCTTCCTTTGGAGTTATGGGATGAAGAAGTGTTCAATATGATAGGAAGCTACATTGGCACGCCATTAAGACCAAATTTTCTGACTCATAAGTTCAAGAGGTTGGACTTTGCGAGAATCCAAGTGTTAGTTCCAGCTATTTCATCCTTTCCAAAAGAGGTTAACCTGATCAGTGACGATGGCATGAAAGACTCAGTTAGAATTGAGTATGAATGGCTCCCTCAATGCTGCAAAAAATGTGGGACTTTTGGCCATGGACAAGGTGAATGTTCAAAAAACCCGATTCAAAAGAAAGTCAATCAAATTTGGGTCAGGAAAGATAGAAGTGATATCGATACTTTCTATGACTGTTCTGTGGGAGTTTCTGAGAATGCTGAACATATGACGAATGAAGAACATGCAGATGCTGCTCAAGTTAATGATCAAAGTTCTCAACGACATTCAAAAGTTGCTGTTAATATATATGTTCTGTTATTTTTATTTTGTTATTTTACATTATATTTGGACTTCTTTGTAATTGTCACATTACTATAAATATAAGGGTGCACACATTGTGCAACCCTAAGCTCTCCAAATCTCATTGTCTTTCACATGGTATCAGCTTGGATTCTGAATAGTAGTGAGACCAAGATTAGCGTCACCTTATTATACCTGCAAACGGCGAAGTAGATGTGGGATCAGCTTGCCAGCACTTATTCACACAGTCAGAATCCCAAGAAGGTGTTTGACATCAACAAGCAGCTTAGCCGCCTGCATTTCTCTGGATTCGATCTGACGGATTACTTTTCTGCTTTCAAGGGACTGTGGGGGGAATTGGAAGCCTACCATCCCTTGTCTACTGATTTGGCTACTATGCAACGACAGCGACAGGAGTTGCAAGTAGTCCAATTCCTTTGTGGCCTACCTGATTCCTATGCAGGGGTGGTCGATCAAATTCTCGCTAGTGATCCACTGCCTACTCTACAGACTGCCTTTCAGAGACTATAACGCTTGCCTGCATCGTCATTTGAGACTCCTACTGATACAGGGGATTCGACTGCTTTTGCTGCGATGTCTGGTCGTGGCCGTGGCCGTGGACGCGGTCGCTCATATGATGCTCGTCCTCCTCTTGGTGCTGGCCGGGGGAGGAATTCTTCAGGTCGTGGAACATCCTCTGGACCTACTACTACTACTGCTCGTCCTCAGACTGGCCAACGCTTCTACAACTTCTGTGGCTGGTCTAATCATGTTGAAGACAAGTGCTGGGAAAAATACGGCAAACCAGCTTGGGCCAATGCGGCCACTGATGCTACTACATCTTCTGAGACGTCTACCCAGCCTGATGCCCCGAATACTTCTACTGCTGACTTCATTCGTGCCGAGGTCGAGCGCCTGTTATTGGAGCGTACTGGCTCTTCGTCTACTGCCACCACCACGGAAGCACATGCTGCGACATACTGTGGTTGTGACACTGCCTTCCTTTCTGCACCATCCTCTACTACTGGTAATATGAAATGGGTCATAGATTCGGGCGCATCTTCTCATATTTCTGGGAATCGGTCATTGTTCAGAAAATTATCTAGACCGACTACTAATTCCTCTGTTATGCTTGCTGATGGCTCCAAGTCTACTGTTTCCGGAATTGGAGACATTGTGTCTGATATTGTGCTGAAATCTGCTCTATATGTGCCTCGTTTTCCGTTGAATTTATTATCTATTAGCAAAACTTTGCGGAACTTGAACTGTAGCCTGACTTTAGTACCTGGTTCATGTGTTTTTCAGGACCTTCGCACGAGGATGAAGATTGGTGGGGGGCATGAAGGCTCTGATGGCTTGTACTACCTGGACTATCTAAAAAAAGTGGATAATGTGGCTCTGGCTTCTGTAGTATCTTCGTCAGTATCGGCTCTACAGTGGCATTACAGACTTAGGCACCCATCATCTGAGAAATTACACCATATTGTACCTGATGTAGGAATAAATGTGTTTCAATGTGAATCGTGTCAGTTAGGCAAACAAACTAGGGTTGTTTATCCTAAACGTCCTCAAATTAGCAGTAAAAATGTTTTTGATCTTGTTCATGCTGATGTATGGGGCCCTTGTCATGTCCCTAGTCTATCTGGAAACAAATATTTTATTCTATTCATTGATGATTTTTCTCGAGCCACATGGTTATTTCTTTTGAAGAGTAGATATGAAGTATTGTCCACTATTAAATTCTTTTTTGCTGAGATGAAAACACAATATTCTATGCCTGTTAAAATTTTTAGAACGGATAATGCACTTGAATTTGTTCAAAAAGATGTTGAGTTGTTTTGTAAATCCATTGGCACTATCCACCAGACTTTGTGTGCATACACACCTCAGCAGAATGGCATTGCAGAAAGAAAGAATAGACACTTACTAGAGGTTGCCAGAACTATTATGTTGCATGCTAATGTACCTCGGGGATTCTGGCCAGAAGCCATCTTGACTGCTTGTTTTCTAATAAATCGGATGCCTTCTTCGGTAATTGGAAACTAAATACCTATGCAAATTCTGAATCCTGATAAACCTTTATTTACTGTATCCCCTCGCATTTTTGGCTCTACATGCTTTGTAAAGTTGCTTGGCCCAATGCATGATAAACTATCTCCATGTGTTGAAAAATGTGTTTTTTTGGGGTACTCTCGTGCACAGAAATGGTACAGATGCTATAGCCCAACTACCAAGAGATGGTTCACTAGCAGTGATGTTGTCTTTTTTGAGGGTACACCATACTACTCTACTCAAGGAGATAGTCTTCAGTCTGAGCTTATTACTTCTCCACTACCTATTACTAGTGACTGTGTTTCTGATGCGACTACTTCTGTACAACCGACACCTCCTCTTATTGTTTATCAGCACAGGAACAGAGCTCAACCTACACAAGATGCCCCCCAACCAAGCCAATCTTCTCCTCCAGAAGGTTCTGCATCACCTGAGGTAATATCTGACCTTGATGTGCCTATTTCTCTTAGGAAGGGCACTCGTTCCTGTACTATTCATAATATTGCTAACTATGTATCAACTGATCATTTAAGTGTTCATGTTAGCAACTTTGTCACTGCTTTATCTGCTGTTGCCATCCCAAAGACTGTACAGGATGCCTTGCAAAGTACAACTTGGACGACTGCTATGAAGGAAGAAATGCTTGCTCTTTCTGACAGACAAACTTGGGGGGTGTTGGTGGATCCACCTCCTCAATGTAAGCCTGTAGGCTGCAGATGGGTGTATGCTGTCAAGTATCAACCAGATGGTACTGTAGAACGTCTAAAGGCACCTCTTGTTGCTAAAGGTTATACACAGACCTATGGTATTGACTATTTTGAAACTTTTTCACTTGTTGCCCGTCTTAATTCTGTCAGAGTTCTCTTATCTGTTGCTGTTAATCTTGACTGGCCTCTAGTATAACTAGATGTTAAAAATGCTTTCTTATATGGTGATCTGCAAGAGGAGGTCTATAAGGAGCAACCTCCCGGATTTGTTGCTCAGGGGGAGTCACATAAAGTCTGCAGGCTAAAGAAGTCAATTTATGGGCTCAAACAGAGTCCTCGTGCCTGGTTTGATAAATTGAGCAATATTCTGATTGACTTTGGTTTTCTGAGATCTCAGGTGGATCATTCTGTCTTTACTAAGAAGACTTCTGCTGGTATTGTGATTCTGATTGTGTATGTGGATGATATTATACTTTCTGGCAGTGACTCTATTGCTATTCAGGCTACTAAAGCTCATCTCTGCAAACACTTTGCTACTAAAGATTTGGGTAAACTACGATATTTTCTGGGCATAGAGGTATCTAGAACTTCTAATGCTCTTGTGCTATCTCAGAGAAAATATGTCTTAGATCTTCTGTAGGAGACTGGTATGCTTGGAGCTAGACCTGCTGATACTCCTCTGGATCCCAATGTCAATTGGGATGATGAGTCTTCTCCACTCTTTGCTGATAATAAAAAATACAGGAGGCTGATCGATAAAATGATATATCTGACTGTGACTAGAGCTGACATAGCTACTGCTGTGGGTCTTCTTAGCAGGTATTTAGATAAACCCAGACAGTGTCACTGGGATGCACTCTGTCATATTCTGCGATATCTAAAAAAGTCTCCTGGCAAGGGACTTTCACTACAGGAAAAATGGACACTGTTCTCTTGAGGGTTATTCTGATGCTGACTATGCAGGGAGCAAAATTGATTGGAAATCAACTTCTGGCTATTGTACCTATGTTGGAGGTAATCTGGTCACATGGAGAAGCAAGAAACAAAATGCGGTTGCCAGATCTAGTGCTGAAGCTGAATATAGGGCCATGGCCCATACTGCCTGTGAGCTCCTGTGGGTGTGTTCTCTCCTAAAAGATTTTGGGGTTGAGTCCTCTTCTGCTATACCCATGCATTGCGATAATAAAGCTGCTATCTTCATTGCAAACAATCCTGTTTATCATGAGCGCACCAAGCATATCGAGGTTGACTGTCATTTCATTCGGGAATCTATCCTGACTGGAAAAATTTACACTCCTTTTACTCGCTCTGAAGACCAGGTTGCTGATATCTTCACCAAGTTGCTGGCTAAGAAGCAGTTCTGCACACTTGTGGACAAGTTGGGCATGATTGACATCTATGCTCCAACTTGAGGGGGTGTTAATATATATGTTCTGTTATTTTTATTTTGTTATTTTACATTATATTTGGACTTCTTTGTAATTGTCACATTACTATAAATATAAGGGTGCACACATTGTGCAACCCTAAGCTCTCCAAATCTCATTGTCTTTCACAGTTGCTAAATCACAAGCTATTGTTATGTTGAACAAAGAAACCTCTCCTCAAACCCCGATGGTTCTTCACAAAGAGACTGTAATTGATACTCTTAACTCTGACAAAGGTTGGAGTAAGCAAGGTAGGAAGAGTAGAGTAGGCCTGCTCCAAGAAATGTATCTAAAGTAAAGGCTATTGGGATCCCTGTTTCTCCTAATAGTTTTAGAACTTTAGAGTTCGTCGATGGTTCTGAAGGAGAACTAGGTATGATTAATAATTCTATTGATGGTAGTTCAAACCAGAGTAATGATTCTTCTTCTACCTTTTCCAATGGTTAATACAACTATCCTTTCGTGGAATGTGAGAGGTCTGAATAAGCAAGGTAGACAGAAAGCTGTTCGTGAATTGATCCAGAAGAACAATGCGTCTGTCATCTGTATCTTAGAATCAAAATTAAGGAAAAGGAAAATAGGTAAAGCTATCAACAATGTCTGGCCAGGGGCATCTTGGATATCCAATCACGCTTCTCACCCTTTGGGGAGAGTGATTGTTATTTGGGATCCGGGAATTATTAATCTTACTAAACTTAGTGAAAATGATCAGTTTATCCTGATGGAAGCTCGATGCAGAGGTACTTGTTTCTCTCTTGCTGCTGTCTATGGACATAATTCTGAATATAAGAGGACTGAGTTATGGGATAATTTCACTCTTCTTAATATTAACTCTCCTCTGATTCTTATGAGATATTTCAACTCAGTTAGGCTTTCTTCTGAGAAATTTGGCAAAATTGAACCATCTGCCAATGCTGACTCAATTTAATGACCATTAATAATAATCATCTTATTGAGCTTGACTTGGCTGGTGTTCGCTTCACCTGGGATAACAAACAAGAGGGTAGTAATCTTGTTATGTCAAAGATTGATAGAGTTTTGTACAACAAAGATTTCATCGATCTTTATCCTAAAGTTTGGGGGAACATTCTTGGATCTATTCACAGTGATCATAAGAGTGTGTGCATCAACCTGGATGATGCTAAATATAAGAAGAAAATTCCTTTCCGTTTCATTAATGCTTGGGTTGATTTTCCTGGATTCTATGATGTTATAAAGGAGGCTTGGAATGAAGACGTTGATGGTAATTAGACTTTTAAATTGTGTGAAAAGCTCAGGAAAACAAGGAAAGCCTTATGTTTATGGAATAAGGTGAAGGTGATATCTGTGAAAAGAGGAAAATCCTTGAAGCTGAAGCTGTTATAGCTCAAGAAAGAATGGATGCTAATCCTACTGATGATTTGATTTCGGATGTCTTGAATAAAAGAAAGGAAGCCATCAACGCTTATGAATCTGAGGAGTCTCTTATCCGCCAGAAATCAAGGATCCAGTGGCTTAAGTTGGGTGACAAAAACTCTAGCTTCTTCTATTCCTCTCTTAAAACAAGGAGAATTAGAAATACTCTTAATTGTCTCAATATTAATGGTGAATTCTGTTTTGATGAGGATACCAGAAAAGAGCGTATTGTTTAATACTATTCCTCTCTTTTTAAGAAAGATGTGAATGTTAAAAGTGATTGCTTTAATCTGAGGACACGTACACATGTAGACCACGATCTGTGGTAGCTATAGCAAGCTGCAAAACTGATAGAGTGGTCAAGCTGAACTGTGGGTAGATATTCGATTGTTGTAGACGAGAGTAAACATCTTCCAAGGTTGGAAATTGATCCCCTTCCAAGATAAAACTATGAATGGTGACAAATGCTGAGTGTAGATCATTAAGAAACTTTTTGCAGTGATGAGGCTAGAACGCTCTTTGGTCTGTTCATCATAGGTGATAGACTAGGAAGCATGAACACTTTAAACCAATGTTCAAAATTTCATCAAACTGGCAAAGTTTTGCTAATTATTCCGATGCCGACAATCATCGGACATAGAAATGGCCTTACATGTCTGTACATAGGGAATTTTGCTAGAAATAATTAAATTTCAATATTTTTATTGAATTTCGACGAAATTAGGTAAATTTTGATGAAAAAGGGTCCATTTTGTCTGCATTTTGACAAAATTTTGAGAAACACATGTTTTATTTCGAGAAACGGGGTATGCTATCTGTAGATTTTACTATATGATTTCTTGGACTTGTTAGGGGCAATCTAAGTTATGTTTCTTCTCTTCCTAGCCTAATTCTACCTCTCTCTCCTTTTTCTCCCACTTCTATAAAGATCTACAAAGGAAATATTTAAAAATTGGTATGAGAGTGATGTCTATGGCTATGGTGACCAGCTAGCTTTCATTTCTGAGGTCATACAATTTGTATTTGTGACAGAGTCAGGAATTGCAGAAAGCTCAGGGTTGCACAACGTGTGCACCCTCATATATATATTACTGAGACAATTACAGAGAGGTCCATATATAAAGGAAAAATAACAAAACAAATAACATGCTATGTAAAATAGGAAATATATATATATTGTAACACTCCCCCTCAAGTAGGAGCATAGATGTCAATCATGCCCAACTTGTCTAGCAGCATGCAGAACTGTTTCTTAGCCAAGAGCTTGGTGAAGATATCAACAACTTGGTCTTCAAATCTTGTGAATGGAGTGCATATCTTGCCAGCAAGAATAGATTCTCTGATAAAGTGGCAATCAACTTCAATATGTTTGGTGCGCTCATGATAGACATGATTATTTGCAATGAAGATGGCAACTCGGTTATCACAATGCATAGAAATGGCCGATGAAGACTCAATCCCAAATTCTTTCAGAAGAGAACGCACCCACAACAACTCACAAGCAGTATGGGCCATGGCCCTGTACTCAGCCTCAGCACTAGATCTGGCGACTACATTCTGTTTCTTGCTCCTCCAAGTGACAAGATTGCCCCCTACAAATGTACAGTAACCAAAAGTAGATTTTCTATCAACTTTGCTGCCTGCATAATCAGAATCAGAATATCCTTCAAGAACACAGTGCCCATTCTTTTTATAATGAAGTCCCTTGCCAGGAGATTTTTTTAAGTATCTCAAGACTTGGCATGCAGCATCCCAGTGGCATTGTCTGGGTTTGTCGAGGTATCTGCTAAGAAGACCCACTGCAGTAGCAATATCAGGACGAGTAACAGTTAAATAGATCAATTTACCAATCAGCCTCCTGAATTTTTTATGATCAGTAAACATAGCATAAGAATCATCATCCCAATTGACATTGGGATCAAGAGGAGTATCTGCAGGTCTCGCACCAAGCATACCAGTCTCCTACAGGATATCAAGAACATACTTTCTCTGCGAAAGAACCAAGGCATTAGAATTTCTAGAGACTTCTATGCCAAGAAAGTACCGGAGTCTGCCTAGATCTTTGGTAGCAAAATGCTTGCCCAAATGATCTTTCGTAGCCTGAATACCAAGAGTGTCGCTGCCAGAAATAATAATGTCATCAACATATACAATCAGAACAGTAATACCAGCAGAAGTCTTTTTTGTGAAAACAGAATGGTCAACTTGTGACCTCAGAAAGCCAAAATCAATCATGATCCTGCTCAACTTATCAAACCAGGCACGAGGACTCTGCTTGAGCCCATAGATAGACTTCTTAAGCCTGCATACTTTGTGAGACTCCCCCTGAGCAACAAACCCAGGAGGTTGCTCCATATACACCTCCTCCTGTAAGTCACCATACAGAAAAGCATTTTTCACATCAAGCTACATGAGAGGCCAATTTAGATTCACAGCAACAGATAAAAGAATCCTCACAGAGTTAAGGTGAGCAACAGGAGAAAAGGTCTCAAAATAATCAATGCCATAAGTCTGAGTATATCCCTACGCAACAAGCCTTGCCTTCAACCGCTCAACCGTACCATCAGGTTGATATTTGACTGCATAAACCCACCTACAGCCTACAGGCTTACACTGAGGAGGTGGATCCACCAGCTCCCAAGTGTCTCTGTCAGTAAGAGCAACCATCTCATCATTCATAGCAGATGTCCAAGCGGTACTTTGCAAAGCTTCCTGAACATTCTTAGGTACAGCCACAGCAGATAAGGCAGATACAAAATTGATGGAATGAGTATTTAGATGAGCAGTAGACACACACTGAGCAATGCTATGAGAAGTGCAAGAACGAGTACCCTTACGGAGAGCAATAGGTATGTCAAGATCAGAGTTTACCTCAGGTGCAGCAGAACCTTCTGGAGGAGAAGATTGGTTGTCTTGGGGGGTTACATGTGTGGAAGGTGCTTTATTCCTGCGATGATAAACTATAAGAGGAGGGTCTTGCTTTGCAGTAATCTCAATATCAGTGCGGTCAGGCATACAGTCAGAAATAACAGGTAAAGGAGGAGCCAGAATGTCTGTCTGCAAACTATCTCCTGCTGAAGAATAATACGGTGTATCCTCAAAGAAGACAACATCACTACTGGTAAACCACTTTTGAGTGTTGGGATTATAACATCTGTAACCCTTTTGAGTGCGAGAATAGCCCAAAAAAATGCATTTAGCAGCTCGAGGAGATAGCTTATCAGAAGTAGGTCCAAGCAACCGAACAAAACAGGTACACCCAAAAATTCTAGGAGGCACAGGAAACAGGGAGATGTCAGGGTGCAAAACCTGGAAGGGAATTTTATTCCCAATAACATATGATGGCATCCTATTAATCAGAAAACATGCAGTCAAGATAGCTTCAGGCCAATAAGAGCGGGGCACATGAGAATGCATCATTATTGTCCTGGTAACTTCTAATAAGTGCCTATTCTTTCGCTCAACAACACCATTTTGCTGTGGGGTATAAGCACACGAAGTTTGGTGAAGAGTACCCACAGATTTACAAAAAACAGCCACATCTTGCTTAACAAATTCTAAAGCATTATTAGTGCGAAAAGTTTTAATAGGCAAGCCAAACTGCGTCTTTATTTCAGCAAATTTTTTTTAATAGTAGACAGCACTTCAGACCTACTTTTTAACAGAAACAGCCAAGTAGTCCTCGAAAAATCATTAATAAACAGAATGAGGTACTTGTAACCAGACAAGCTTGGTACATTGCATGGACCCCATACATCAGAGTGAACTAAATCAAAAATGTTTTTACTGCTCATAGTACTACGTCTAGGATACACAGTACGAGTTTGTTTCCCTAGTTGACACGAATCACACTGAAAATGACAACTGCCAATATCAGGAACTAAACTACGCAACTTCTCTGAAGAGGGATGGCCCAGCCTGTAGTGCCACTGGAGAGCAGAAACAAAAGCAGATCATGCAGATACCACAACAACTTTCACTGATCTAGGTAACTGGTCCAAGTAAAACAGCCCATCAACACCTTCATACCCCCCACCAATCTTCATCCTCGTGTGAAGGTCCTGAAAAACGCATGAACCAGGAACAAATGTCAGGCTACAATTTAAACTCCGTAAAATTTTGCTGACAGATAATAGGTTAAGAGGAAATCGGGGCACATATAAGGCAGATTTGAGGCCAAAGTGAGAAATAATATCACCAACTCCAAGGACTGACGACTTAGAGCCATCAACAAGCATAACAGAAGAATGTCGGGCAGGTGCAGATATATGTTTAAATAAAGATATATTTCCAGAAATATGTGCAGATGCACCAGAGTCTATCACCCATTTGGTATTACCAGAAGTAGAAGGTGAGGAGCTCAGGAAGGCAGTGTCATAACAAAAAAAGGCAGCATGTGCTCCACTCGTAGATGCAGCAGGAGAAGATCCAGCACGCTCAAGGAGAAGACGCTCCACCTCAGCACGGATGTAGTCTGCGGTAGCCCCCGCAGGCTCTGGTGCAGGTGTCTGAGTAGCACCCTCAGACACAGTAGAATCAGCCGCAGCATTGGCCCACGCCGGCTTACCATACTTTTCCCAGCATTTTTCCTCAATATGGTTAGACCGGCCACAGAAAGTACACAGGCGCTGTCCTTGTTGAGGACGCGCAGCAGGAGAAGGCGGGGCAGCAGGAGGAGCTCCTCGTCCAGCACCAGGTCCACGCCCCCAGCCAACACCCAGGGGAGGACGACCATCATTGGAGCGGCCACGGCCACGGCCACGACCACGCCCGCCCCAAGCGGCCAAAGCAGTAGAGTCTCCAGTCTCAGGAGGCGGAGACGGTGTCGATGACGGAAGGCGCTGGAGACGCTTGTAGGCAGTCTGCAAGGTAGGGAGTGGATCACTCGCCAAGATCTGATCTACCACTCCAGTATAGGACTCAGGTAAGCCACTGAGAAACTGAATCAGCTGAAGCTCCGCCCGCTGTTTTTGTATAGTAGCTAAATCAGTGGACAACGGGTGATACATCTCCAACTCACCCCACAGACCAGTGAAGGTGGAGAAGTAGTCTGAAATGTCAGAACCATTGAACTGTAGGCGCCCCAGTTGCTTTGTGATATCAAAGACTTTCTTTGGATTTTCACTATGCGAGTAGGTACTGGCGAGCTGATCCCACATCTGCTTCGCCGTAGGCAGCTGAAGAAGAGTGACACTAATCTTCTCAACGGAGCTGTTGAGAATCCACGTCATGACGGTCGAGTCATCACGAACCCAGTCATCAAAGGCCTTGATGTCCTTTGCATCCGCCTCCTCTGCAGGCTGAGGCGGACTCGTCCGAATCAAGTGAGAGTACTTCCCTTGTGATTTGGCAAAGATCACAAAGGAACATACCCACAGCTGGTAGTTGCGCCCGTCAAGCTTAACAGTAGTGACTTGACGACGCGACTCTCTCCACATGTCATCCCCAGAAGACGCCATGAGTATATGCAGGAAGACAGGCACATGCACAGGTAGGCACAGACAGAAGACGGACTACGCCGTCAGGCAGGCAGAAGTAGGAAGAAATAAGTCACCGTGGACCTCTCACATACGCACTACGCCAAAGCGTAGCAGAGAACCCGGAGGCCGAAGCCTACACGGGCAGGTAGGCACAAACAAGCACGAACCGACGGTAACCCCTTAGACGAACAATGCGCCGATCTCCCCCTGAAGAATGATCTAGTCCAGATCTACCAGTGGATCAGTGGTCCCGTAGAAAACGACCACCCAGCAGCGCACCTGCTGTGCGAACAACAACTACGGTTTCTCAAGCACTAGCGGTGCACCACGCCAGGAGGCAAGACGGAACCACAGAGCCCACAGAGAGACATGCGGCACGCTGGAGACGGCCGGCCGGAGCTGCGGCGGCCCTGGCTAGGCCAGCGGTGGCGGCCTGGCTGCTGCCGGGCAACGAGCCGCGGGCGGGCGGGGGGGGGGAGGCGGTGGAGGAGAGAGAAGGGAGGGAAGCAAGGATGGCTAGGTTAGAGCCTGCTCTGATACCATGTGACAGAGTCAGGAATTGTAGAAAGCTCAGGGTTGCACAACGTGTGCACCCTCATATATATATATATTACTGAGACAATTACAAAGAGGTCCATATATAAAGGAAAAATAACAAAACAAATAACATGCTATGTTAAACAGGAAATATATATATTGTAACAGTATTGATAGTGCACAGAATTAGCATTACCACTGAGATATTTTATTTGTATGCAAATCAATCACACCTCTAACGACATGGTTGCCTCCTATTGACTCTAGCTACGAAAGCACACGACCAAGAATAAAACTTGAGTTAATCATGAGAATGCATTTTATCACCAGTAGGCATACACAAATTAAATTGAAACACATCTACGCTTGTATAAAACAATATAAACTGGAGCCAATATATTGATAGGTATAATCGACAAGGAGGATGACAACCATCATGGTTCAACTAGATACAAAATCATAGTTGTCTCATGCTTCCTCAATACTCACTCACATATTACTGCAACATTGTTTATGCACTACATCTTGTCATCCTACTAGAGGTCCTACCATCCTAGATCATGTTATATTTCCATACATTTGTGTCTTTGTATCTGTATATTGTGCTTGCAAACTATAATGACTTAATTCATTCACTTTGCCAATTAATTTGACGTCAAAATCCTCATAAATCCCCATCAAAATAGTTCAACTTCCTTCACTCACACATGAGGAGCTCCACCCCCACATATCCAATATGAAATATTGCTTCATATTTGAGTAGATCTACACTAGTAGATCGTCCTGCTAAAATCTTGTTAAGCAATTCAATCATTTGGTTGTGAAAATGGCAGGGATGCATCTCTCAAAATTTCCGTCGAAATTTGTCAAAATTTCTGTTTCTATGGCCACCGACATGGTGTCGAAATCA
Organism: Alisma plantago-aquatica; assembly: GCA_963693085.1. Taxonomy (NCBI): domain Eukaryota; kingdom Viridiplantae; phylum Streptophyta; class Magnoliopsida; order Alismatales; family Alismataceae; genus Alisma; species Alisma plantago-aquatica. The sequence continues at coordinate 499,832,973 of OY856411.1, forward strand.
GACATTTTCTTCCTTGCTTCAAACCAGGTTTGTACCCGTGCTCGACATATAATGAACACCCGTACTCCTTCAACACCCCTAAGTACGTATTAGACACTTCTCCGCCTTGTCCAACATTTTTTTCATCTTTTTATAGCTGAACACATCGTGGACGCACGTTGGACACTTGTTGGACGTGGCCAATCCCATTTGGAACCCACACCAAAAAGAAGCATGCTAATTTTTAGAGATTTATATCTAATATCTTGACTCTTGCATTGCATCTACCTTTGGGCTTGCCGTATTGATTGTAAATGATCACCCTTTAATCCTTATTTATTTTGATAAATGTGTTTATTATAACCTCATATCTTAATTATCTACAATGAATACCTTTACCTTGCTCTTATGACGTTACTCTATATCCCACGCTCTTCAAAATTGAGTTGTGAATTTATCTTAGTTGCTATTACCTAAATAATTTTTTCTAAAACTTTATCAAAAGTAATCTGAATTTCATGTTTCATTGATACATGTGAAAATGTTGTATACACAATTCGATATTTCAGTTGGACATGCTACTTGGTAATTAAACATCCATGTAATGGATCTTGATGTCATGTAGGAGACTAGATGAAGCCTAACAAAATGATAACTCGATAAAATACATGACAAAGGATAGCAGAAATACTCAATAATCTTATACATGATTGAACATTATACATGAAAAATGGAGGGACTTTAAATATGTCATCTTTATAACTCATGTTAGGCAAATGAAACTACCTCTTCTATGAATTTATTCTTCGATTGGTTATATAGTTGCCATTTGTTTTTTTGGGGTTAATCTTAAATGAAATGAGATTGTCTTATTTTGAATTTCTCATGTGTGTATATATACATTGCTTATTAATTATTTAAAAAAATCTTGAAAAATCGTTGTATCCATCGATGTGTCTGTGTCCTATATTTTCTAAAATTGTTGTATCTCATATTTGTGTCTGTATCCGTGCTTCCTAGATGATGGGCTAAAATAAGTAGCTTATTAATTATTTAAAAAAATCTTGAAAAATCATTGTATCCATCGATGTGTCTGTGTCCTATATTTTCTAAAATTGTTGTATCTCATATTTGTGTCTGTATCCGTGCTTCCTAGATGATGGCCTAAAATAAGTCAAATTGATGCGAAAAGACAACGATGGCATCATAACTCTCATCCCAAAATCTCTGTAGGGGTGAGCAAAATTTGGTTATAACCGACTAACCCAATGGTTAATTTAACTACGGTTAATTTGGTTCTGAAATTTTGGTTAATTTAGTTAATTTGTTTAATTTATTTTGATGAATTTTTCGGTTACAAATGTTTTCTATTCGGTTAACTAAACAACCACAATTTATTCATGTAAATTTTTCCTACACATAAATACCTATATTGTTGTTCTTATATTTCTATAACCCTCTCCATTTATATGTTACAATTTTTGATGAACTTTATAGTGTTTATATTTGTATACAATGCTACTATGATACAAGAATTGTTCATAATTAAATGAATACTTTCAACCAATACCGTTATAGAGGTTGTTAATATATTTAGTTTTATTTGTTTATTTTGTGCACTCTTTAGTGTCTTGACTTTTGTTCCATATTGGTGAACTCTATATGGTGTGGACTCCTGTCCTATATATGCAGGATGCCTATGCTTGTATTACACATCTCAATAATTCAATCCTATCATATTTCACATGGTATCAGAGCCTTTTAATCAGCCCTAATTCTCCTTCCACATTTTCTTTCCCTCTCGCAAGTATAACCAACCGCCCCTGCATTAATTCTCCTTCCCTGCCAACCCCGACCACCATTCTCCAACCGCAACCCTCCATCCTAGCAGCCTAAAAAGGTGTTTGAAATTTCTAAAATGGAATTCTCTAAAGATACCTCGGTTTAGAATTATTATAATAAATGTTGTGCCTTGTGCGATGAATTTGAAGTTTACCATACCCTGACTTCCAATATCACTGAAGTTCAACGACAACAAACTTACTTTAATTGGTACACTTCCTTGCTGGATTGCCTGCCTCCTTTTCAGGTGTAGTAGATCAGATCCTCTCTAGTGATCCATTCCCAAAGCTTCGTGATGTCCTAAAGCGGCTCAATCACCTACCATCTGTCTCTCTACTCCTGTTGGTTCCATTGAGGCATCTGCTCTTGCAGTCTGCTCTGGTGATTCTTGCCGTGGCAGAGACCATTGCAACACCCTTCCTACTTGACCACGTCATTGCAACGTATGCGGTTGTAACAATCACATGGAGGATCACTGTTTGGAGAAATATGGCTAGCCCAACACATGGGCCAATCATGCCTCTACAACACTGTAATGGCCCAACCCTCCACTGCTTCTACGAATTGGGTCCGGGCTAATTTGAAAAGCTCTTCTAAGAGAGACTTCAAACTCCAACGTCATAGTGACTTTTTTAGCATCCTCAGCTCCTTATGGTAAAAAAACTGGGTCATCGACTTTAGTGCTTCTACCCTTATTTCTGGCAATTGGAAACTTTTATCTAAATTAATTGCTTCTTCTTCTATTCCACTTGTGACTGTTGCTGATGACACTCAAGCCCCACTTCATGGGGTTGGCAGTATTTTGACTACAAATAATTTCTTTCTCAGATCGACTTTATATGTTACTCGATTTCCTCTAAATCTTCTTTCAGTTAGTAAAACCCTCAAACAACTTCAGAGTTTTATTACGTTTGACCCAGATTGATGTGTCTTTCAGGATTTCTGCATGAGGATGAGGATTGACTCTAGCCATGAGGGACTAGACGACTTATACTTATTGATGCTACACAGACTAGTGCTCTTCTATCTTCGACTATTTCAGGACTTTAATGGTACTACAAATTAGGATATCTATCTGCATCCAAGCTCAAACATTTGATTCCTGATGTATCTTAAAATGTGTTTAAATGTGAAGCATGCTAGTTAGGAAAGCAAACTCGATACAGTTTTTCTAGAAAAACTGCTATAGCCTCAAAATTTGTTTTTGACATTGTCCATGTTGATGTATGGATACCTTGTTCTGTCACAAGTATGTCTAGATTTTGGTACTTTTTGACATTTATCGATGACTTCTCTAGGGCTACTTGGTTGTTTTTACTTAAAGACACGAGACATGTCCTTGATACAATTACTGTATTCTTTGCTGAGATTAAGACTCAATTTAATAAGCCTGTTAGAATATAGCCTATTTAGTTAATAGGTTATTAGTCTATTGTCTACATGGGCCTGTTCCCCATGACCCATTAGGGTTAGTCTGCTTCCTTTGTGCTTCCTTGTAATAGCCTCCTTTCCTATATATAGGATAAGGGTGTACACATGAATACAACAACACAACATAATCATATTCACTTCTTCACATGGTATTAGAGCAGTAGAGAGGGAGTGAGAACCCTAGCGCCGCCTCCCTTCCCTCTTCTCTCGGTTGCCTCTTCTAGCCCTAGTCGCCGACTGCCCTCTCTCTCCTAGAGAGAGCAACAGGGGGAGCACCCCCGCCTATGGGCGGCCGCCGTCGCCTCTTCCATGGCATAGGCCGGCTGCCCATTAGGCACTTCCGGCCACCAGGTCACATCTTCCTTCCCTTTCACATAGATTTTATCTGAGCCGGCGCCATCCTTCCCGACAACTATCTATCATTTTCATCCTGTTTGAGTCTTTGGACGACGTCGTCCTTCCCGTCCAGATCTATCAGTCTGTCGTCACTTTCCCTGACATCTCAAGCAACTCCGTATCCAGCCGCCGCCATTGAAGCAACCACGCTAATCACAACTACCTTCCGCTCTAGCAACCGCCACCATCGTCTTCACCGCCTCGCTGCCCTACCGTCTCCGCGTCGAGCCGTCACCCATCCATCATCTCCGGGTCCAACCGCTCCATCACTCCATCGCTACACCACCTCTCGGGACCGTGGACGGCGCTAATTCCCATCCAGATTCGGAGGTGGTCTAGCAAGGAATCGTCAATGTTCATGATCAAAGGAGTACAAAAGACGACGCTAATTCCCGTCGACCCATGATGCTAATTCTCGGGGTACTTGTCTCCTTGACGACGCTAATTCCCGTCGAGATCGTGCATCAGCCACCGCCGAGACGACGTGTTGTCCAAAGAACATGGCGTGTCGCGCTCCAGAAATCACCCCGACGACGCAAAGTTTCGTCCAAAATATAAAAGACACGACGTGTTTCTTAAAAGACACGGTGTGTTTGATTCCAGAAATCTTCCTGACGACGTAGATCGCCATAAACACGACGTGTCATCCTTGGAACACAACATGTCGGTGGACAACAGAGTTGCACCTCTGACTTCGGACATGACGTGTTCCCGGAGGTCCAGTTCACGCCTCTGACATCCGACACGATGTGTCCCATTTTCACACGACGTGTTGCAAGGAGTCAGTCAGTTTTCAGCGAAGGAGCTACACGGTGTATCAACAATCCTACACGGCATGTCATCGGGAGTCTGCCTCTCGCCCCTGACAAGTTACACGACGTGTCCAATCATAGACACGACTGTCTGAAGCAGTCAGAACGCTTCTAGTTCCGGTTTGACGTCCTCCAAAGGTCCATCTTTCCTCCAATATTTGATGATAATCAAATCCCATTCCTATTTTTTGACCCAGCAATTTTTTTTGCTGGACTCCGTCCCCGCACCCCCACATTTGTTGGCCTAAGGGCCGGACAAATGTCCTTTTCGGGTAAAGAAAAGATCCATTCATTTTCTCTATTCGAATCTTAATCGGGTGTGTTTTGCATATTGATTCCGGTTATCGGTTTCATGTCGAGAAACCATTCCAGCAGTGCCACTTCCTCCCCTACCGAGCAAAATTCCGGTAGTGTATCACCTCTTTCTACCGATGTTTCCATTCCGGTGGTGTTTTTCTGTTGCTCTTCTCTCCATACTACACCTCTCATTTGACCTTTTTTTCCCACCTTCCCATTCATCACGTGTGTGCCTTTCCGCATGTGGGGGACATATTTCCCTTTTTCCACACCATCTACTTACTCTCGTCATATTTGGTGTGGGGGGGATAGAGGAGAGAGAGATAGAGAGGAGGGTATGAGGAGAACATGAGAGAGAGGATATGGGGAGAAAGACATGAGATGAGATGAGATGATATTCCAAACTATCTTCATGGAGCTTCGTATTGTTCAGCAAATCTGATTTCCTGATGTTTTTGTGGCGCGTCATTCCCAATTAGCATCACATTACTTTTCAGACAGCATTCAAGGATCTTACAGTTGCAACATTGACACCAAGACTCCCGCGTTCATACCGCATTATGTACGCCAGGACAAGAGCTGTGCTAATTTCGGCTTCTAGTCCCTTTGGTGTTGATGACGTTCCAGTTGATCATCCATGCTGCGTTGATGGTGTTCCATATGGTTGCTTCTTCATCTTCAAAGCTCATCTTCTTCAAGCCTGTGCCAAAATTGTTTCTACAAGGATTCATCCAGAGTGATCTTCACCGAGCTACTTTATCACGCCTTCTCCAAGTTGCATCTGCTACTTCTACGTGTCGAGACGACACCTCATCACCTCGCCCAACGTGTTCGTGCCATGCTATGCACGTCGATGATCATCTGCGCTTATTCCAGTTGGCTACACTTTTCAGACAATTCAGAGACATCTCCACTGCTACATCGACACTGTGCCTCCACGTTCGTGCCGCGTTATGTACGTTGGATGTGTTGAGTGCGCTTATTCCACTCCACATTCCTCTCTAGTGAAGATGGCGTAGTTGTGGTATTTATGATTGTCCGCTTCACATGTTCTTCATTCTAGATGCACTTCAAGAGAAAGACCTTCTTCAAAGCTCGAGTTTCTCCAACCTGCAGAACACATCTCAAAGAGGCGTCATCATATCTTTTCATTAAGGAAGTATTGTTTAAGGGGGAGTAACAATTTTTGTATGGGGAGTGACATCTATCTTTCATTTATCGTTTATTTCTTATCGTTCAATCGAGTCATGTAACTCCAAGCTTGGACATGCGTTCACCCATGCTCCAGCTTGATTGGGATTGTTAGAATTTAGCCTATTTAGTTAATAGGTTATTAGTCTATTGTCTACATAGGCCTGTTGCCCATGGCCCATTAGGGTTAGTCTGCTTCCTTTATGCTTCCTTGTAATAGCCTCCTTTCCTATATATATGATAGGGGTGTACATATGAATACAACAACACAACATAATCATATTCACTTCTTCACAAAGCCCATCAAAACAAAGGACAATGCTCTTGAATATATGCAACAATCTGTTAGCATTATTTGTAAAATTTATGGCACTATCCATCAAACATCTTGTTCTTACACTCCTCAACAGAATGGGATTGCCGAACACAAGAATCATCATCTGCATGAAGTAGCTTGAACCGGTATGTTTCACTATCATGTCCCTAAGATTTTTTGGGCCGATACTGTCTCCACCGCATGTCTTCTAATCAATAGAATGCCCTCATCTATCTTGAACAACCGAGTTCCCCATATTGTGTTATTACCCAGAGCCCCTCTTTTCTCTCTACCACCTAAAGTGTTCGGTAGTACTCGTTTTGTCCAAAATCTTCAGACTGGCTTAAGCAAACTTGATCTGTGATCAACTAAGTGCATCTTGGGATACTGTCAAAATCAAAAGGGGTGCAGATGTTATGACACGACTGCTAAGAAATGGTTTGTTAGTGGGGATGTTGTTTTCTTTGAGGATGCACCATATTTTTATGCCATGGGTCTGACTTTATCCACGGATCTGATTGTGGATACACCACTTCATGTTACTGTAGAGCCGGACTCATCTTAGCATGTTGTTTCATCTATTAAGGTTCCTCTCTAAGTGTATCAAAGATGACGTAAGACTCCAACTCCCTCTATGCCCCCCCCAGCCAATCCCTCATCTTCATTAGCAGATCACGACACAACTCAAGTATACTCTGATCTAAATACTCCAATTAGCATAAGAAAAGGGGTGCACTCTTGTACTTCCCATCCTATCAACAATTATTGTTCTGATGCAAACTTTGGTTCAAGTCTTGCAAACTTCACTGTTGCTCTTTCATCTATCTGTATTCCTAAAAATGTGGCTTAGGCCCTCACCATTTCTGCCTGGTGTCGTGCCATTGCAAGTGGATATGGAAGCTCTGTACACTCAACAAACTTGGGACTTAGTAGATGCCCCTGCACATGTTTCACATGTAGGTTGTCACTGGATCTTCATTGTGAAGTGTCACCCAGACGACACGATTGAACGACTTAAAGCCCATCTTCTTGGTAAGGGTTACACTCAAACCTATGGTGTGTTTTAATATATTTATTTAATTTATTCCTTTATTTTGTGCACTCTTTAGTGTCTTGTCTGTTATTCCATATTGGTGACTCTATAATGAGGGACTCCTATCCGATATAAGGAGGGTTCCTATGCTTGTATTAGTTACACACTTCCCTAAGCCTCCCTCCCTAAACCCCTTCCTATGCTTGTATTAGTGCAACTACTACGGTTATGACAGTCAGAATGAGGATTGATGTTACGTGAAACATGGCTACCCCGGCACATGGGCCAATCATGCTTCTACTGACTACACCAAGGATGCCCCAATCCAACCTTCCACTACTTCTACAGATTGGATTTGAGCGGAATTTGAAAAGCTTTTCCAAGAATGACCTCCAGACTTAGACATCGGCTCCATGGTTAGATGGTGATTTTGCCTTGTGTCATCGACTCTAAACTGTAAAAACAAATGGGTCATCAACTCCTGTGCTTCTACCCATATTTCTGGCAATTTGAAATTATTCTCTAATTTGATTGCTTCGTCTTCTGTTCCGGATGTAACTGTTGCTGATAGCAATCAAGCCCCAGTTTGTGGGATTAGTCATATTTGAACTCCAAATAACTTCTTGTTCATATCAACATTATACATCCCTATCTTTCTTCTGAATCTTCTTCACTTAGAAAAACGGTCAAGCAACTTCAATGTTCTATTACTTTTGACCCTGATGGATGCGTTTTTCAAGATCTCTACACGAGGATGAAGAATTGTTCGGGTTATGAGGGACCAGACGGTTAATACTACCTTGATGCTCTGAAGCATGCACCTCTTCTCATCTCAACGGTTTCAGGACTTAAGTGGCAGTATAGACTGGGACATCCATCAACATCCAAACTAAAAAAATTGATTATGACTGTTTATAAAACTTTGTTTAAATGTGAAGCTTGTTAGTTTGGAAAGCAAACTCGATGTGTGTTCCCTAAGAAAATGACTTTCTTTAAATCTCTTTGATATTGTGCATGCTGACACATGAGGACCATGTTAAGTCATTAGTATGGCTGGCTTTAGTTACTTTATGACCTTTTATTGATGACTAGAATCACATGGTGGTTTTGACTTGTGAAATAGTGTCTTATTTAGTTCTTTATATTCACTTGTTATTTTCCTATTCTATGTGGACCTATATGTAATTGTTCTTTTTATAAATATATGGGGTACACACATTGTGCACCCTAACCCTTACAACAAATCCTCTCAAGATGGTACCAGAGCAGGACTCCTAGCCGCCGTCTACCCCCTGCGCCCATCTCTCCCTCCCTCTCCTTCTCTTCCCACCGCCGCCGCCCCCCGACCCTTCCCGCCGCCGCCCGCCGTTGCTGGCGCCGACAGCCCCTGCTATTGTGGGCGTTGGGCCGCTAGCAGCAGCTCACCGGGCTTCTTGCCGCCGTCGGCCGCACGCCTTGAGGCTCTCCGGAGCCCTCTTCTCCTCTGCCCACGTCGGCCTTTGAGCCGTCGGGTTATCTACTGCGCCTCGGCGTAGTTTTCATGTAAATTGGTCCATCCAGTCCCTTGTTGTTTGCTGCCGCCTAGAAGGCGAATCTAGGCGGTGTTTCGTTTGGTACTGTTTTCTACTATTGGACTTGGTTTCTGTCATGGCTTCCTCCCATGATGATTTTTGCCGTCAAGTGCCTACCGTGAAGTTGGATGGGCGCAACTATCAACACTGGGTCTGCTCCATGGAGATTCTTGCAAAATCCCAAGGCAAGCATTCCCATCTGACCTAAGATCCGCCCAGTACTGCCGACTCCAAGGATAAAAAGGCCTACGATGATTGGGTCAAAGATGACTCTACTATGATGACTTGGATCCTGAACAACATTGAAACTCATACCAGTGTTACTCTTCTTCGTCTCCCGACTACCAAGGAGATGTGGGATCAACTGGCCAACTATGTTGTCAAGGCGGCTAGGCAGTGGGTTTCACCCTATGGGCGCCTAGGCTTTTCTGGGCGTTTGTGTTTTTTTATATTTATTCAGTTACATGTTTATTTATTTATACACATGATACTACATGCAATCTTGTAATTATTTGTTCATTAAATGTTGTCATATGCCTGATATCTATTGATAACTGTTGGAAGATCAGAGGAAGGAACATTAAGAGGACGAATAACAACAGGAGGAGGAAGATAAGTAGGAACTGAATGAGAAAGAAAAAAGAAAAAGGAAATGCAAGTGACTTGTAGCCTTATAGGAAGAAGTCACAAAAAGAAAAGCACAACAACAGTCTAGGGGATGTAGAGGAACAAGTTAGATAAACAAAAAAAAAAGCTGTAAAGTAGTTGTGTGAGGAGACCTCGGGCGACAATGAAGAAAAAACTCTAGCACATACAACCGTTGCTGTTGGAGACGTAGGAGCAATAAAAAGTCTAAAAAAATAGAAGAAAACATGCAAATAGAAGTAGTACTAGTAGTCTAGTAGATGTGGGAGCAGGAGATGTACGAGTGTGAATTTTTGAAATAAATAACATGGACATAGCAACAAGAGGGGACATAGGAGGAAGTCACAAAAATTAAGAAGCAACAGTAGCAGGAACAGGAAATGCAGTAGCAATTGTCAGAAAAAGAAAAGAAAAGAAGCAAGAATAGGAGGCACAAGAGCAACTAAAAAAATTAAACAAACAATAGTGTATATGGACTGATCCGTTTGCAGAAGTTGCAGTAGAAGCGCCTAGGCTGTCTGCCTTGACCGCCTAGGCGACCGCCTAGCCCGCCCAACCAACCTAGTTTTCCCAGCTTACCTATTTACCCCGGGCACCTAGGTTTGAGGGACATGCGGAGCGCCTAGGACGCCTAGGCGCCCACCTTGATAACTAAGCTTGGAAATACCTACTCTCATAGCAAGAATCCGAAGGTGTTTGACTTGAACAAACAGCTGACCCGTCTACATTTTTCTGGGCCTGATATTGCTGACTATTTTTCGTCTTTCAAAGGCTTCTAGGCCGAACTTGAGAATCTCCATCCCCTTTCTACTGACTTAGCCACTATGTAGCGACAAAGGCAGGAACTTCAGGTTGTTCAGTTCTTATGTGAACTTCCTGATTCATACGCTGGAGTGGTTGATCAGATCCTTGCCAGTGATCCACTACCGACGTTGGAGAGTGCATTTCAGCGTCTTCAACGCCTGTCGGTTTCTTCCTCTGTCCCGACTTCTGACACTGGTGGTACTACTGCTCTTGCTGCCATGGCTGACCGAGGCCGTGGTAGGGGTTGAGGTCGGCCTCAAGACAACCGTCCCCCTGGTTCTGGTAGAGGACGTGGGTCCCTTGACCGTGGTTCATCTGCTGGTGTCTCTGGAGGTACCGCGGCTCAGTGGTACTGTGACTTTTGTGGTCGCTCCAACCACACTGAGGACATGCGCTGAAAGAAACATGGCACACCTGCGTGGGCCAATGCTGCGTCTGAGGGTGTTTCTCAGACTCCTGCTGCTGCTTCTTCGAGTTTCTCTACTGTTGAGTTTATTCGCTCGGAAGTGGAACGACTCCTGCTAGAGAAAATCGACGCTTCCTCTTCTACTGCTACTGAATCTGGAGCTCATGCTGCAACTTACACTGGTTGTGATTCTGCTTCTCTAAGTGCTTCTTCCTCTTCTAGTGCTGGTAATACCAAATGGGTGATTGATTCTGGAGCTTCTTCACATATTTCTGGCAATCGTTCTCTTTTTTCCAAATTATCTAAACCCTGTCTTAAATCTGTTGTTATGCTTGCTGACGGATCCAAATTTGCTGTGTCTGGGATTGGTGATATTTATGCTCAAGTTCTTCTGAGATCTGCTCTATATGTGCCCAATTTTCCACTAAATCTATTATCTGTCAGTAAAATGGTACGTAACCTGAATTACAGTTTGACCTTTGTGTCAGATACTTGTGTTTTTCAGGACCTTCGCACAAGGATGAAGATTGGTGGGGGGCATGAAGGACCTGACGGGCTCTACGATCTGGATGATTTGAAAAGGATCAGCACTACAGCTCTCGCTTCAGCATTATCTTCTTCTGTTTCCGCATTACAGTGGCACTGTAGACTTGGGCATCCATCGGCTAATAAAATAAAACATGTTATTTCTGGTGTAGGAACACGATTTCTAGTGTGAGTCATGTCAGTTAGGCAAATAGTTCAGAACTGTCTTTTCATAAAAATCTCAGATTGGTAGTAAAAACATTTTTGATTTAGTTCATGTCGATGTATGGGGTCCTTGTCATGTTCCAAGTTTGTCAGGCAACATATACTTTATTCTGTTCATTGATGATTTCTCCCGTGCTACTTGGTTGTTTTTGATGAAAGACAGGTCACAAGTCTTGCTGAAATTAAAACCCAATTTTCTATGCCCATTAAAATATTATGCACTGATAATGCCTTGGAATTAGTTCAAAAAATGTTGAATTATTTTGCCATTTTGTGGGTACCATTCATTAGACATCATGTGCCCACACACCCCAACAGAACAGAGTTGCTGAAAGGAAAAATAGACATTACTTGAAGTTACTAGAACTATCATGCTGCACTCTAATGTTACTGAATATTTTTGGCCGGAAGCGGTTCTCACTGCTTGTTTTCTGATTAATCGCATGCCCTCGTCAGTTATTGGGAATAAAATTCCTGTCCCAGTCCTACAACCCCACCTTCCTCTTTTTTTTGTCCCTTCAAGGATTTTTGGGTCAACTTGTTTTGTTCGTTTGCTTGGACTGAATCAGGACAAGTTGTCTCCTAGAGTTGAAAAATGTATTTTTTTGGGATATTCACGTACTCAGAAAGGATATCGTTTCTATAGTCCTGTTACTAAGAAGTGGTTCATGAGCAGTGATGTGGTTTTCTTCGAGGACACTCCTTTCTACTCTACTAAAGGGAACACCTTAAGTTCATATATAATTTCAACACCTCTGCCTGTTATCAGTGATTCCCATTCTGCTTTGCAATCTGCTGAAACTACATCTCCTCTTATTGTTTACCAACGCAGGAATCGGTCGCCGCTGTCTACTCCTGCCCAAGACCCCCCATAGAAAACCAATCTTCTACTTTAGAAGGTCCTGCACCTGCCGAGGTAACTTTTGATCTGGATTTACCTATTGCTCTCAGGAAAGGCACTCGCTCATGTACCTGTCATAGTATTGCTAAATATGTTTCTACTACACATCTTAATGTCCATGTTAGTAATTTTGTTGCTGCCCTCTTTGCTGTTTTTGTTCCCAAAAATGTTCATGATGCTTTACAAAGTACGACCTGGACATGACTGAGGAGATGACTGCTCTTACTGACAGTAGTACTTGGGATTGGGATTTGGTGGATCCTCCATCTGATTGCAAGCCTGTTGGATGCTGTTGGGTGTACACTGTGAATTATCATCCTGATGGGACTGTTGAACGCTTGAAGGCCCGCCTAGTGGCCAAAGGGTACACTCAAACCTATGGTATTGATTACTTTGAAACTTTTCCCCCTGTTGCCAGGCTCAATTCTGTGCGGGTTCTTCTCTCTGTTGCAATCAATCTGGATTGGCCCCTTATACAACTCGATGTCAAGAATGCCTTTCTTTATGGTGATCTCCAAAAGGAAGTCTATATGGAGCAACCACCTGGGTTTGTTGCTCAGGTGGAGTCACACAAGGTCTGTCGCCTTAAAAAGTCTATTTAATGGACTCAAGCAGAGTCCACGTACCTGGTTTGATAAACTGAACAAGATTTTGTCTACTTATGGCTTCCTCAGATCTCATGTAGATCACTCTGTCTTTATTAAGAAGACTTCCTCTGGTATTGTTGTTCTGATTGTGTACGTTGATGATATTATTTTATCTGGCAGTGATCTTTCTGAAATTCATGCTAGTAAAGCCTACTTATGCAAGCACTTTGTCACTAAAGATTTGGGAAAGCTGAGATACTTTCTGGAAATCGAAGTTTCCATGACTGCTAATGCTCTTGTTTTATCTCAAAGGAAGTATGTTCTAGATCTTTTACAGGAAACTAGGATGCTTGGAGCTCGGGCTACTGATACTCCCCTAGATCCTAATGTAAATTGGGATGATTATGACTCTCCCATGTATCCTGACAGTAAAAGATATAGGAGACTGGTTGGCAAACTAATATATTTAACTATTACTAGAGCTGATATTTCTACTGCTGTTGGCCTTGTTAGCCTGTATCACTGGGAAGCACTATGGCATATTCTGAGGTATCTGAAGAAATCCCCTGGTAAAGGTCTTTTCTATAAAAAACATGGTCATTGCTTTCTTGAAGGCTACTTTGATTCTGATATGCTGGAAGTAAGATAGACAGAAAATCTAGTTCTGGTTACTGCACATTTGTTGGTGGAAATCTTGTCACCTGGAGGAGCAAAAAACAGAATGTTGTTACTAGATCTAGTGTTGAAGCCGAATACCGAGCCATGGCTCACACAACTTGTGAACTCCTGTGGGTACAGTCTCTTCTAAAAGAATTTGGTGTGGGGTCTTCTATTCCTATTGCCATGCATTGTGATAATAAAGCAACTAAGCTATCTTTATTGCCAATAATCCTATTTTTAATGAGCCGACCAAGCACATTGAAGTTTACTGCCACTTCATCAAAGAAACTATCCTGACTGGTCGTATCTGCACTCCTTTTACTCGCTCAGAGGATCAAGTTGCTGATATCTTCACAAAGCTGCTGGCCAAGAAACATTTCAGCTCTCTTGTGGACAAGTTGGGCATGATTGATATCTATGCTCCAACTTGAGGGGGAGTGTTAAATAGTGTCTTATTTAGTTTTTTATATTCACTTGTAAATATTTTCCTATTCTATGTGGACCTATATGTAATTGTTCTTTTTATAAATATATGGGGTACACACATTGTGCACCCTAACCCTTACATCAAATTCTCTCAAAATTACTTAAAGACAAGGCACATGTTCTTGATACTATTACTGTATTCTTTGTTGTGACTAAAACTCAATATAATAAGCCCATCAAAATCTTTATACCAGATAATGCTCTTGAATTTATACAACAATCTGTCAGTTATTTCTGTAAACATCTTGGCACCATTCATCAAGCATCTTAGTCCTACACTCCTCAACAGATTGGAGCGACTGGCGTAAGAATTGTCATCTTCATGAAGTTTCCAGAACCCTTATGTTTCACTATAATGTTCCTAAACATGTTTGTGTTAATGCTGTCTCCACTGTCTGTTTTTTGATCAATAAAATGCCCTTCTCTGTCTTAAATAGCCAAGTCCCATTTAATGTTTTGAACCCCAGAGCTCCCCTGTTTCCTGTGCCACCTAGAATTCTTGGTAGAACATGTTTTGTAAAAAATCTTTAGAATGGTATAACTAAACTTGTTCCCTGATCTACGAAGTGCATCTTCTTAGGGTATTCACACACTCAAAAAGGGTAAATATGTAATGATCTGAATTCCAAGAAGTGGTTTGTTGGTGCGAATCTCGTCTTTTTTGAAAATACTCCATATTTTTCTATTATGGGTTCGACTTTGTCAACGGATCTTCTTGCAACTCCTCTTCCTATCCTTGTTGAGCCGACATCTTCACACTTTGTTACTCATGGGGTACCTCTCAAGGTGTATCAAAGACGCCACAAGACCTACAAGTCCCTCTAAGGCCCCTCCCTCAACCAATCCTTCATCTTCGTCGGCAGATCAAGACACTCTAGTATATTCTGACTTGGAAACTCCAATTAGCATTAGAAAAGGGGTGTACTCTTGTACTTACCATACTATTAGCAACTATTGTTCTGATGCTAATCTTGGTTCAGTTTTGCAAATTTTACTGCTGCTCTCTTCTATATGTGTTCCTAAAAATGTGCTGAGGCCCTCACACATCCTGCCTAGCGGTATGCCATGGAAGTCGAAATGGAAGCCCTCCATATTCGACAGACGTGGGATTTGGTAGATCCTCCTGCTCATGTTTCACCTATAGTTTGCCGCTGGATCTTCACTGTGAAATATCAACCAAACGACACGGTTGAACGCATTAAAGCTCGTCTTATTGCTAAGGGGTATACACCTACATTGTGGATTACTTTGAAACTTTCTCGCATGTTGCGCGACTTAATTATGCTCATATTCTTATTTCTATTGTTGTCAATAAGAGGTGGCCCTTGTTCCAGTTGGATGTCAAAAATGCATTCTTATATGGCGACCTGCATGAGGAAGTATATATGGAGCAACCTCCTGGATTTGTTGCTCAAGGGTAGTGTACTAAAATTTTTCGTCTTAAGAAAGCTATATATGGACTGAAATAGAGTCCAAGAGCATGACTTGATAAACTAAGTCAAATTCTTGCAACTGTAGACGCTCGCATTCTGATAATTATGTTTTTGTTAAAAAACTTCTAAGGGCCTTATTATTTTGATTGTGTATGTGGATGATAACATCCATTCTGGAAGTGATCATCAGGGTATCCAGGAGGCCAAGGAATATTTACAAAAACACTACATAACTAAAGATCTCAGAAGACTGCGCTATTTTTTGGGCATTGAAGTATCTCATCATGTTTCTGGAGTTTGTCTATCTCAGCGCAAGTATGTACTTGATCTTCTGCAATTGACTAGTATCTTGGATGCCAAGCCAGTCAGTACTCCTCTGGATCCCAATACTATTTGGGATGATTCTTCTTCTTACCTTGACAACAAACAATATAGAAGACTTGTGGGCAAACTTATCTATCTGACAATTACACGAGAAAACATCACTTCCGCAGTTGGACTTGTTAGCATGTATCTTGATAAACCTCGACAATGTCATTGGAATGTTGTCCACATTCTTAAATACTTAAAAAGCTCACTTAGAAAGGGTCTTCTATATAGGAAAAATGGACAATGTAAGATTTATGGATTTTCCGACTGGGACTATGCTGGCAGCCGGACTGATCGTATATCTACTTCGGGTTATTACACATGTATAGGTGGTAACCTTGTTACTTGGAGAAGAAAAAAGTAGGTTGTCGTGGCTAGATCCAATGCTGAAGTTGAATATTGTACCATGGAACATACCACATGTGAGCTAATGTGGGTTCAAGGGCTATTAATGGAATTCGATGTCTCTGATTGTCCCCCTATTCTCATGCATTGTGACAATAAAGCAGCTACCTGTATTGCAAGTAATCCAACTTATCATGAGCACACCAAACATATTGAGGTAGATTGTCACGTTGTCAGAGAATCCATTTTATCTATAAGCGCATAGCCACTCCATACATCAAGGTTGAGGATTAGCTCGCAAACATCTTTACAAAATCACCGCCAAAGACAAGATTTCAAACTGTGATGGACAAGTTTGGCATGCATGATATCCGTGCTCCAACTTGAGGGGGGGTATGAATGTATTTATTTATATTTATTCTTTTATTTTGTGTACTCTTAAGTGTCTTGTCTTTTATCCCATATTGGTGAACTCCGTACTAAGGAACTCCTATCCTATATAAGGAGGGTTCCTATGCTTGTATTAGTTACACACTTACTGGAATCCTATTTTAAATTATAGTGTCGATTACTTTGAGACCTTCTCACCTGTTGTGAGACTTAAATCTGTTTGGATGCTTAATTCTGTTGCTGTCAATAAGCGGTCCATGTTCCAGTTGGATGTTAAAAATGCTTTCTTATATGATGACCTGCATGAGGAAATATATATGGATCAACCACCCGGATTTGTTGCTCAGGGGGAGTGTGCTAAAGTCTATCGTATTTAGAAGGCTATTTATGGACTGAAACAGAGTCCAAGAGCATGGTTTGATAAATTAAGTCAAATTCTTGCCAAATGTGACTTTAGACACACACATTTTGATCATTTTGTATTTATAAAAAAACGGTGAAGGTCTTATTATTCTGATAGTGCATATGGATCAAGGAAGAAAGTGTCCGATTTCGACACCATTTCGGTAGCCACGAAAATAGAATTTTTGGGAAATTTTGACAGATGCATTCCTGGTGTTTCAACGACCAGATGATTGAATTATTTAGCAAAATTTTACCAGAACAATCTACTAGTCATCTACTCAAATATGGAATAATATTTCATATTGGATATGTGAGGGGGTGGGGCTCCTCATGTGTGAGTGAAGGAAGCTGAACAATTTCATTGGGGATTTTTTTGGAGATTTTTAGATCAATTAAATGCCAAAAAGAATAAATTAAGTCATTATAGTTTGCAAGCACGATATATAGACTTAAAGACACAATTTATGGAAACATAGCATGATCTATGATGGTAGAACCTTTAGGTAGGATGACATGATATAGTACATAAACAATGTTGCAGTGGTATGTGAGTGAGTATTGAGGAAGCATGAGACAACTATGGTTTATGCATCTAGTTGAAGCATGATAGTTGTCATCCTCCTTGTTGATTGTACCTATCAACATATTGGGTCCAGTTTATTTTGTTTTATACAAGCATAGATGTGTCTCACTGCTATTCTCTATACGACTACTGGTGATTAAATGCATACTAATGGATTAACTCAAGCTTTGTTCTTAGTCGTGTGTTTCTGTAGCGAGAGCCTAAAGGAGGCAACCATGTAGTTAGAGGTGTGATTGATAATGGCATACATACAAAATATCTTGATAGTCATGCTAATTTTGCGCACTATTAACATAAATCATGTTACCTCAAAAATGAAAGTTAGCTAGTCATCGTAGCCATAGATATCACTACCACACCCATTTTAAATATTTTCTTCGTAGATCTTTATAGAAGTGCGAGAAATAGGAGAGAGAGGTAGATTAGGCTAGGAAGAGAAGAAACATAACTTCAATTGCCCCTAACAAGCCCAAGCAGTGAATTGAAAAACGGCCTGAGCGGCCGATTAATCGGCCCAGCACCCTGGCCATTAAAAATTGACCCAAATCGCCGGTTAAACGTTTTGAAATTAATCTGCCGTTTTTCCCGCTTTTTGCCCTTTTTTCCGTTTCTTGCCCCCTTTTTCCCCGCTTTTTGGCCTTTTTTGTCCCTTTTTAAAAAAAACTGGTGCAAGTCAGCAACATTAAGTAAAATTTAAACTCCAAAGTATAAATGACTATAATATATTAAACTTATATACATTAAATGTTTTATGATAAGCCTTAGTTCTAATTTAGAATGCACACTTTGTATGTAAGCCGTAATAATATGGTGTTGTTGTATGCCCAAGTAAATTATATGTAACTATTATCTAATTTAGATTTTAGAACACATACTTTGATTAAACGTACTGCTGTAATGTATGATTAATTGCTGATATGTAAATGTAGCAATAAGTTAGTAAGATGTCTATGATAAGTCTGCTGTAATGTGATGCAAAATTGTTATTCTATCGTGTATACACACACACACACACACACACACACACACACACACACACACACACACACATATATATATATATATATATATATCTGTGTGTGTGTGTGTGTATATATATATATATATGCGTGGGTGTGTGTGTCTATATATATATATATATATATATATATATATATATGGGTATATATATATGGGCGTTCATTCGTTGCCCACTCGGGTAGCCTGGATTTTCGCTACCCGGCAACCAAAAAAGTAACTCTCCTGGCCAAAAAAGTAACTCTGCTGTCAAAAAAGTAACTCTGGTGAACTTAAAGTAACTACACGAATAAAAGAGTAACTCTGTACAAAATATACATCAGATATATATAAGGACGGGTTTTTTTATTTTGGAGGGGCAAATGATATTATTTTTGGCTAAATTTTTTTGGAGAGCTAGACAAAATAGTCCACTACAATTGTGAATTTTTTTTTTAAAAAAAAGTGGTCGGAATGGTGGGCGGGTAGCTACCCGCGCGGGCAACCCTATATATATATATATGCTTATTGTTTTATAGTTGTATATGATGGTTTATCTGTGATAATTCTATTGTTTACTAGATTAGCTATAATCACTGTTTTATAGTTTGTGTCATGAAGTATTTGGGTGTTTAATATTGTTGTGTAGGGTGTTTAGGTATGTATAAAAGTTCCAAAAAGTATATTATACATATACATATGTGTAATTTTGTATAAAATTATATAGGAAACTAAAACCCGTGTTTTCAAAAATCGCCCGGTTACCGCTTAACCGGTTACAAGGTGCTGTCCACACGCTTACCGCTTAATGTTTTTAAAACATTGAGCCCAAGTAATCATATAGTAAAGTCTGTAGACATCGTACCCCGTTTCTCAAAATAATACATGTGTTTCTCAAAATTTCGTCAAAATGCGGACGAAATGGGCCTTTTTTCATCGAAATTTACCTAATTTTGTCGAAGTTTGAAATAAATGTAATTATCAAAGAAACATAACTTTGATAATTCCCTACGTACAGACATGCAAGGCCATTTCTATGTCCGATGTCTGTCGACGTCAAAATAATATGCGAAATTTCACCAATTTCGACGAAATTTTGAACATTGATATGGATGATTTCATCCTTTTTGGAAGTGACCATCAGGGTATCCAGGATACCAAGAAAAATTTACAAAAACACTTCATTACTAAAGATCTAGGGAAACTGCACCATTTTTGGTAATTTTAGTATCTCATTCTTCTTCTGGAGTCTGTCTATTTCAGTGCAAGTATGTCCTTGATCTTCTAGAGGAGATTAGCATTTGGGTGCCCAGCCACTCAACACTCCTCTAGACCCCAAAACCAATTGGGATGATGATTCTTCTCTTTCTTACCCTGACAACAAACAATATAGAAGACATGTGGGTAAACTTATTTATTTGACGGTTATACGAGAAAATAATACTTCAGTTATTGGACTTGTCAGTAGGTACCTTGATTAACCTCGACAATGTCATTAGGATGTCGTCTGCTACATTCTCAAATACCTAAAAAACTCATCTGGAAAGGGTCTTCTATATAGAAACAATGATCACTATGAGATTTCTGGTTTCTCTAAATAAGACTTTGCTGGCAACATGGTTGATCGTAAATCTACTTCAAGTTATTGCACCTTATCACTTGGAGAAGCAAAAAGCAGACTGTTGCGGCTAAATCCAGTGATGAAGCTGAGTATCGTGCCATGGCACATACTACTTGCGAGCTCATGTGGGATAAAGGACTATTAAAAGATTTTGGAGTCTATGATTTTGCCCCCATTCCCATGTATTGTGATAAAAAAGCAGCTACCTTCATTGCAACTAACCCAAAATTCCATGAGCTTACCAAACATATTGAGGTAGTGTCACTTCGTCAGAGAGTCCATTGTGTCCAAATGCATTGCCACTCCATACATCAAGACTGGAGATCAGCTAGCTGACATCTTTACAAAATCACTACCAAAGACAAGATTCTTTCTATGGTGGACAATCTGGGCATTCATGTTATCCATGCTCCATCTTGAGGAAGAGTGTTAATATATTTAGTTTTTATTTGTTTATTTTGTATACTCTTTAGTGTCTTGTCTTTTGTCCCATATTGGTGAACTCTGTATGGTGTCAAATCCTCCTATCCTATATAAGGAGGGTGCCTATGCTTGTATTATACATCTCAATAATACAATCCTATCATATTTCACAGAAGTATTATTTGGTTAACCAAATTAATTGACCGATTTAACCATTAATTGATTAATTGTAATCGAATTAACCAGATATGATTTGGTCAGGTTAATGATTAATGGTTGAAACCATGAATTAAATGATGAACCGAACCGAATTAACTATTAACTGAATAATTCACTTGTTAGAAGTAGTCACATCATATATGGGCTAGTCTGTACGCCCATATAGAGTCTAGTCTAGTTAGGTCTGGAAGTCTGTATTCCGTAGAGTCATGTCCACCTCCTGTATAAAGGATCGGGATCTCTCTTATATCTTACACATTGTAAATATATCATCCATCCATTATTTCCAGCTTGGCATTAGAGCCTTCTTTCCAGGGAGTCTAACCCTACATAGAAAGCAACGCATCTCAACCCGCGGGCAACAACCATCGTCATGGCTGCTTGCCCGCAGGGCCATCTTCATTACCCTCTCTGTAGGGTCATCTTTGTTGCTCTCTCTCTCTCTCTCAGAACGACGATCATCATCTCATCTAGAGTCATCCATACCTGACAAGTATCGTCTTCATTGCCATCTAGCATCCTTGTGTATCTATTTTTTTTCTTCCCCAAGCACAAGGTTCAGCCGCTCCCTCCATTAAGGCAAAGCCCATATTCAAGCCGTCACCTTTCTTGCATCACCAAGATCAACAACCCCATGGTGGAAGTTGTGAAGACCCCAATTTCTATATACTTTCCTTAGTGACATACACAGATATGCGTGCACTCATATCTATAAATGTCAAAAGGGAAAAATATAAGAAATAAAGATAGTCAACTAAAATCGGAGATAAGCCAAGATCATGTTCACATCATCATTAGATAGCCACACAACACTTCATTCATTGATAATAGATAAAGTCATACATACTAATAATTGAGAAGGAAGAAGAATAAGTCTATGAGAAAGAAAATATGATTATTACATAGGATCTATAACATCCTATTACATCATCTAGAAGAATAAAAACTATCTAATTGAAATGAATAAGGTGAGAAGTGGAGATCTATCTAATATCCTCCATGCTCATTATTTAGTGGCTTCTGGTACTTTGAAGTGCTTCATATGTTGCTTGTACCTAGAAAATACGAGAAACAAAAACATCAACAAAATACTCAAAATTGAAGAAAGAGAAGGAAAACATTATTTAGAGGCGGAAAATCAGGTAATCCCAAGTTATTAACAACATTTGGAATGAATATGCATTACTATGGTGGACTTAGCACAAACATAAATATATTGGGCCCTATCCCTGCGTACCTTGTACCATTAGGGATCTCCCCGCGTACCTTGTACCATTAGGGAGGTGCTAGTCAACATTAATACTTTCCCTCTCTAATAGGGAGATTAATGAGCACCACTAGTAACTACATTTCATTTTCTTATTCATTTATGTTCTTAATTGTTCAAGGCGGAAATTGTCAATATACATACATCTACATCCAATAATGTATTTCAAAAGCAACCAAGTACATATATTTAACATCCAGCAAAACTAGTCATATAATTATATCCACGTACCTTTAAATTCAGATTTAAACTCCACAAGTCCTAGATTATGAGAAAGAGAGTAGATCACCCTGAAATATAAACAAAAACCTAAAATCACCATGGGTTCTCATCATTCCACATTAGGGTTTCTTGTTAGGGTTTAGGTCATTAAGGGTGTCTCCTTAAGATTCAAGAATTTGAGTTAGATCTAGGGTTTTCCTTAAGTAGTTCATGTCTTAAACTGAGCTAAGATAAAAGGGAGCATAAATCCAGGTTTTGGGGTTAGGATACGGATGAAGGTACTTAGGGAAGTTGGTCTTTGCTTAATCACCATTAGTGAAGGTGAGAGAAAAGAGAGTCACATAGGTGATATAGGTTTGAACCTCATTATTATAGATCCAAACATTTAGGACATCGAGTTAAAAGAATCAGGGTCAGATTAGTGCTTCACAGTTTTACAACAGGTATGGTCATTTGTTCCCAACTTTACTTTTCAAAAATTTAATTAAGAAAAGGATCATATCACCATGTTAAAGAAATATGTCGCTCTAGGGTTTAGCACAGGTTTAGGTGATACTTTTTATAGGCTCTCCTCATTTTTCTGAGAACATCACTATTTTATGGGGATTTATTGGCCTTCAGAGCTATTTTTAATCATTTATGCAAGTTCTGATCAATCAGGTAATTTCTTGAAAAAAATGAAAATAAAAAAAAGGATTGCGAGCTCTGCTTCGAGGATCATGCGAGGGATCCGACTAATCGGACCCTCCCGCTGACCCGCGAGCAGGCGCTCGGTTGAAGAGGTGCCGGGCGGGTAGAAGGTCAGGAATACCCATGGCCCTTTGGTTGGGTCCATCCTCGGGTATGGGTGAGGTGGTAAAAACACCCCTCTGGATGTTCCCTGCTCGCGCCATGGTTGCAGCGAGGGAACAGGGGAGGGTAGATCACGGTGCAGGTGGGGTTCTAGGAAGAGTTGGGCAAAGCTGATGGTTGAGTTGAGTTTGCAGACTCACGACGGTGGCGGGGAGGTCAAGATCGTTGACTAGGGAGATCTGGGCACCATTTTCCGATCAAAACAGGATGAAACAAATCGAGGAGTGAAGATGAGAGTTACCTACCCTCAGGTTGAATTGAGGGAGTTGAAAGCTTCGCGGAGGTCTACTGATGAGTTTGCGATCTTCCCGCAACTCTGAGATGGCTCCAACCTCGCCGACGGTGAAGCTTTTGGAGCTCAGTTGTGAGGCTTGTCGACCCGGGCTTCTGGACCTTCACGACTCTAGCCAAAGGTGGTGATCGTCCCGCCGAGGTCCCCTGATGGTGTAGCTGCGTTCGATTGAATGGAGAGAGCCACTGGAGTGAGGGGGGAGTCAAGGTCAGGCGAGCTGAGGGTGCTTGAGGTCGGGGAGGAAGGGGCGTGCTTCGTCCAAATTGAGGGCCAGGGATGATAAAAGGGAGGTCAGCGAAGCTATTGGAGTCCTTAAATAGGCACATGGTGGTCGAGGGAATGGAGCCCTAAAATGGGCGCCACCGCCAGTGAGAGCAGCGAGGGAGTCGGGGTTCGTTCTCCCTGATCCGAGGACGAGGGGAGTTGAGTGCGGGCTCGTTAGGTTCGGTTTGGGGAGTAGAAGCCGTCCTCCAAAAAATCTCGCGAAGAGGAGGCGAGATTCGAGCGCGAGGGGCGTTGGATGGACCGCTGTACAGTTGGAGGCGGAGACCGAGTCTTGCGGAAGGTTAGAGACGACTTGAGAGTCGTCAGATCTCGCGCGGTCCGCGATCTACAGATCGAACGGCTGGGATGGGTTCCCTTAAGTGATCCGCGCCCATGATAGAAAATTGGGGCCGCGTAACACATTATTTTGATCAAGTAATGCGAGAACTTAGGTCCTAGGCCTTACTAGGTGACATTATATACCTAATCTTCAATTGTGAATAACTCCCAATTGGTACATCCAATTGTAATGAGATTTTAGACATGGTTTAATAATGTCATGATGTAGTTATGGTGCAAGATTGGAGTTAAAAATTCGATTGTTGACTATGTCAATTGATTAAATCTCATATTTCATGTAATATGGGTTTACATGATACTAGAGATGTCATTATATGAAATTGATAGACCATTTAATCAATTTGGCGTGAGAGTCAGTGGAGGACATAATTGGAATAATTACAATTGTAGGAAAGAGAAAATAAATTATATATATATATATATGAAAAACTCTCTGTCACAGAAGTCATCTCCACCATCTGTCATCTTCTTCATGGTGGAAGTTATCTCCACCATCCATGTCGTCTTCTTAACCATGGTGGAAGTCATCTCCACCATCTGGGACATCATCTTCATAGTGGTGGAAGTCATCTCCACTCGGTTTTGTCTCCATCATCCATATCGTCATCTATGGTGGAATTCTTCTCCACCCGGATCAGCATCCACCCGGATCAGCATCTCCATCATCCAGATTGTCATTTATGGCGGAAGTCATTTCCACTCCATCATCCGAATCGTCATCTATGGTGGAAGTCATCCCCACCGGGATCATCATCTTCATCATCTGGATCGTCATTTAGGAGGTTTATTTCTAGAAGAGTAGTCATCCGTAAAGTTAGGGTAAAACATTTCTAACATTTTCACTTGAAAATTTGCCCCGACAGTGAGGACACGGCGTGTACCACAATCAACATGCCGCGTGCTTTCATCAGGCAGCACAAGGTTTCATCCATACCGAAAGTCACACGCCGTGTCAGAAATCAACATTGTGTGTTGAAGAAAGTCTGTTTTACACCTACACGGCTGTCATCAATCAACACGACGTGGCTGCGATAGTCTGTTCAAATACCTTCGACAATCAAACATGTCGTGTTGTCGAACACGACGTGTCATCATTCGGGTTTGCAATTCAATCGACGACGACGACATCTTCGAAAGGCGTGTCCCAAATAAGTTCTTCAGAGAGGTGTCAAATTAGAAGCTCCCTAGCAAGGAAAAGATCTATCTTTATCGGATTTGTTCTTTGACCTACTCTAGATTTTTTTGCAGGGGCTCCACCCCACCCCCAGATTTGTCGACATAAGGGCCAGACAGATCTCCTTTTTGGGTCGAAAAAAGATCCATTTTATTTCTTGTCTGAATCTTGTAATCGGGTCACATACTACATCAAATTTAGTTATCGGTTCTACTGCTCCAGCTTCCTCATCAAGTCAACCTCTCCGAAGCACCATTGTAAAGTTCTCACACGTGTGATGCAGTTTGGTCTGAGGCACAAGATCAACATCTTTCATGTGCAAGGTTGTATAGGCGGTCAGTCGACCAGGCCTTCCATATGGACGCCCATGCAGCCTAGGCGGAGGCCCATGCGTTTCCAGACGTTTATATATATATATATATATATATATATATATATAATTTTAATAAATATATCTAAATTGCATATATGGTAAAAATAGTACATTCTAAAACCTGAATCTATAGTACTTTTTTAGGAGATATTTGCCATTTTCCTTTATTGGGCTTTTGTAAAGCCGATTTGAGTTAATCACAAATTGATTACTTATAAATTAGAAATCAGAAATGTTAACTATATTTGTATTTCTATTCATGAGGCAGTACATTTATAAAACAAAACAGTAGATTAAAAAGTCAAATAGTAGACAAGTTAAAACAGTACAATAATACTAATCAGTACATAAATAAAAATAAACAGTAGATAATAAATACAAATCAGTAGATAAGTAAATACTAATCAGTATATAAATAGTCCTAAAAAAAATCAGTATATAAATATATACAAATCAGTAGATAAGTAAATACAAATCAGTAGACATAAAAATTCAATTCATTAGATAAGTAAATACAAACCAGTACTTAAATAAATACAAAGCATTAGATAAGTAAATACAAATCAGTAGATAAAAAAAATCGAAGTGTTAGATAAGTAAACTCAAAACATCAGATAAATAAATACTAATCAGTAGATAAACAAATACAAAACATTAGATAAAAAAGTACAACTCAGTTGATAAACAAATATAGATCAGTATATGATTAAATAATTTTAAAAAGTAGATGAACAAATACAAAGCCCTAAATTTAAATAATGTGATGAATAAAAAATCAGTAGATGAACAAATCAGTAGATAAGTAAATACAAATCAGTAGATCAGTAAGTATAAATTAGTAGATAAGTAAATACAAATGAGTAGATAAGTAAAATACAAATCAGTAAATAAGTAAATACAAATCAGTAGATACATAAATTCAGATCAGTAGATACATAAATTCAGATCAGTTGATAAGTAAATACAAATCAGTATATAAGTAGATACAAATCAGTAGATACATAAGTACAAATCAGTAGATACATAAATTCAAATCAGTAGATAAGTAAATTCAAATCAGTAGATAAGTAAATACGAATCAGTTGATAGAAATCAGTAAAATTAAAAGCTTAGTTCTGGGCACCCAGATTGAGGTAGGGCTTGGGCCGTCTGGGCCGCCTAGGTGCGCTTAGGCGCCGCCTGGGCGCCCGCCTGTACAAAACAACTCATGTGCTAGGATTCATCCCTTTCAAGCACAACATGAGGCTTTCTTAAGCGTGAGGTCAAGTTCTCTCAAGCCCGTTGAGCAGTTGGACACAACTTCTCCGATCATATCAATCCAATCCGTCTCCAATCATTTCTTCCCTCTCCACCCCGTGTCCCCTAATGTTACAGGGGAGTTTCTTTTTGTCTTTGTCCACCCCAACCACTTTCATCATCTCGTCGTGGTTGGTGTGCGGGGGAGATATAGAGGAGAAGAGGAGGATGAGGAGAAGAGTTCAAAGCTCAGAAGAGGAAAGAGGAAGAAGAATGTTGTCTAGATATGGAGTTTTGTGTACTTAACGTGTTGTTCAAATTTCACTCCAGTTCAAGGCCAATGTCCATCCTTACCATTCAAATTCCGAGTTGCCAAACATTAATCTGTCATTCGGAATTCATGTTCTCGCATTGTCGTCAACTGAAGAAAATGACCACTCAAATCAATTGGAAGTCATTGACACTCTACATCAGGCGAATGTCAACCATGTCTTGGTTATTCTACTTTGGCAACACTTCAGTCTTCTAGTATTGGAACATCTTTGATTGTTTGCGCATTTCGTTGTGTGCCTGTCCGACACACTTGTCTTTTGCATAAGATCATTTAATCAGCTACGTCATTTATATATCATTATATCCTTCTTGTTCGCCGTGCCCAATCAAGAACGTTGATGTTCGTCCGTGCCATGTCCAACACGTTGATGTTCGTTCGTGCCCACGTTGATGTTTGTCTGAGCCTTGTCAAGCACGTTGACCGTCTAGGCTTCCACATGGCGGTCTTCTCCTAGAAACTACTTCACTGATAGTTGCAACTGAGTTCATGAGTCAAATGATCTTTACATGGTCCTTTAGCATACTCCAAGATACAATCTCCAACCTAGTCAAAGCTCCAAATGTTTCAAAGATTCAATGTTTATCAATCCATCTCAAAGATCCAGTATTTATCAATCTTAGGGGAAGCTTGAAAGTCATAGATGCCAAAGATATTAAGGTGCAGGGGAGTATGCATGTCATGCTAAGTCAAGGGGATATCATGTTTTAGTTATAACTTTTTGCTGTCTTGTTTCGATCTGTCATCCAAGTTGGACATGTGATTGTCCCATGCTCCAGTTTGCGGGGGAGTGTTTGAAGTATACGTCATATCATATGTGGGCCCATATAGACTTTAGTCAAGTCTAGTCAGATCTAGAAGTCTCTCGAATCATGTCTGCCTTCTATATAAAGGAGAGGGGTCTCTCTTGTATCTTGCACATTGTGAATTTATCACATATCCATTACTTGCGACATAACTAAATGCTCATCTCTAGATTTGTCGCCCTAGTTTCAAAAAAAGCTTGTCCTACATCTTGTAAATCCGCTTTCGTTCTTCACATGAGTGAAGTCACATTGAGAAACATCCCACAAGTCTTTGGCGTTCTTGTGTCACATGTATTTGGAAGTGATGGAGGGCTCCATAGTGCTCCATAGACAATTCTTGAGTTGGTTGTTTCTCCGTCTCCACTTGGGGGGTGTCCTTGGCTTGTTTCTCAATGAATTTCAACTTATCTCATAGATTGAATTCATCTAGAGTAAGTACTTGGCTTCATTTCATTTGGTAATGGAGGTTGGGGCACTGTTGTTGTAGACTGATGATGGTCTGACTTAGAGGATCTTGGTCGACAATCATGATTGCAGATATGATTTATTGGAAGGATGGCGATGAATAAATGTAGAAGGGTCACTAGGTTGATGCACAGTGACGACAAGAATGCTAGAAAGAAGTGTGGGTATGCACTATCACATGAAATATGAGTTGTATAGGAATTATGGGAGATTCCCTAACTTAAGAGCACTCACCCATGTATGTAGGGAAGGCACGTGGGGATGTAGTAGGCAAGAGAAGGAACCCTGGTTCTCTTAGAAGGATTAAGTAGATCACCACATATGTAGCTGTTACAGTTAACAACACAAAGTCACTATTCTGTTGGTGAAGCACAAAGAATCAGAGGTCATTGACGTAGATAAAGGCAGCTGACCATCAATTTGAAGGAGCTAGAGGGGTTGGAGTTGTCTACTGCTCCATGAGGGAGAGGCATTGGTGCAACACCACCATCAATTTACCCAAGTCTTGAGTAGCAAAGTGCTTGCAGAGATGTGCTTTAGTATCTTGAATAACAATAGAGTCACTGTCAGAAAGGACAATATCATCCACATAGACAATAAGAATTACAATGTCAGTAGAGGTCTTCTTAGTAAAAACATAATGATCCACTTGAGATCTCAGAAAACCAAAAGCAATCAGAATTTTGCTTAATTTATCGAACCAGGCACGAGGGCTCTGTTTGAGCCCATAAATAGACTTCTTCAACCTGCAGACTTTGTGTGACTCCCCCTGAGCAACAAATCCAGGGGATTGCTCCATATACACTTCCTCTTGCAAATCACCATACAGGAAAGCATTCTTAACATCTAATTGCAGCAGAGGCCAGTCCAGATTAATAGCAACAGAAAGAAGAATTGTGACTGAATTAAGGCGGGCAACAGGAGAAAAAGTTTCAAAGTAATCAATACCATAAGTCTGTGTATACCCTTTTGCAACCAAGCGTGCCTTCAGCCGTTCTATAGTACCATCAGGTTGATATTTAACAACATATACCCATCTGCAACCTACATGCTTACATTGAGGTGGATCCACCAACTCCCAAGTTTGTCTGTCAGTAAGAGCACGCATCTCTTCTTGCATAGCAGAAGTCCAGGCTGTACTTTGCAAGACATCATGAGTATTTTTCGGAATAGTGACAACAGATAAAGCAGAGACAAAATTGCTAGCATGAATACTCAGATGTGCAGTAGATACATGGTTAACAATGTTATGAGAAGTGCAGGAACGAGTTCCCTTTCTTAGAGCAATAGGTATATCCAGGTCAGAAATTACCTCAGGTGTGGCAGGACCTTCTTGAGGAGGAGATTGGTGTTGAGTGGGGAGTACTTGTTCAGGTGGAGGCCTGTTCCTGCGCTGATAAACAATAAGAGGTGGTGTCATATTCTTAGGTGGCATTTGATCAGAATTCTCAGACACACATTCAGTAGTAATAGGCAGAGGGGAAGCAATAATATCAGGCTCCAGACTATCTCCGCTAGATGAGTAGTATGGGGTATTTTCAAAGAAGACAACATCACTGTTGATAAACCATTTCTTTGCAGTAGGACTATAGCATCTATATCCTTTTTGTGTGCGAGAATACCCTAAGAAAATACATTTCTCGGCACGGGGAGATAATTTATCATGAGTAGGACCAAGCAATCTCACAAAACACGTACAACCAAAAATCCGAGGAGGTACAGTAAATAAGGGTGCATCAGGTTGTAGAATTTGGACAGGTACTTTATTTCCAATCACAGAGGAAGGCATCCGATTAATTAAGAAACAGTCAGTCAATATTGCTTCAGGCCAGAACAATCTGGGTACATGATAGTGCATCATAATAGTTCTAGCAACTTCTAACAAATGTCTATTTTTCCTCTCAACTACTCCATTTTGCTGTGGTGTATATGCACAAGAAGTTTGATGTAAAGTGCCAACAGAACGACAAAACATTACAACATCTTTTTGAACAAACTCAAGTGCAATATCAGTACGAAAAACTTTAACAGGCAGAGCATATTGTGTTTTCACCTCAGCAAAAAAGAATTTAATAGTAGACAACACTTCAGACCTACTTTTCAACAGAAACAACCAAGTGGTCCGAGAGAAATCATCAATAAATAGTAAAAAGTATTTGTAGCCAGACAAATTAGGCACATTACAAGGACCCCATACATCAACATGAACAAGATCAAAAAAGTTTTTGCTACTACTCTGAGGACATTTAGGGTAAACAACCCTAGTCTGTTTCCCTAATTGACATGATTCACACTGAAACTTATGAGTGCCAACACTAGAAATGACATGTCTTAGTTTTTCAGAAGAAGGGTGTCCAAGACGGTAGTGCCATTGTAATGCAGAGACTGATGCAGATAATGCCGATAAAATAGAAGCCAATGCAACCTTGTCCAGTCTTGGCAGATCATCCAGATAAAAGAGGCCATCTGATCCTTCATGCCCCCCACCAATCTTCGTCCTCGTGCAAAGGTCCTGAAAAACACACGAACCAGGTATAAAGGTCAGGCTACATTGCAGGCTGCGTAAGATTTTGCTAACATATAATAAATTCAGCGGAAAACGAGGCACATATAAAGCCGACTTCAGAAGAAACTTAGATACAATGTCTCCAACCCCAGAAACTGCAGACTTAGAACCATTAGCAAGCATGATAGAAGAAGCAGTAGCTAGTCTAGATAAATTTCTAAATAAAGCTCGATTTCCAGAAATGTGAGACGATGCACCCGAATCGATAACCCATTTTGTATTACCAGCACTAGAAGATGGAGTACTGAGGAAGGCAGTATCACAACCCGAGTAGGTCGCAACATGGGCTCCACTTGTAGTGGCAGTAGAATAGGAGCCAGTACGCTCACGTAGTAGGCGCTCCACCTTAGCACGAATGTAATCCGTAGTGGCAGTACCCGAGTCATCAGACAGAACAGGCTGGGTAGGTGTCTCTGAAGTAGCAGTAGTGTTACTGGCCGCATTGGCTCATGCATGTTTACCATACTTTTCCCAGCACTTGTCTTCAAAATGATTAGACCGGCCACAGAAGTTGTAGAAGCGTTGGCCAGTCTAAGGACGAGCAACAGCAGTAGTAGATCCAGAGGATGCTCCACGACCCGCAGAATTCCCCCCTGCCAGTACCAAGAGGAAGACGAGCATCATATGAACGACCACGTCCACGACCACGACCACGACCAGACATCGCAGCAAAAGCAGTCGAATCCCCAGTATCAGTAGGAGTCTTAGATGACGATGCAGGCAAGCGCTGTAGTCTCTGAAAGGCAGTCTGAAGAGTACGCAGTGAATCACTGGCGAGAATCTGATCCACCACCCCGGCATAGGAATCAGGTAAGCCACAGAGGAACTGGACTACTTGCAACTCCTGTCGCTGTCGTTGCATAGTAGCCAGATCAGTAGACAAGGGATGGTAGGCTTCCAACTCCCCCCACAATCTCTTGAAAGCAGAGAAATAATCCCTCAGATCAGAAACAGAGAAACGCAGACGGCTGAGTTGCTTGTTGATATCAAACACCTTCTTTGGATTTTGACTGTGTGAATATGTGCTGGCAAGTTAATACCACATTTGCTTTGCCGTCTGCAGGTACAATAGTGTGACACTAATCTTGGTCTCACTACTATTCAGAATCCATGTCATGACTGTGGAGTCGTCCTTCACCCAATCATCATAGGCTTTCACATCCTTTGAATCGACTGTTGCAGGAGGCACGTGTGGTGGATCTCGCGTCAGGTGCGACATTTTTCCTTGTGATTTAACATATATCTGCATATAGCACACCTAGTGCTGGTAGTTTCGTCCATCCAGCTTCACAGTTGTCACCTGACTTTGCAGATCTTCATGAGTAGACGCCATCAAGAAGAAACAGATGCAGACGTAGAGTTACAGGCATGCAGCAACAGTCAGACACAGGCAGTAGAAGTCAGCAGTCAGAGGCAGAAGTCCAACACATGGACTAGTAGTAGAAGGTAGAAGATCCACGCATGGATCGTAAAAAAAAACCCACGTAGGGGCAGCAGAGAAGAGAAAAAACCTACGCCAACATGGAGGATCGGTCACTCCACCATGAGGCGCAGGCAGACAGAGAGGATGAAGCCCGTTACGCCGTCAACGTGCCAGTACTGGAAAGTTATCGAGGTTGTCCGGAGATTTCGGAAAGAGAAACAGAGCATAGACAGAGGGGCCTGTGGTGGATTAGGCCACAAGGATGGAGGTTATTAGGGGATTAGAGGTGGATGGAGGGCTGCGGAGGGGTGGACGGCGTTATTGTAGCGGCGACGCTACTGTAGCAGTACTGTAGCGGCGGAAAAAAGGAGATTTTGGAGTGTGGCGGCGGCTAGGGTTGGTGGAGAGAGAGAGGGATTAGGTTTAAGGTGGATCGGCCCGCTCTGATACCATGTGAAAGACAATGAGACTTGGAGAGCTTAGGGTTGCACAATGTGTGCACCCTTCTATTTATAGAAAAGTAACAATTACAGAAAGGTCCAGATATAA
Source organism: Alisma plantago-aquatica (assembly GCA_963693085.1). Lineage (NCBI taxonomy): Eukaryota > Viridiplantae > Streptophyta > Magnoliopsida > Alismatales > Alismataceae > Alisma > Alisma plantago-aquatica. The sequence goes on from OY856411.1 coordinate 499,866,044, forward strand.
TGGAAAATAGCATCATCATCATCATCATCATCTAAGCCTCAATCCCAACTATGTTGGGGTCGGCTACATGGATCCTTCGTTTCCATTCAGCTCTATCATGGGCCATATTCTGATTGAGATGTAGAGATTCAAAATCTCTCTTTATAAGCTCATCCCATGTTAATTTAGGCCTTCCTCTTCTTCTATTTATAGTGTTTGGCTCAATAGCATTGCTTCGTATAGGCGCACTCATAATGGAAAATAGCATAACATAAATAAAGCAACACATATATTAACAGTTTCATATAAGCGCATTAGTCAGTTTGCGTTGTACATGTTTAGACCATATGAGGCGTCCCTCGCGCAAATTGTCCTCAATGCTCGCCACCCTCACTTTGTTCCTGTTATAATCATTTCTCAAGTGATCTTTCTTGTCTTCCCACACATCCATCTCAGCATACGCATGTCAGCCACATTCATCTTGTTGAGACCTTGTTTCTTCACTGCCCAACATTCACTCCCATAGAGCATGACTGGTCGTATAGCTGTTCTATAAAACTTACTCTTTAATCTGAGAGGAATCTTCCGATCACATAATACTCCGGTTGCACTCCATTTCAACCATCATTTAGTGATCCTGTGACAACCGTCATTTTGGACATCCCCATCTATTTGAATAATAGAACCCAAGTAACAAAATTTATCACATTTTGGTATATCTATTCTGTCCAACTCGATTTTTTAAAGTTCCATCTTGTATAAAATTATTTAAAAAACTAAACCATTTATGATTAAAAATAAAAAAATCTCGGGTCCGTGTCCTATATTTCTAAAACTTCCTGTGTTTCGTTTCTGTGTCCAAGAACGTGTTCGTGCTTCCCAGTGTAAAACCCGTGCACTCTATTACCACCCTTAAGTTCCTAGAAATCTAGACTTATTAGTTGAATTTCACCTAAACCCTAATCAAATGAGTCTCGTAAGGTTGGATAGGAGGTGATGGATACTAGTTCCCCTATACACATCCTATTCCATGCATGGCCAATTAGTAGTTTAGGGCAATTCTCTATCATCTGGCTTGATTGTTGGTTTGATGATCCAAATGAATGAGTTATGCTTGAATGCTATGACCCCAACCTAGTTGATAGTCACATTACCCCAAACGGCCCACACTTCCATTAATTTCTTAAAACCCTAATTTCTTTCTTTCTTAGTTAGTGCTTGCCTAGTTAGTTTTGTTAATTGTCTTCTTAGTTACTTTCCTTGTTCATGCTAATTTAACTTGCTATAATAGTTAGGGCTAGTTCTTAGTCTTTTGTGCTTGCTCTAATAGCCATTTTCTAGTCTAATCCTTTCCTTGCTCTTTTGCCTAAATTGCTAGTGTAGTGTTTGTTTTTCCTAGTTTAGTAGTTGCCTTCTTTAGTTGTTAAGTAGTATTGCTTTGCTACTGTAATCTCTAGTGTTAGTCTTTCTTGCTTGCTTTAGCATAATTGCTCTTTCCTTGCTTAGTTTCCTTGTTTTGTTAATTAGACCTAACTTGTCTAGGGTTAAAGTGGGTTTGCTTCTTGCCTTTGCTCAATTACTGCTCACATTAGAGTAACTCACAAATCCTAGATGAAATCCTTCAACCCTAGTCTTCGCTCTAGGAACCTAGTTTGAACAAACTGAGCTCTAGTGCCCCCTCTCTCCCTTGGGTTCGGCCCCAACTTGCCATCCTCTCATCTACTCCCAAGCCCATGCGCTTGCGGATCTATTTAAGAATGTGTCCAAATTGGTATATTGAAAGACATAGGTGTGCACCCAAGGCCCATCCAGCCAATAGAGGTGTTAAAAGGTGCCCTAATACCATGTGATTAAATCCAGAGCCTTTCTTAATTCAAAACAGAGATATGATAAGTCCTATATAAAGAATATAATCAGGGCACGGAGTACATGCGGAGCAACATAAAGTAGACTAACACTAATGGGCTTAAGTAGGAGAGGTCCATTAGCTCTATTGATTATATCTGTTACTCTTTAACACTTATGACATTTTAAAATTTTCTCTAGTTGGCCTGGAATCATCTTATCAATAGTATCACAAATTGTTCTTTACTCCTTTTCTTATTGGTCATAAAAGCACGTTCACTCTTTCTCAATCATCAAAAAAGCACATATACATGCAGTTGCTGTAATTTTTTCTGGTAAACAAGCTATATAAAATAAAATAGCAGAAGAAAGCAAAAACGAAACAACAAAAGTTGATAAAACAAGTATCCAAACCACATCGAAATACCATTGTTGATGTTGCACCTCAGCCTTTTCACATCCAAAACTTGTTTTTAAAAATCCTTTGGTGACGCAGTCCATAATTGACAGATTACCTGGAGGCACATCAATTGTTGCTTTCTCCGCAGTTTTACGTGTACAGTAGGCAAGCACTCCCAAGGCAAAGGGTTGAGACGATATTTATGTATCCACTTGGTCGCAGACCCGCATCCCAGATTTTCTTTGCGTAGAAGCAATGTAAAAGTAGATGCATGTTAGTTTCATTAGCTCTCTTACACAAGATGCAGATGGATACTATATGCGAATCGGTTCTTAGTTGCAGCTGGCCCTGCCGCCATGCACAAGGAGTTTAGACAATTTTTTTTCTAACTATGAATCTGTGGACTTCTGGGTACACCATAATGCCAAAGCCATTTTGCCCATGTCAGCTGACTGCTTTTGGCTAGGACAAATTTCATGATCAGCCTCTTCTTCCTTCTCCTCCTCCTCCTTGTTCTCACCGTCAAAGTCCATGGTAGCCGCTTGGTGTTAGCTATTGCTCTACAGAATTTATCTCCATCAACAATTGGATGTAAGCTATCAGAGAGGTCAGGGTTCTCTCATCCATCCATTCGAGCAGAGGCAGTACGAGTTTGAGAGGACCTCTCCTCTTCTCCGTATTCTCCTACTTTTTCTCAATCTCCTCATCCTCCTCTCCTACTTCTCATCGCTCTCCTCATAGTTCTCATCTTCCTATTCTACATTCTTAGACTCTTTTTCATTCCCCTTCTCCTCATCTTCATGAATCACCTGATTTACTAATAAAATTTCAACTTCTCCCCTTGCAGGATGAATAGTATTTATTAGCCACGTATGATAGATCCCCACATTCCATTGTTTTCATTCTCCCTCATTACTCTTTCAAGGGAATATTGGTCTTCTTATTCTTATTCATTTTTCTGTTCTAACTTCTAATCAATCTACTTTAATTGTGACTCATCAGTTCATCACTGAGCTATATTCCAGTTTCTCAATAATTGGAATCCCAGTGACATTGTTGTGGATGTTGATTGTTGGGCAATGTGTTGCAACTATTTGTAATTGTGATTTCACTGAGCTATACTTGTTGAACTCTTCGTAATATTTGATTCTGTAAACTAGAAGTTTCTGAATAGCTATAGTTCTACATCCCTTGAGTTTGGACTTCTTTAATTTCCCTCTGACTTTTCATTCCAATTAACAGGTCTTGCTGGGTTCAATGGGGGCCCTTGGTCTTATGACCATCTTGTCTGTTGTAATTGGAAGGATATTCAAGTCAGTTCCATCACAGTTTCAGACAAGTAAATGCCTTTCTTTGTACCTATTTTCGAAAAATATTCTTCTGGCATGTAATGTGATGTTCAAGAGATTGTAAATTGTTTTTTTTTACGGCTTAATACTCTAATAGAATTTAGAATTTATCCCGTTACTAGCAAGAGCTTTGATTTAAGACCATTGTCTGTTCATATGATGACTTGTTTTATTTTGCAAACCATGTGTCCTTTTGCAGCGCTTCCAATTGGAGAATATGCTGCTGTAGCACTCCTGGTATTCTTTGGTTTAAAATCCATTAAAGATGCTTGGGAGCTTCCCTCTTCAGTAGACAAGAACAACAAAGATGACACTGAACTTGGGGAGTTTATTGAGGCTGAAGAGATTGTGAAAGAACAGGTTTGTTCTTAAAGGTTTTTGAACATAGAGTATGCCAAGCATATTCTTCAGAAAGCATTTTCAGCATGGTTTGTCATGGTATTCTACACATGCTTTGGAAGATCAGTAGCAAAATTTGATTGTTCCCAGTTATATAAATTTATAGGTTTCTTTGGTTTGTAACTGTGCTTTTGTACGGTGATACCTACAACTTGGTTATATTACGTAGTATTACTTGGGTCCGAATCATCAATGGAGCCAATTCAACTTGAGTATAGTACATGCTACTCGTAGTAGATCTACTTGTGGATTATTGGTATATCTGGCATGCAACCACTTTTCTAAACACTAATTAGAAAGGAACCAGTTAGATGGCCAATTGACAAAAATACAATAAAAGATGAAACAAAAATACATAACTCAGTCAAAAATATTAAATAACATTCATCCCCAAGCTAGATTACATGTATCTTGCATATCCAACTTGAGGGTAATAATGATGTGATGTTCTGGTGAAAACAATTGGTTATGGATGCTCTAGCATGAACATGTGCTGTAGGACGGCTTGCATGTGGCCTTCAAGCTTATTAGCCATGTGAGGAACTAAACGATCGATTAATATGCAATTAGCAAAAGTTCGAATTTTCGGTCAATTGCTTTCGGATTAGCTATTTCAGGGACTTCGTTGCTATTTTAGGGACTTATTTGCAAGTTTGAAGTTTTTCTATTTTATTACACATTTTTTATTTTGTTAGATCCTTAGCTAGGAATTTCGTTGCACATCTTGTGTTATTAGGACTTTCAATTTCTTTGTTATATATACCCATCTCTTGGTATTTATCTGGCAGAATTTTGATTATTGAATATGTTCAAACAGGCCAGCAAATGTGCCTCAAGCATTATGACTGAGAGCATGACATAGACCAGTCGAGTACTACCACAAGTTCTATGACTTGGTGTATGTTGAAAAGCGAGATAATGGGAATTTCCCTTGTGTTGTATTGTTATTAAATGGGCAAGGCTATTATCTATATATAGGAAAAGGGGGGAATCATTACAGACTTAAGCAAAACCCTAATGGACCAAAACACACTTTGGCCCATATTACAAATAGATCTATTAGAGAAGACAAATAAACACTAATACTCTCTAACAGTCCCCCTACCGTCATGTTTGAGAAGTTTGGTAGTGGAGTCATTATGGTGTTGAAACCCCAAATAAAGCGACGATAGGTGGCTAGCCCATGGCAGCTACAAAGCTCAAAGATAGTCTTGGGCTCTGGTCACTCTGCGATGGCTCTAACTTTCTTAGATTCGGTCGCAATACCAACAACTGAAATGATGAAACCTAGGGTGACAACCTTGTTTTGACCAAAGGAACACTTCTTTTAGTTAATGTACAATTTTTCAGAACTAAGTGTTTCAAAAACAAGACTAAGATGTGCAATATGGTCTTCCTTGGCTTTGCTAAAGAGAAGAATATCATCCAAGTAAGCAACTAGATTTTTTTGATGAACGGTCTAAGAACATGGTTCATGACTCCCATGAACATGCTTGGGGCGTTGAACAATCCCAAGGGCATGATCAACCATTCATGCAAGCCATCAGGAGCCTTAAAGTTGGTTTCGTTCATGCACATCTTTGATACAAATTTGGTGGTAGCTACTGCGCAAGTCTATTTTAGAGAACCATCGGGACCCAGTCAACAAATCTAACATGTCATCAAGTGTGAGAATGGGAAAACAATATTTGACAGTTACATTGCTGACAAGATCGCAATTGAGGCACATTCTTACCCTACCATCCTTTTGGGAGCAAGTAGGTCAAAATTGCTCATGGGCTATTGCTCTCATGAATCAAACCCTTGAGGAGGGCATCGACTTGGATTTTCAATTCAACATGTTCTGTCAGGTTTGATAATGTGGACAATTAGGAAGGGATGGACTCTAAATCAAATCAATTTCATGTTGATTGTGGCGCAAAGGCAGGAGCTCACTAGGAAGCTCCTTGAATGTCATGTTGTTTGAACTCATCGAAAAGGGGAACAAGTTCGAGGTAGGAGGTAAATGTTCAAGGGAAGTGGTAGCCTCCATGATGGACAAAATGTACATACTTCGAGATTCATGATTGACATCCTCTACTTCTCAGCGGGTGATGAGGTGTAGGGAACGACAAGGCGTGGACGATGGAGGGGCAGGGGATTTTTCCTCTTAAGCGATGGACAAGAACTGAGTACGGGGAAATCGAATGTTTTTACTCTTATGCTGGAAGATACAAAGGTGTAAACATTTGATTGGCCCTCAGTGTGGGCATCCATGTCAAAAATCATAGGTTGACCGAGAATGATGTGACCAATATCCATGGGTAGAACAATGTTGGGTTATAGGCAGGCTCATGTGATTCACCCAATGGACATTGTAAGTTTGAGGATGGGGTTCAGGACAAAGGTTTAAATGTTTGAGGCCTTCATGAGACATGATGTTTTGTGAAGTACCATTATAAATCAAGAATTTGCAGTGTTTTCCAGCATGTTTGAAGATTGTATGGAAAAAAGAAGTCTGTTTCCATTCATCGCCATCAGATGGAGCGGCAAGAACACTTTTTGACTTGCAAGTAAAACACATGGTCTTCATATTCAGGTTCATCATCAAAAGGATCATATGCAGGCAAAACATCCTTATGGAGAACGATATGATGGGGAAATCTCCTCGTGTAGAGTTTTTCTTATTGACAGAAGGCAACCCCCTCTCCTATAAATAGGATAAGGTGGAAGCATACATACACAAGACAAACCCTAATGGGCCAAGACACAATTGGGCCCATATTACAAATAGACTAAATAACTTAAGTAAATAAACTCTCTAACACTCTCCCTCAAACTGGAGCTTGGGAGTATCCCAAGTCTGCTTGCAAACAGACAGACAAACTAAACATAATAAAAAGTAACCAATCCCATACAAGAATTTCTCCCCCTCAATGTTACAATAATCACTCAAGCACTCAGTGTTCTAAAAATCGCACAGAGCGGCCGCTTAATCGCCAACAGGTTATGTCCGCCTAAAAAACCCCTTAAGCGCCTGTGAAGCGAATTGGAGAAAAGCAGCCACTTTTTGCCCGCTTTAAAAAAAAACTATTGTAAGCATATAACATTAAGTACATTATATGCCTCGATTAGTATTGACTATAATATATTAAACTAGCATACATTTAATGTTCTATGATATCCCGAGTTCTAATTTAGAATGCATACTTTGTATGTAAGCTGTAATGATATGGTACTTCTGTAATGTATCCAAGTAAATTATAGGTAACTATTATCTAATTTAGAATGCATATTGTTAAAGAGTATATATTAGCCTATTTAGTTAATAGGTTAATTAGTTAGTGGGCCTTTAGTGTCTTGGCCCGTTTAGATTACTTAAGTCCCAAGTCTCAGGGTTTCTCCCTTACTTCTATATATAGGACAGGGTTGTACCTCTTTTAATAATCTAGTCGAATCTGTTCAATACAATATTCTTTCACATGGTATCAGAGCGTGTTCGCTCCTGAGGAAACCCTAGCCGCCTGTGCTTCCCTCCTCTCCTAGCCGCCGAAGAACACAGCCCCAGGCCCGCCGTCGCCTCTCTACGAGAGAGAACAATAGGGGGAGAGCCCACCTGCGGATGGCCGCCGCCGTCGCCATGGCTTAGGCCGGCTGCCCGCTAGGCACTTCCGGCTTCCATGGTTCTTTTCTCCCACTTTCACATAGATCTATACGTCGGCGCTAATTCCCGACATGCAATCTATGTTTTCCAAATCCAAAGCTAACCGCCATTGATCTCCTTTCCGGCCATCATGTATCTGACACCATCGTCACCTCCGCTATCCGTCGGCCAATAGCCATCAGTCTGGCGGCCAACATCACCCATCTTCTTTCTCGAAGAGTCGCTGCATCCCGCGCAAGTGCTGCCCGTATCCAGCAGCAATGTTGCCGCTCCCCAGTGCCATCATTATTCGTCCAACTTGCTCTATCTTCCGCAATAGCCGCCATCGTCGTAGCCATTTGCATCGCCCATCGGCAATAGCCGCCGAATAACAACAGATAACACTGCCGCAAATCACAGTGGCCATCGCCTCTACCGCTGCATCGCGTCGACGTCCTCAACATGAGCCTTAGCCGCCGTTCATGGAGAGGCTCCGCCCTTGGCTCTGCATGCGGCCTCATGGATTGCAATATCTTCAGAGCCGCGTAGGAGACCTTTATTATCTCCTCCGTTGTGACCAAGTGCTGCATCAACTGAGCGACACAATCTAACCATCTACTGCTCATCATCTCGCTGCTACAGCCACAGTTGGCACTAGCCATCAGCCAATCTGGTCAACTACTACTCTAAGCCAAACTGCTGCTGCCATCCATTATCTATGCCCATTATGCTGCAGACTACCGCGGGCGATCACCCGACCACCCCAATATTTATACTGCCCCCTATACAATATGCCTGAAGCTATTCTGATCCTTAATCGGTCCTATCTTTTACTGATCAGATCCAATTTTAAACCTAATTGGATTTTTCGCAGGGGCTCCACCCCCCCCCAAATTTGCTGCCCTAACGGGCCAAACAAATCCACTTTTTAGGTCGGGATTAGATCCATTTAATTTTCTATCCAGATCTTACATTGACGCATTTAGCATATTCTCTCCGGTTATCGGTTTCATTCTCTACATATTACACATCTCCATATCACAAAATCCTCTCAAATCCACCAATTCCTTTCCCACCCACCCATATCATGTGTGTATCCCTTTCCACAGTGGGGGGTCATATATCTATTTCTCCACACCAAACACTCTCGTATTTGGTGTGCGGGGGGATAGAGAGGAGAGGAAGAGATGCGAAGAGAGAGAGTGTGTGAGAGAGAATAAGTGAAGAAAGAGCGAGTGTGTGAGAGAATATGTATAGAGAGAGAGTATGAGAAGAGATGATATATGTATTCAGGCTACATATTCCAAGTTATCTTCATGGAGCTTCGTTCAACACACCTGTTCTCCACTTTCAGATATCATTATCACTCTTGCTGCATTCTTGAGAGACATACATGTGCTTCTTCAGACTTCTCAGATCTAGCCTTCCAAGTCTACATCTGCAAGGTTGATTCATCCAGTTTTATCTTCATCGAGCTTTTTTTATTACGTCTTCTTTGAGCTGCATCTGCTGTATTAGCATCACCTTCCGCTGATCTTCTTGGGACTTTCCTTGATGGATGATATCTCCTTTCCTGTCAAGCCCCTAAGGTTCATGCGACAGAGTTTTGGTACCTGCATCGTATCACTAGCATATCGTCCATTCATGTTCATGCCACGTTATACACGTTTTCTCAAATGCTTTGAAGACACCACTACTGCTACATCATCATTGGAGATCCGCGTTCGTGCCGCGTTAAGTACGTATTCCAGTGAAGTTGTCGTAGTCGTGGTATTGATGATCGTCTGCTCCAAGTGGCGAATTAATGCTGCAGTATTCAGGTTCCATTTCAGATGTTCTTCATTCCAGATGCACTCCAAAAGACTTTCTTCAAAGCTCGAGAATTTCCAGCCTGCAGAATACAAGTCATGAAGAGAGGCTTCGTCATCATATGATTTAGGGGGACTTTTGTTTAAGGGGGAGTATCAATCTTATGTATGGGGAGTGATATTTATCTTTTATCATTTCTATCTTTTCTTTATCGAGTCCTGTAACTCCAAGCTTGGACATGTGTTTCACCCATGATCCAGCTTAAGGGGGAGTGTTAAAGAGCATATATTAGCCTATTTAATTAATAGGTTAATTAGTTAGTGGGCCTTTAGTGTCTCGGCCCGTTTAGATTACTTAAGTCCCAAGTCTCAGGGTTTCTCCCTTGTTCCTATATATAGGACAGGGTTGTACCTCTTTTAACCATCTAGTCGAATCTGTTCAATACAATATTTTTTCACACATACTTTGATTAAATTACTATTGTAATGTATGACTATTTGATGATGTGCAAATGTAACAATATGTTTATAAGCTAGCTATGATAGGTCTATTGTTTACTGTTTAGCTATGTAAACATGTGATACAAAATTGTTGTTGCATCTTGTATATACACTTATTATTTTATGTGTAGGGAGCTTTATCTATGACAAGTATGTTGTTACTATATTATATAGATACAATCATTGTTGTATAGTTGTGTTATAAACTATGTGGGTGTTTTATATTGTCTTGTACAATGTTTAGATATGTATACAAGTTTCAAAAATATAGTATTTATATACATGTAATTTTTCTTAAAAAGTTTTAAGAATTGGAAATCCACTTTTTTAAAAGCACCTGCTTAATTGCCCGCCTGGCGATTAATCGGCTACAAGGTCCCGTCTGCCCGCTTCCTGCTTCGCACTTTTTAAAACCCTGCAAGCCCTCAAATACTCCCCCTCAAGCAGATAATCTAAAAGAAGGTATAGAGGCAGGTAGCAAGAGCTTATTGATCAATATGAAGTAGCATCTGGAGCAGATAAAACATCAACAGGTAGGCATCATGGTCTTCATCGCAGTCGCTATTGTCAAGAAATAGACCAGAGTGTTGGAACACAAGAAGCAAAAGTCAACGTGCATACAACGCATGGACAAGAAAGGATTCAAATGCACAAGGCACAAACAAGCCAGTGAGTGTTGGAACACAATAGCAGAAAATAGAAGACATAGCCGGATAAAAGACCATTGTGCCTGAAGTAGAATGCAGCAAAAAGACTCCAAGATGAACATCAATAGCAGAAAAGCATGAAGCTCCATCATACGCATGTAAGTCACTAAAGGTACCATCATCATCTCATCATATAATTCCATCCTAGTAGCAGACATCATAGTCCTGAATGTGTTGGATCACAGTCCTCAGAGAGTGATGGGTCACAACAACATCAGTAGTAGACGTGTGCAAGGCACATACAAAGGGTCAAGGTGCAAATAGAGAACGGACAATAGTAGTGTAAGCTCACTAAGCAACAAGTAAAAGGTGCTAATCATAGCACGTAGTAAGAATGACGTCGCCGGATAAAAAATCAATCAACAAATAGCATCAATGAAGTAGACAATATAGCAGTAGAAAGGTCCACAGCAGAAAAAGCAACAACAAAACTAGCATGAACAGTTCACATAATAATAGAAGGATCTACATAGAAGCAAAAAGAACACCACATAGTAGCAGAAGGATCCATAAAGTAAATGTAGCATGAAGATCCATTATACAACAAAATGAAAGTCTTCTTCTCTCCATCTCATCTCTTCCCTCTACTCATCGTCCTCTATTCTCCTCACGCCAACCACAAAAAGAGTCAAGAGAGTGGTTGGGGTGGAAAGTCAAAAACATTGGTAGAGGTGAGGGCTATGTAGGCAATTGTGTGGAGCTAACCGACAACTCGAGTCGATGTGCAACATGACCCAATTACATTGATCTAGATAGAAAATAAATGGATCTTTTTATGACCCAACAAGGTCAAAAAATTGTAGGATCCGATATTAGTAGGTTTAATATGTATATGGGGGGTAGAACAAGTATTGATGAGGTAGGCAAAAGGGTATATAGGGTTGGGAAGGGTAGGGGCTAAACCGCTAAAGAACAAAAGACAAGCAAAAGTGCTAAAAAAAGATAGCAGTTGTCGGTAAGGATAAAGAAGGGGCTCACGATGTATAGATACCTTCGTCATGTAATATAATCATTACAGATGGTGAAGCATGCCAAGTTATAGCAGCAATAGATGTTGACACGCCGTGTCGGTGAAGAGACACGGTGTGTTGCACATCAGTAGATCCATCAAAAATAGTCAATGCTAGCAAGAAGCAGGCGACACGCCGTATCGTGGAGCGACATGTCAAGTCAGTTGACAGAGTTCAAAACAATAATCAACAGTTGCAGGTGTCACCCCGTGTCTGCCAGGAGACGTCGTGTCTGACACCACAACAACAAAAGTCAGCGCCAACAAGAATCAGGCGACGCGTCGTATCGTTGAGCGACACGCCGTGTTAGTTGACATAACTCGGGGCAGAGTCAAGATAGAATGCAGATGACACACCATGTCTTTAAGGCGACACATCATGTCTTCAGGCAGATTTTATGAACCTGTGATAGCGAACAAAGAAGATCTCAGCCAACACCTAGTGTCAAGCAACGACACCCTTGTTAGCGGAGAACAACAACAGAAAAGCCCTAGATTTAACAGTAAAAGAGGGGAAAATCCTTCCAGATTTCCACCATGGCAATGTAGGGACGACCTGTCCCATAAATCAGTTGAGCAGGGAGATCTTTATCTTAGATTTTGGAGTAGATCTCAATGGTGGTGGCATGGATTAGATCGGCGGCGGAGTAGATAATGGCAATGTAGATCTGCAATGATGTAGATGACGACGATGTAGATCGACGGTGCTGTAGACGAAGGCAGCAAGCAGGGTAGATATGGTGGCTCCAAAGTCAGCAAATCATGGCGGTGGCATGGCGACCCAAGTAGATCTAGTAGCAACAACTTCAAAGGATGATTTTTGTTGAAGATGGAGACAACTCAAAAAAGAAGCAAGGATGGGAGATCCATGTGGGCACCCAAGCAACGCCTAGCGGCGGTAGCCACCCGCAAGGGGAGACATCTCTCATTTGCGCACTCTCTCTTAGGGTTGGGGGCGGCACATGAAAGCCTACTCTGATACCAAGTAGAGAACAATATGATGGGAAAATCCCCTCATGTAGAGTTTTTCTTATTGATAGAAGGCAACCCCCTCTCCTATAAATAGGATAAGGGGGAAGCATACAAACACAAACCCTAATGAGCCAATACACAATTGGGCCCATATTACATATAGACTAAATAACTTAAGTAAATAGACTCTCTAACAATCCTTATGCTTAGTCGTGTTGTCCTGAGGGGTGTCTTCAGGAAAAGTAGATGTCACAAGCAAAGCATGGTGGGGCCATTTAGGCACAAGGTGGTTTGGGCTATGGCAATGGAAACATTCATGCTCCCAGGAATAGAGTGGGAAAAAGATGCAAGTTCTTTGACCTCATTGGAAACATGTAGAGAAGGTTGGGAAACAACATTAGTGGAAAGCGAGGGGGTTAGGGTAGAAGTGGAGCAACTATGTTGTTCAAAGCGTGAAAAGGAAGGGCCACGAGTTGCAGGGTGTAGGTGAATTTCTAGCTGTTAGGCATGATGAAACATGTTCTTGTGATTCCATTTCTCAGTTTATATTAGTGTGTAAATGGTATGCAAAATGAGCGGCCAATTACCAACCAATCATTGTGGACATAGCGGTTCTTAACTCCGCATACAATTCCATGCACTCTTGATTGAACAAATGATAATCCTTAGCTAAGGGTCATCCAATTAGAAAGAAGTTGCCTTTGATATTTTGAGGGCATATAACACTCTCGTAGCTTAGTCTTCAATCTTCATCTCATCCAAAAGGAGGATGGGTGGTTGTCCAAGAAGCTCCATGCCATGTTGTCACCTTGCATATATCACTTGGCAAACCCTTTGAGTTCCACCTTAGTAAACCTAATCCATTGGACGTTTGTCATGTCATACCGGTCAAAATTTCCTTCCAAACTCGTTTTCAAATCAAGAACAACTTTTGGATCGACTTTACCTTCAAAAAGATTGTGTATCTACCTCTAACTCATTGAGTGAGTTGTTGTGAGACGGCAGACAAGGTCTTGGGTAATACTAGCATAAGGGTTGTGGGGAAAAGTAGGTCTACGATGGGTGAGATCATTTGTGCTAGGAGGATGAGGTCTAGGAGGACCCATTGGGGGTTAAGGCGGGGCCATTTGTGCTATTGGGCGGTAATTTCATGTGCGATAAGGTGTAGAAAAGAAGTGTAGAGAATAGAGCGAATGGAGGGAGATATGGCGGTCGTGCATGGTGCACGTGTGGAGAAATGGGTTGGGATGTGTAATGGGTAGATTTAAGATATGGTGGTTGGTAGGGGTGGAGTTACTCGTAGAAATGAATGGAAGAATTGTCGGGTTTTGTAGATGGGTTAGTGGCGCATAAGTGATGGTACTAGGAGACCTCTTGGAACGGTGGTGCACGGATTTGTAGAGGAGTAAGATTAAGGGGAGTTTGTGGTGCATTCCTAGGATTTGGTGGCATGCCATACCTCATGTGAGGTGCTGAGGATTGATTGGTGTGGAGGGTATTTGTATGGCAAATGGCGTGAAGCTCTGTCATGATAGAGTTATCCGCTCGACCAAGTGTGTCAAGGGCATATAAAGGTTGCAAAGACTCAGGGGCGACATTAGATTTTGTTCAAAATATTTTCAAATCTATTGCCAAACATTGTAATTGCACAACGAGATAATTGGAAAACAACACGTTTACCAAAACTTCGTTCTACAAAACTACAATGCCGTATTCCAAGAAAATCAAAGTGGATAGAAATTATAAGAGTAGAGCAGTGTATAAAACAAGGAAATCCTCGCACAAAATGGGATTGAAGTAGAATCTCCATGCGTTGCTTTTCTTGATAGATTAATTTTGGTTGAGGTCATTAGATCCCATCTGACACAAAATTTAGGGTACCTCCTACAAGAGGTTGGCTGTTGCCTGTTGGCGACTAAGGATAGCATCTGGATGCAACAGATGGTGGCAACAACATAATATACAATGGTGGAAGAACAAGGGTGCAGTAGAAGCTGAGAGAATATGTTGTCCAAAGTATGAAAATGAAGGGATGTGAGATGCACAATAGTTCTTAGCTTCCTCATACCCTTCCATGTACTCTTGAACAGATGATGATCCTTGGTTAAGGGTCACCCAATTAGCAAGAAGTTGCTTTTTATATTTGGAGGATACATAGTGCTCTTGTAGATAAGTCTTCATCCCAGCAGGAAGAGGATGGGTGGTTGACCAAAACGTTTCATGCGACATTGGACACCTTGCCAAATATCGCTTGGTAGACCCTTTGAGTTTCATCTTAGCAAACCTAATCCATTGGATGTTTTTCATGTCATACCATTTGAAATTGTCTTCTACACTGGCAATCTGATCGTGAAAAACTTTTGGATCAACCTTGGTGTTAAAGGTTGTGCATCTACCTTTTGCTCGTCAGGTGATGTAGAGAAGGTCATGAGTGACACTGAGCAGAAAAGTTGTGGGGAAAAGCATGTCCATGATGGGGTGCATGATAAACTTCATGGGTAGGGGGACGAGGATGAGGTCCAAGAGGAGGACCAATGCGGGGTTGAGGCAGAACCACATGTGTTGTCCCTCAGTGGTGTGGTGTTTAATGGGTTGCGGGAAAGAAGTTTGGAGCATACAAAGTGGGTGGAGTGGAATATGGTGATGGTGCATTATGTACACGTGGTGCAACATGTAAGGATGTGTAATGGGTAGAGTTATGATATAATGGTTGGTAAGGGTGGGTTACTCAAAGAAATGCATGGAATAAGGTTCACCTTTTGCAAATGGGTCGGTGGTGCCAAACCGATGATAGTCGGGGACCTCTTGGAGCAGTGATGCACTCATTTGTAAAGCAGTAGGATTAAGGGGAGTTTATGGTGCACTCTAGGATTTGGTGCTATGCCATGCCCTGTGTATGGCGTTGAGGATTGGTTGGCATGAAGGGTATTCCTTTGGAAAATGGCACAAAGCTCAATCATGATAGTTAATTCCTTGATCTTGTGTCTCAAGGGTATACAAAGATTGCAAAGACTCATGGGCGGCTTTAAGATTGGGTTCCAACATTGTATGCTCAGGTCTATTTCCAGACATCATTATTGTACAACGAGATAAACAAAAAATGAGATGTATATACGTAAAACTCTATTTTGCAAAAGTACAAAACAATATTCCAAGAAATCAAAGAGGATTGTCTAGCGTGAAGGATATTCATTTGGTGTATGGTGCGAAGCTCATCCATGTTAGAGTCAACCACTCGACCAAGTGTGTCAAGGGTATACAAAGGTTGTGAAGAATCAATGGCTCATTTGGATTGGGTTCTAAAATTGGATTTTCAAATCTATTGCCACACATCATGATTGTACAATGAGATAAGCCAAGAATGATTCATGTCTGTGTAAAACTCCACTTTGCTAAAGTACAATGCGATATTCTAAAGGACATCGCCTTGATGCGGCGGTTGCGGACGACGACTAGCGGGGTGGACAACGATTGCCAACATCTGCGGTGGGTGGTTGACGAATGGCTCTAGCAGCGGCTGGTGGGTGGGAAGGTAGGCAGGGTGGCAGCTAAGTGGGGAGGGCTGGAGCAAAACCCTAAGCAAACTAGCGGAGTTAGGGTTAGTCTCTGATATCAATTAATGTAAACCCTACATGACAGATAATAGATAGATAACTAATGAGAAAAGTAAATAACTGAACTTCAAGTGTGTTAGACTAAACCATATGGCAACAACCTTTATATAGCTACATAAAATATAGAGAGATTAGACAGTAGCAAGGAATGAGGTATCGTTGGTATTGGAGGTATTTCAGTCGAAATACCGATACCGATGGGTACTAATACAGAGACCCATAAACCTGTTGTTAGTATTGCAATTACCGGTATTTCGGTGGGCTTACGGCCAATACCGCCAAATATCGGGGGCACTAGTGCAAAATGCACCACTAACCCACCGATACAAGGCAACATGGGACCGCTCGATACATTGACATTTGCGAGTCTGCGCTGTTTGAAGAGGAAAAGCTTGGGGCTTTTGGGCGATTTTTGAGATTGGAGCTCAAATTAGCCCTAATCAATGTGTATACTTAATTTCTTGCATATCCCACCTTTCCAACCTCTCTCCTCTCTATTTACGTCTATTCTCACCTAAAAAATCACCAAATACCCCCAAATCCTAGATCTACTCCAAAATAATTATGATTAATGCTATTTATCACTAGATCTATGATTATATTTTATAGATCTACTGATTTTTCACTAGATATACCTAATTAGCTCACTTATAATTAACATTACCATGTACTTTCACTAATTAATAGTAATAATACAATTAGTACTATTAATAATAGGTATTTAATTTAGGTTTAGTAGAAGAAGTTCTATCAATGACTAACATGAACATATATAAACAAAAATATACTCACAATATTCAAATATTTCTTTTTTTATTTATTAAAACTGTTGAAATAAAAAAGCAAACTTTTTTTTTCTATTTAACTGTGTGTTAATGTTGTATAAGATGAAATTAGCATTTGGAAACATACCACTTGTCTTTTTAATAAGTAAATATCATATTGTATAATTTTGAAATAATTTCAGACTTTATTTATTTTTAAAAAAATTCTTCAAAATAAAATTCTTAAAAAATATTGTATTTGATTTTATAATTACAAGCAAGTATTGTACACTTAAAACGTTGTTATTGATTCTATAATACATAAAAGAAATCAATTTTGTGCACTTAATGACTTATTTTATTTGATATTAGTATGTACAATGTACATTTCTTATTGGTACTTTTTGATTAAATGCTAATTTACTAATACATCTTGTGTTGTGCTTGTTTGTTTTGTCTTTGTCCAGTGTTGACTTTTGACTTTTGAGAAGAGATCTTCGTCTTCAAGTGACGCTGAGGGTGTTGGGGTTGGTCACTGTACGCCTGTAACTGGGAATAGGGCAAAGATTATCTGCAACTACTGTAAGAAAATAGTTGTGGTGGGGGAATTACAAGATTCAAGCGTCACATTACTGGTGGTGAAAAAATGTGGCAATGTGCGAGAAGTGCCCCCCCAAGTGTTAGGGATGACTTCTAGAGGCTGATAGGTGCAAAGAGGCAAAAACAACAAAAGTTGAAGTAGGTTGAAAAAGCTTACACAGATACACTCTTTGATGCTAGGGCTACATGTTATTATGCTAAATTAGATGATGATATTGTATATCCTCTAAGGTATGATACTACTTATACATGTCATGTGTATAGGCGTGCTCTCAGAGTTTCTCGCAAAAATGAGTGGGATAGGGAGGAGGCAGCTCGACTAGTGAGGAGATATGGGCCATCTGGTGTAGGTGGAGGCAGTGGGGCTGCACATGTTCCTATTGTTGACCTAGATGATGATGAAGATCATCATGCTCAACATAAAAAAAGAAAGACACCATTGATACTCTTTTCCGTTCTGCTAGTGCGAGATTGAAGCATTTTGATGAGCCAAGGGTTAGGCAGCCTGATGCTAGGCAAAAAATCCTAAAAGCAATGTTTACTGGTGCGAAAGAGAAAGTGGGCAAGACAGTGGGTAAGTTCTTCTTTGCTCATGGTATACCTGCACATGTTGTAATTGAACCCTATCCCCAACACATGGTAGATGTGATAAGGGAGTCTGGTAGGGGCATCAAAGCCCCCACTGCATATGAATTGATGAACAAGTATCTTTCTTAAGAGAAGAAAGATATACATGTATGGATTTCAGACCGCAAGCAATTGTGGTCTGAATATGGCGTCACACTCATGACTCACTTGTGATGGGTCGTTAGTGGAAACAAAAATCAAATTAACTTTCTTGCACATTGTCGTGGACAATTTTTCTAGACTCTGTCGATGCTTCTAGTGAAGTTAGGAATTATAGTAGCATCAAGAAGCTAATGAAAACATACATCAAGCATATAGGGGTTGAGAATGTGGTGCAAATAGTGACTGATAATGGCTCTAACTTCAAGAAGTCCAGTGAAAGAATAATGAAGAGATATCCGGTCTACTAGACACCGTGTGTTGCCCACTGCATAGATCTGATTCTTAAGGACATGGGCACAATTGAGTACATCAAAAGTGTGACAATTGATGGTAGGTTGATCACGGGTTTCATCAACAACCATTCATTCTTGTTAAATGCAATGAGGGGACCTGAGTATTGTGGAGATGATCTAATTAGACCAGGGTTGACTAGATTTGCAACAAATTACTTGGCATTGAATTCATTAAAGTCCAAAAGGGATGGACTTAGGAGGCTCTTCAATGGCGTGGAGCGGACCTCCATGAAGGAGCACAACACCCCGGTTGGTAGAAGGATTGAAGAACTAATTGCCAGTCGAGCTTTCTGGGATAATGTTACAAAGGTGATGGGAATAATGGAACCTATTGTCAAAGTATTGAGGCTGGTAGATGGTGACAAAGCTACAACAATGTCGTACTTGTATGATGCAATGCAAGTAATGATGGAAAGTATTAAAAAAGCAACTCCTAGGTCCAATTCACAATACTTATCAATTGTAGACAAGCCTTGGACAAATATGCTTTTGCATCAGGTATATAATTTATTTTCTTCTAAATTCTGATTTATGTTCTAATTCTATAACTCAGTCTAAAATCTAAATTTGATTCCCTTATTTGAATTGGTGACAACTTACTATCTGAATTCGAGGATCCAATACTCACAAAAATTGCGCTTAGATGTGACTCTAAGGTCTGCTGTGAGAGATATAATTAACAAATTCTTTACCTCTACAGAAGAGCGCACCATAGTGATGGATGAGGTATATAACTATATATTTGATTAATAAATTGATTACATAACTTATATGAAGTCATGAACATCTTCATTCGTGTTTAATGTTTCATCATCTAATTCTGAAGTCTGAACATCTTAAATATTTTTGCAGTCGCGACAGTTTCGTGAGGCACCAATTGTTTTGGTCATCCAAATGCAGTTGTCGACTGTGAGGAGGGTGATCCTTGTGAGTGGTGGGTTTGGAATGGAATGGGTTCCCTCCATCTAGGAAAAGTGGTTGTTCGTATCCTTTCTCAAACAACATTTGCAGGAGGTTGTGAAAGAAATTGGAGCACTTTCAGTTTAATACACTCAAAGAGAAGGAACAGGTTGAGGGCAAACAGGCTGAGAGATCTAGTATATATTCACTACAACATGCGGTTGAGGGCTAGAGCAATAATAGATTGCCAACTACAAGGAAGTGGATTTTGCTGTCGTCCACGATCCCATTGATACTGATCATTCAAAAGATCTTTTAGAGGAATGGATGAATGAGATAGGTCGTTCGATTCTTGATAATCTAGATGGCAATCCAGATCCATACATAGAAGAGCAATTTGAAGCAGATTCTAATATTGATGTTGATCAAACTCCACCTGAAAGACTTGAGCCTGAGTATGAGCATCAAAATATTGATATTGAAATCAATAGAGTAGTGGAAGAAAATCTGAGAAGCACAAATTCTTCTTCTTCAAAAACTACATCTGGGTCCAAATCCAAGTTTGATGATGGTGGTGGCAATGATGGAGATGGCGGTGAGTGCTCTCTAGAATATCCTCCTACTGTTGATCCTGAGAATGATGATCATCCTTATGTTACTAGGGCTTCACCTCCTCCAGTAGAAAAAGAATATCCCATGCCTATAAAACTTTTCAGAGGAAAACTCAAACCGGAAAAGACTATGGTGGTGCATTACCACCTGGGGCTACAACAACTACAGGCTCCTACGGCTACAATAGTGGTTATTATTCTCATATTTCTGATTCATTTGGGAGCATGAGTATTTCAACTTCTGATTCTCAATCTCAATATGATTCAACATTAGGTTTTGGCGATATGCTATTTGGGCAAACATATGCACAATCCTATCCATCTCATTCTGAATATCGTTATTCTGGATATCAAAATCAGCCACTACCAACACCTCAACCAGAATTAGATCATCATGTTGGATATATACATATACTGCAAATGTCTCAGACCCACATAGAAGTTATCAGTAAAACTCCCTTGCATTCTCTAAGGATGGTGGGCAAACATGGAGTGGTGGTCATTGAGTTGTTCCTATTTCTCCGGTCCCAATACTTCCTTTGGTTGTGCCTGTAGCTATTCAGCCTATTGCTCAAGCAAGTCAACCTTCTCGAGTTCCTCCCAACTACATCTGAAAGCAAGATAAAATATCTCAGGGATTTAGAAGTGCATTTTCCAAAGATTGAGATGATACAATTTGTCAATGATGGTGTGTGAGGAGCACATGACTACATACAACCACCTTTATAGGATGCACATGCCATCGCAACAATATCTCAGTAATATCAACTCATTACTGTATGGAGAACCAACGCGTCGTTCAACAGACAACGGATGTGAGTTGGGAAGCAAATATGCTATTCATATGTTGTAAACCGTATATCATTGCATAATTATGTGTATTTAAGTTTGTGGATTGTGCTTGTAAAATTTCATATCTTAATTTCTACATCTTGTCATCAAAATACCAACGAAGCAGGACATATTCCTTACCTCCCACATGATGGACCCCCCTACACACCCAATATACAATTTTATTGCACAAACTGATGCATTTAGGTGTAGAGATTACACTTGTAAAATTTCATGAATTAATTCGTTCATTTTGGCGTCGAAACGGCCAGAATTGCATCTGTCAATATTTCCTTCATTAAATCGGTAAATAACTATTTCCAAGCTGTCAAAACGGCGTCGGTATCGGTCACCTCGTTCCTTGGACGGTAGTCAATGTAGGATTAAACCACATGGCTTTACAATAGCCCGAATAAAAGAAAAATAAAACACAATCTAAATAAACAAAATATAAGCCCAAAAAGTCTAATGGGTAGTATACCGTCGGCGTATTCATTCATAAGTATGCATATGTGGTGTTTGTACCGCATTACACAATACATTCAAGTCATTTTATATCATTCAATCATTATTTTGAAAATCCAAACCATTGATCTTTTTCCTATGTATAATAGTCTACAAAGATAATTTAGCCGATTTGGACACCTACAATTCATACACATAAAGACACCAAAATAATCTCCTTGAAAAACCGTGTATTGAATTTGTTCCTCTTGATTTGAGTGCCTTACAAGCATCAAAATGAGCTCAATTTTTGCATATTGTCTATAATTATCATAAAAATGAAGATTAATGCTTTTTTCTTCAAAATGAGTCTTTATATGTAAATAAAACTTGAGCATACGTTGCAAATTCGATACTCGAGTGTATTCTAGCCTAACTCTACACACACATATACACATATGTGTGCGTATGAGTGTGTATGTATATGTAATGAATACAGAAACAAAAAAAATAACTACAAAATTTGAAGAAAGTTGATCACATTTTCAGATTTAAAAATGTAAGCATCTATGTGGAGCTATTTTCTGCTTCTAACTCAAAAATAGTTGTCATTCCCAATTCAAGCAAGAAACACAAATAAAGAATACAATCAATAGCACAATATAATCACATATGAATCAAGCCCATAGTGCAAATCACTACTAGAACAAACCAACAATATATTCTATAATCAAAACATGAATGAAACCAACAATTTAAAACTACAAAAAGGTTGCAGTAACAATTTAAGAAAACAAAAATTCAAGAATCATGCATATTAGAGAATAGTGAAAATTTACTAGAAGTGGTGAGAAAGAGGGTATGTGTATAGAATAGTGAAGTGAAGAGGAGGAAGATGAGATAACAAGGAAAGAGAAGACATGAGTTGGATCGTATTTCATGATCCCTGTGGTAGTATAGGAGGACGATGTGTGTTGAAGTAGTTGATGAAAGAGGACTGGAAGGTAAGTACGTGTAGATGAGGGTTTGTATTACCGTTGGACATATTTTCATGTTGGTGAGGAAGGAGAAGAGACTATTACTTGAGCATGAGGAAGTAGAGGGGACGACACATAATGAGAAGGGAGAAGAGGATGGGTCGATGGGGAGGAGGAAAGGACACTTCTAAAAGATTGTCATGACCGTTTTGGATGTGTATCTGATGCGGACACACCACAAAACTTTTTCTAGCATGTCGCCACCTGTCCAGCATGTCCAAGTTGGACACGTGTCCAGGACGGCCACATCAGCCTCGGCGTTAACCTTGCTTCCCAGTGTTTAATTAATAGAGAAATGTGGAGATACACCATGCAAGTAGTGTGGAAATTTGAGTGTTTTATTTGTTTTTCAAGCTTTTCTAAAATTTTAAGGTTGCATGTCTCCCTTGTACTTGCAAATTGTTAGAGTTCATATTGTTAGAATATTAGTCTATTTAGTTAATAGGTTAATTATTCTATTATGTACACGGGTCTATTAGCCCATGGCCCATTAGGGTTTAGTCCGCTTCCTTGTAATTGTCTCCTCTCCTATATATAGGACAGGGGTGTACATATCAATATAACAACACAATAACATTGTATACTCTTGTTCACACGGTATCAAAGCAATAGAAAGAGAGAGAAAACCCTAATTTCCGTCTCCCTTCCTGCTCCTCTCGCAGGCCGTTCCAGCCCTAGCCGCTGCCTCTCTCTCCTAGAGAGAGCAACAGGAGGAGGGCCCGCCAGCGGGCGGTTGTTGCCATCTCCATGGCTTAGGCTGCCCGCCCGCTAGGCACATACTTGTTAAGGGGGGCATCTAGGCGTCAAGGCGTTCCAAGGGGGGTCGCTTTGCCCTGCGCCTTGACCAATATATCTCTTTATGGTTTTTTATGGACCCCTGACCCTATATATAGGTATTTATTTGATCTACACTTGTTCTAATTTTCAAATGAAGTATATTTATCTATGTTTGTTGTACAATATCATTATAAAATGGAATTTATACTCTAGATATTTATACTAATTTTCTTAGTATTAGTTTGAATGTGATTTAAATGTTGAGGGACATTTTCACCCTGAATAGCTCTTCAATTGCAATATAAATATCTTGCTACATATACTAACTCCCTTCTTGCTTATCATAGGAACTTCAAACAGCCATATTAGTTGCATCATATATGTATATCAGCTGATAATTACCCTAAGGAAAATTATCTACTGTTACTATGTAAAGCACTGCTATCCTTAAATCATTGTCATCCTGAATCCCTTATTCAAGTTTAAACTGATATAGGTGGATCATAACTTACATAAGGTTTGCTTCGAGTATTAGTAGAACCTCAAATACACATATTACCACTATATACATCTTTGCATAATTGCATCCAAGTATAACTTTTAAAATATGTATATATTTGTGTATGCAGCAATGAAACTGTACACATACATGTTTAGTTGTGTTTAATATGTATATATCTATGCACAAACAATAAAAGTGTATGTATACAATAGGGAAATACACTATAGCATACATATGAAGGGGGAAATGTTATAAAAATCACAACATATGTGTAGACATAGGTAAAATATAACATATATATGAAGGGGGGATGTTACAAAAATCATAGAATATGTATAAATATAGGTGAATTGTAAAGAAATATAATTTTCTTAAAGTCGCCTAAGCGACGCCTAGGCTCACCTTGGCGCGTCTAAGTACAAGGCGTTCAAGCATGGCGCCTTGTCGCCTTGCCGCCTTAACAAGTATGGCTAGGCACTTTCCGACCTCCATGGCTTCTCCTCCTCCTTAAAGATCCAACCTTTCATCCATAAGCCGACACCATCCTTCCCGACTATCTCTATGGATCTATCCATACGTCGACGCTTTCCTTCCGGACGATTATCAATAGTCAAGTCCGCCACCCTCATGGCCGTCATTGTCAAGTCACTTTCCCCGATATTGATTTGTCATGCAGCTCCAACCGCCGCCATTGAAGTAGCCACGTCAAGTGCATCTGCCTTCCGCTCCAACAACCGCAGTCATCATGTCACCACCTTTTTCCCTCCTGAGTCCGCATCCATCCGCCGCACCAACCATTAAAGCAGCCACACATACTACTCCAAGTAGTCTCACCGTCCCTTGCAAGGAGCAGCGATAGCGGCCACTACGAGGAGCCATGTCCATCATTCCACATTGTCCACTCCAAGTAGTGTCGTCGTCCCCTACATGGAGTAGCGACAACGACCACTACAAGGAGTGACGGTAATCAACACCCTTTCGTTACATCATGATTTACAAGAGGACAAAAGATGGTGCTAATTCTCGTCACCCATGGTGAATGACGGGGTTCATTGTCTCCTTAACGGCGCTAATTCTTGTCAGGATCATGCTTCAGTGGCGTTACACATGACGTGTTAGACCAACAAGACGTCGTGTAGAAGCCCAGAATCTACTCAGCGGTGCAAGGTTTTGTCTAGATTGCAACTCACACGGCATGTTGGCCAACCAACACGACATGTTGACACATGTCTGTCATCTTCTAGTTCGTCCAGATCAATTGTTACATGGCGTGTTGCAGACCAACACAACGTGTCGACGGAGATCTGAGTTACGCCTCTGACATCGTACACGGCGTGTAGGACCACTACATGTCGTGTTGCAAGAAGTCGAGCGAAGGAGCTATACGACGTGTCAACAACTGCACACGCTGCACACGACGTGTTATTAGGAGCCTGGCTATCACCCCCCGACAATCTACACGACGTGTCAAGTCATAGACACGACGTATCGGAAGTAGTCAATACACTTCCAGTTCCAGTTTTGACGTCCTCAAAAAGATATCCTTCCTCTAATACTTGATGATAATCGGATCCTGTTATTTTTTGACCTAGCAATTTTTTTTGTCAAGAACGAATCCATTTAATTTCTCTATCCGAATCTTATAATCTGATTGTTTTGCATATTGATTCCAGTTATTGATTTACTATCGAGAGCCATTCCAGTAGTGCTACTTCTCTTCCTACTGAGTGCCATTTCGGTAGTGATCCTCTTCTTTCTACCAAGTTTCCATTCCGGTAATATTTTTATTCTTCTCTACATGCTACACCTCTCGTTTTACCTTTTTCCTTTCTCACCCTCTCATCCATCATGTGTGCTTCTTCCACATGCGGGGGGGATCATATTTTCATTTTTCCACACCATCTACTCACTCTTGTTGTATTTGGTGTGCGGGGGGGGGGGGGGTAGAGGAGAGAGAGAGAGGAGGGTATGAAGAGAACATGAGAGAGGATATGAGGAGAGAGACATGAGATGAGATGAGATGATATTCTGGGCTATCTTCATGGAGCTTCGTATTGTTCCACACATCTGGTTTCGTGATGTCTTTGTGGCGTGGCGTGGCAGTCCTACTTAGCATCATTTCACATTTCAGACAATATTGAAGGATCTCGCAATTGCAGTATTGACATCAAGACTTTCGTGTTTGCTCTGCATTATGTATTTCTGGACAAGAGTTGTTGTGGCTAATTCCGGCCTCTTGTCCTTTAGTGTTGATGACGTTCTACTTGATCATCCATGTTGCGTTAATGGTGTTCCAGATAGTTGCTTCTTCATCTCCTAAGCTCGTCATTTTCAAGCCTGTGCAAATGTTGTATCTGCTAGGATTCATCTAGAGTGATCTTTACCGAGCTATTTCATCACATCTTCTCCGAGTTGCATATGCTACTTTTACGCGTTGAGACGACACCTCAACACCTCGTCCAGCATGTTCGTGCCATGTTATGCACGTCGGTGGTCTTCTACGCTAATTTCAGTTGGCTACACTTCTCAGACAATTCAAAAACGCCTCTAGTGCTACATCGACATTGCTCCGCGTTCGTGCCACGTTATGTACGTGGGATGTGTTGAGTGAGCTTATTCCACTCCACATTCCTCTCCAGTGAAGATGGTGTAGTCATGGTACTTATGATTGTCTGCTTCAAACGATCTTCATTCCAGATGCACTTCAAAAGATAGACCTTCAAAGCTCGATCTTCTCCAATTTGCAGAACACATATTAAAGAGGCGTCATCATACATTTTTAGTTAGAAAGTATTGTTTAAGGGGGAGTAATAACTTTTGGGGAGTGCATTTCTATCTTCCATTTATCTTTTAATCGAGTCATGTAACTCCAAGCTTGGACATGTGTTCACCCATGCTCCAGCTTGAGGGGGGTGTTAGAATATTAGCCTATTTAGTGAATAGGTTAATTAGTCTATTATGTTCATGGGCCTGTTAGCCCATGGCCCATTAGGGTTTAGTCCGTTTCCTTGTAATTGCCTCCTCTCCTATATATAGGACATGGGTGTACATATCAATATTACAACACAATAACATCGAATACACTTGTTCACACAAAATCTACGATGCGAATGCTATGAATACTTGGCCCTTTACTTTGGTACATTCACCATGTCCCTTCTCATATGACATACTAGCAATTCTTTTCAAATTTTATGTCATCATATATATTATTGCATGTTGAGACGGGCGTTAATCTCTCTTATTATTAATATTTTTTTTTAGGTGGCTCAAAGGCTCACCACTCCACTGGAGATCATTTGGAAATCATTTAGCCTGGTTTTCTTTGCAGTAAGTTTGTCCTTCTCTTGCTTTAACTAACTTGTAGCCCTGCTCCATGAATCGTAGTATATATCATGTTACCTTTGCAATTGCTATTGGCAATTTCTAGGAATGGGGTGATCGTTCTATGTTGGCTACAATTGCACTGGGTGCTGCTCAGGTATAAATTATTTGTATATAACTTCTTTAGGGTTCTTGATTAAAGCTGGTATGATATGAAATTTATTCAATGCAGTCACCTTGGGGTGTCGCTGGTGGAGCTATTGGTGGCCACCTATTTGCAACGACTATTGCAATCTTGGGTGGTTCTTTGCTAGCCCGTTATATTTCTGAGAAATTGGTAAGAGCATCAATGCATCTGCATCTTCACAATAGTGGTCTATTTTTATATTTTCAGCTGAATGCAACAACTTTTATACCTAACAACAACCATTTGCTTACTAGGTCGGCTTTTTGGGCGGAGTTCTGTTTCTTGTTTTTGCTGCTGCTACCCTTTTGGGGGTGTTCTGATTGTTTAGGTAGTAGATCCATGAGCAAGATCTTAACAGTGAATGCACCATATCCACAGAAGGATTGAAACAGTAACATAAACTACGAAGTCAAGTATCCATAATGATTTTGGTCCATTTATACTCGATAGAATAACTTTTTATGTAATGACAGCTCGTAATGTTAGGTTTATAATCTTATCTTCTGTTTACGGACCATTCAATCATATTGTTTGAGAGCAATGTCTGCATCTGTTGCGTTATTGATATGATAGTCTTCAGTAACCTGTAACTTTGTCTATTATTCTTTTGAAGTAGATATGTGGATTGTAACCTGCTGTTTACGACCAAAGGGTACTGGCTACTATGCCCCTGTTTGACATGATCAAATCTATACTATATGAGAAAGTTCGTTGGGAATATCTGCTGCATTTATTTCAGATCATAAAGCACTCCATGTGGTCCCTTAGTTCTATACAAAAAAGGTTGTCTTAGGGGGCTCTCTGCATCTTTATGCCCTTTTGTTACAAGAATGTTAGAGCAGGCTCCACCACCGTGTCTATTTGTTGGCTGCTGAGGTTTGGCATGCAGAGGAAGTCAACGGAGGTGGACAATGTGGCTGAGATTACGGCTACCAACAGCACAAGGACGTAGTCAGTATTGAGGACTGTGGCATGTATTTTGGAAACCACACTCTTTGACTCTTTCTCTGACTTCTCTCCTCTCTCCCTCTATCTGGTTGCTACCTTGAAGCAGCTCTGTCTATGTCCTCCATGACTGGGACCTTGCAGTCCCAGCAGCCAGATTTCCTATCCTACAAGCTGGGCCAAAGCGACGGCTCTAGCGATGAGCAGTTGTATGAGAAGCTGCCACCTCAAACTGTAAGGCATGCATGAGTAGTGGCAACCACTATTTCTTTGCGCAACGACAGTGACGCCAGATCTTAGACCTAGCCACACCACCCTAGACCAGTAAATGCATCTGCTCTCCCGTTGAAACGCAAAAGCTTACATGTGATGTATTCGGCGAGCAGCCTCAGGAGCCTTTTTCTGACCCTTCAAATCGCTGGTCTTGGCTTTGCTACCTCCTCTTGCGTCATTGCAATACCCCATTTGGGGTCTTCACAACCACTCCCTCTGGACAAACTCTGCCACCATCACCATTCTTAGCACCTCTCTGTGAGCCAGGACGACCTCCCTAAACCCAATCCAAATTCCCTTGTCCCCTCTTTGTTGTTGCTCTTTATGATATCCCTCCCGAGAACCTCAACCCAGTAAAATACATTAAAATCATAATCCATCTTAGGAAAATGTCCTAACAAAAAATAAACATTCATTTGGTCGAGTCTTCTTAAATCTACAAATTTTTTTTCTCTAATTCAAGGTGACAAGGCATTGGTAACGAAAACTCAATTTTTAGAATGATAGCTAGCGCCGCGTTAAGTCAATTCTTCCACAGTTCAGCCTCTAAATTCATCTGTGTTAGAGACATTAAAGATATCATATATGCAATCATCTTGTTACGGTTACTAACACTGAAGACATCATATAGCCATGCAATCATCTTGTTACGGTTACTAACTCTGAACGTATATCCCATGATGTTTATGATCTTGTTGGGATCTCCAACATTGTTATACTGGTCATTGTTCTATCAGTTCTATTCCGTGTTTGACCTGGTCATTTGTAGGATGTATTCTTAATCATGCATGCTATAAGCAAAACCTCATTGTATTTTTTCTGCAACTTTCTAGGCAACTTTTCCTAACTAGATCTAAGTAACTTAGGACAAAGTAAAATGTGTACTATGTTAGTCATAATATACTAATCACAATTTTGTTTCTCTTTCTTCATACCAGTTATTACACGTAAGAATTGACAATTTCATTTTGTTTCTTTTCTATTTGTTGGTCTTACTTTCTCTTGAATGTAGTTCATTTCTTTATATAAATTGGTTGGGGTGTAATTTTCTAAAATGTAGTTCGCTATTACCGCTCAATGTTGTAGTTTCTAAAGGACGATCACCAAATTCAAGATCATGCATTTTCTTATCAGTAGTATCATTCATCTCATGGATTCTTTTTTAAATTTCAAGGCCAATGGGTATCTTGAATTGTTAGTAAATATGACAAGAAAAAAATTGTGAGCTAGTGGTTATAATATTTTGTACATGATTTACAAAATTACCAATTCACTTGCCTGAAAATTATATAGTTGAAACATAATGTAAATGTGGCACAAATTATGATTATTTTGTTTAAATGCATATCATAATCATATATAGTTAATATCAAAACTCTTAAACTATATATGTATGTACATAACCTTGCAAAATAGTCTCCGAACTACATATATTTAGCTTAGCTTTGATGCTAAAATTGTGGTAGCATTCCCCTATATCCTAGAAATTTTAATTCTATTAGGATCTATATAAAGGTATATTTTCTTTGCTGATGTTTATTTTCTCTACATGATGTGGCACATGAATTTGATCAATTGCAGTACCATTTTGATGTGGGAGATATCCTCTATTGTTGTGCCATTCTATGTTGTCTCTCATCTAAGTAAGAATGAGCAGCACAAGTTGAAACTAATGTACATGGTGGAGATCAATTTATTTGTGTGAATGCATGGAGGTCTCAATAATGAGTTCATAGTAAAAGATGATGTCTCAAAACAATCTAATAATATAAGCCCTTGCGTTGCACATGTTTATGCCTAGAGGTCCCAAAACGTAGTGCACATGACATCTCAAAACATTTCAATATTCTCCTCTGTGCATTGCACATGTTTATGCCTTATTTTGTTATCATGTTTATGTAGTTTTTTTTATTGATTTGTTGATGTAGCTATTGTGGATCTTGTTGTTTTTTATGACAATGCTTAATCAAAAAATTGTGGGACAAAGGTTTTTGTTGAATGATTGAAACTTTTAGCTAATGAGAAAGAAAAATGCCAGTCTCGAGTTCTTTTTATGTTTGACTCTTGGTTTTTCAAAAATGGCAATTTTGATGGATTGATATATGTTTCTCAAAGAGGAAAAGCTTGCAAGTAGCAATACTTGTATGACGAGGATGTAACTTCATGTACTTTGACATAACACAATTATTTAGTAATAAGAATTGATTTGGTGTTATAAGAAAATGGATCACATTTGAATACAAAGTCTGATGACATAAAAAAAGTATCTTACACGATAAATGATACTTTCATATCATAGTGTAGCCTAATAATGTAAGGAGGTCTTTTGAACTATAAAGGTATTAGGAGGTAGAGATACATCCTGACCGTGTTGTGACAAAAGTCTTCTTTATATAATTGTCATATACATTACCACCAATAAAGCGGTTGAGGAACTTAAACCAAACTAGACATACCAAAGATCTGAGTCTCAAAATTCTCCCAAGGATAGACTTATATGCCAACAATGAGCATAACATTTCTAGTAGAGCCTATTGTAAACTCAAAGTCCTAGCCACAATGCTCACTCATGGATTGTTAGCCACTAAGAGAGAACAAGGAAGGAGAGATGGGGACCTCGAGTGAAGACCTATATGCGGAAATAAAGCTTCAAAGCCCCTCTTATAAGTAGGGATGATATTGGTGAAAGAAGCCTACAGAGTGCTTCGCTCCGTTTGGACGTGTGTATAAGACTTACAATTTCACATCATTGCTTTCTTCACAAATGATTGACGGTTGCTTCCATTTTAGGTGGCTTCATATAAGGTGTCTTTCCTTGTTGGGATGTTGTCAGGGGTCCATGGCAGTTTTTTTGTTATAGTGAGGATGTGCTTTCTTCTCGATTTTATACTATGGATGTGGGTTTTTATGGTTCTTTGGATATTTCTTGATTTATGATAAACCTTCAATTTCAATATTGATATGTAAATGCATCAAGAGGAACTTTTTTGTTTCTCACACAAGGTGTATGTCTAGTACTTGTCACTAAGCATTTCTATTACCGTCATTTTACAATACATAATTTTACCATTTTGTTTACATGAGGGATTTTCAAGTGGTGCACAAGATTCTAAGTTTCATTGAACAAAGATGTGCTCTCCCTAAGATTCTACAAGGAATGAGTCAAATTTATTTGTTGTGAGTTGAAAAAAAAGATTTTTTCACTGCCTTAGGCAGAGCCCGCATCCTTTTTCCAGCCATAGCCCGGATAAGTTGTTCATTAGTGTGTTATTTGATGCTCTAATTATACTACACATCATGTAAATCAAGATTCTTGAGTTTAGTTTACTAGTTTTTGCATGAAGTCACTAGTAGGGGTGCCCATTTGTGCCATAACTTGAGTTATGAGTGCTACATTGTAGTAGTTTTTGTTGGTTAACCAATTACATTTCTAGGTTCGAGTGTTCGCCATGTGGGTGTCATCGCTGTTGTCAAGTTATAATATTTTCTTTAGGTTGCTGAGGGGTTCATCCTACTCGCATTGATAGTGTGATTATTCCTCCTTCAAGATGAGAGCAATATCTTTTCCAGAAAGGGCAGAACTACACCATTTTCCACTGTCAATCGGCTAGTTGTTCCAGCAATCTTCAGATAGGGGTGGCAAAAATTCTCTACCCGGACCTATCCTACCAGACCCGACTAGACCCGACCAGACTTGAAAATTCAGGCCTTTTTGGGTCTATTTAGTTTTGAGTTGGGTTCGTTCGAGTCCGGTTGAGCCCGGGTCCGGTCAGATCGAGTTTCGGATTTGTCATATTTTTTGTAGGTTTGTGTAATAGAGTATTTTTTATGAGTTCGGGTCCAGTTGGATCCATTTGATTTCGGGTCGGATATGTTCGTGTCTGGGTCTAATATGGTCCTTTCGGGTCCAAGTCCATTTCGGGTCTGATTTATCTAGGTTCGCTTGTCCAATATGGCCGGATCCAATTCAAGTCGGGTTCAGCAAAACTCGACACATTGCCAAGGCTAATCTGCACGCTCTTGCAACTAATGAGATGAGGACTTTTAACGTGATGGTGCAAAGTTTCAATGTCGCAAGGGAGTGTTATGTGTTTCAAGTGCAAATTTGCTTAGTAGTCAGTAGTCTCCAGACTCCAGACCATTCAAGCCCCGCACAAACTTTGCTCGAGTAAAAAAAGCTCTATTTTAAAGGAGCTAGTGGCTTGTCTTATCCCAGTCCCCCTCTAAAATATCAATTTCTGCTTCCTGCCTCCCTCCTCTCCTCTCGACTGTCACCTTCACGGTTTTGTTTGCTGCACTTGTCTCGCCAGCTCGTCCCATGTTGCGGGCAACTCCGCCCTTCCTTCACATTGCCAGTTGATCTGGCACCTCTCCGGATCTGATCCATCAGCTCCGACACTTTGGATTAAAGATGGAAAATGCTAAGTGAACACAACTTCTAACTCAGAAATGGAACTGATTTTGTATTTTTTTACATAAAACAAGAGACATACAAATAAATTATGTTATTTTATTTGTTTGTTCTTTGAATTGTGACTCACAACAGATTGGTTCCATTTCTGATCTCAATTCTGACATGTATATCAGACCCCATTAAAGATCGAGAAACTGCCTAAAGCGGCCTAAAGCGTGCCAAGCAAGTGAAGCATAGTTCAGGCACCTTGGTTAAGGCATATGTATCTCTTATGCCAGCAAATGCTCATCACTATTTGCTACAACATTTCTGCATTGCTGATTTCTCATTACCCAACTCATCGCTTGGGGAATTGACACGGTGGGTAATCAGCCATAGCAAGCCGCTGTTCACCAAGGTGAAAGCCAAAATAAGGTTTTTACATGAATAGTTTGGCCACCAACTTCATAAATTCCGGTAGTCTGTAGTGTTTTATAGATTGGCAGGAGGAACTAGAGGGAGATAGCTTATCGTCTATTGCGTTAGCCGCCGTGGAAGAAAGCTAAAACAACGGAGGATGCTGGCAGTTGACAGTATTTTTTTCTTCTGCCGCGCTTTGAAAATTACGATTTCTGTTACGGAATAACGAAGCAGTAGCTATTAGTTCCGCGTTTCTTGGGAAGAGTCTTCAATATTATATTAAGAAAGATAATCAGAATTACATCAAGATAAAAATAGACAAACAATAAGCTGTGTCGTCAATCTTTTTTTAATAGATGGGAAACAAGCTACACCCTTAATTAATGCACTAAATATCAGATTTTGAAAATGGTTCGGGAAAATCCGTATCACCCTATTCATAATTACTTTCATAGCTGATCTCCACTATCATCTTCCTACAAATTCGAAGCTTATCAGATCTCTATTGTGAGAGAGAAAAAAGTGGAGGATAAGATATAGGAAAGAGAAAAAAAAGAAAAAAATATAAATTTTCAATCCGTAATAATTTTTTTGATGAAACAAAAAGTATAATTTTTTTTACAAAAATATATTCCAAGAAGATTATTGTTGACATAATTTAGAAAAATTAAGTAAAATATAAAAGTGAGTATTACATATCATGGATGATACTCATTTTTGTAATAACACACTAATTTAAAATGAGTATTGTATGTTGTTCTATTGGTATAGTATTCAACTTTATATTTTAAAATAAGTATTAACTTGAGTATTGCGTTATATTTTTGGGGATAGTACTCCTTTTCTGAGTAATGTACAAACTCAAAAGATACGTACTTCTGAGAATAATACTTATTTTCTTATTAAATAAGTAAAATGAGTACTATACCATATGAATGGCATGCAATACTCATTTTTTAGTTAGTATATTAGTAAAAAATGAGTATTGTCTCCAAAAATATAATGAGACATGCTCGTTTTAATATTTATTTAAAATATAATGACATCAAAAATGTGTATTATACCAAATGAAAAGACATACAATTCTTATTTTTTAGCGTGTTGCTTGAAAAATGAGTACTTTCTCCAATATGCACTTATATTTATATTCTATATTTTTTTTGATAAACTATATTATTTTTCTTAAAAGTATGTTAACATTAGTCTTATTTGAAAGTATTTTTGATAAGGAACATTATAGTTTTTATTACATAAAAAGCTCATTACACATTAAAAATTATAAACAAAATAAATCTTTTTTTTTCTGCTTTCCTGTACTTTTTGTTGTATGTAGACAGTGGTCATATAGATGGGGCAACGGAATCAAGGGTAGGTATCACTACTCAAACGAAAATGAGCTTAGGTCATACATGGTAGTCGATTTGGCTCAAAATCATCTCTCACCAAGATTGTAAAAGAACACATCTTGTACTTCAACCCACTGTGATCATCATAGTTTAAAATCACAAAACATTTGTAGTTTAACCAGGCATATCTCGCACATTCTACATATTTGACAATATTAGATTATTTCAAAAAATATAATATGGTGTTGCCATATATTATTTAATAAAGAAAAAATGAGAATATAGTTAATAGGAAATCACA
Organism: Alisma plantago-aquatica; assembly: GCA_963693085.1. Lineage (NCBI taxonomy): Eukaryota > Viridiplantae > Streptophyta > Magnoliopsida > Alismatales > Alismataceae > Alisma > Alisma plantago-aquatica. Next base: position 499,900,986 of record OY856411.1, read on the forward strand.
TTGTGAGTAAGGTAGGCAAGAAAGAAAAATATATGTTGAATTTTTTCAACTAATATCTTATCAGACACAGTGTTAAGGAAGAAGAAGATAAAAGTAAGAAACAAAAGTAATAAACTATTTTTTAGTTTTAGCAATATCGCCACACAAATCCTTCTTAGTGTTATCTCATAGTGGCTACGTCCCCATCTCTTCTGACTTTGGTTGTGCCACATTCCTAACTGTAACAACAGTAAAAAGACAATATGATGGTAAAGACCGATAGGAATCGACTCCCAGTACAACAGTACATAAAACCTTATTAAAATACACACAACCAATTACTACTACTAAAAATAAAGTAAAAAATTACATACAACACTTGACACAACCTTTCATGTATAATAATACAAATGTCAATGTGTAATTTGAAACCATAAAGGTACTATACTCCTCATATGATTTTTCATGTAGCCTTTTTATAATATATAAGGATCAAATTGTAATTTAAACAACAAAAAAATATATTAAAAATTTAATATTCTTGCATGAATGTCTTATTAGAAGAAAAATTTGCAGCTAAAAATACGAAAAATATCATGCAATGCCTCATACAACGTTCCTATATAATATAGACTAAAATATAAGAGCTATTTTATAACTAAAAAAAAGATTACATAATAGATCTCCATGGCCTTTCATATATAATACAGATTTACAATCTTAACATAGTTTTTGTTGTAGTTATGAAAGTAATGAATTTTGTATTTTTAGGGGCGTGTAATGGTGTCAAATCAGTTTTAACTTTGATAAAAAAATTAAGCTAATTATGTCACACTATTATGTGAGGCGACTAATAAGTACTCATTGTTGTGAACACCGATTAAAGACAAGGGTTAGAAGATATTTTGTACAAAGAATATCAACATATCTAATATTAGTGGTCGATTGGTGTTGGACACAAAAATATAAAGGTATATATGATTAAGCTATAAAAAATGGGGGTGCTCTCACTTTAAGAAATCCCACAATAGAAACAAAATTGAAAAAAAAAATAAAGAAACAAAAAGCAACAACTAGCAAGAATTAGACACCCGTCCGCAGCAGAATCAACCGTCCCACTAAAGCTCGCGGCTCCTTATTATAGGCCTCTAAGAGTGACTCAAAGGCCAAATCAGACATGATTGACTACATTGGTTGCTCCCCCTTCGTGGATGGTGAATGCCTGGGACATGTCAGTCGCTTTTACCTTCTAGGATGAAGCAATTTAACTTGTAAGTAGAGGTCAAAGAAGAAAGGAGATGGTTGGTGTCACACAAATCACATTGATGCTATTCTATTAGTTGTTATAGAAAATATTATTGTTTTTATTCTAATTTGGTCAAATAACGCAGACCATCAAGATCAATTTAAAAGTTGCCAGCTCATTTTTAGTTGTTGAATGAAAAAAAAACAAGTTTTATAAATGGCTTGAATAAAATCATGTCCAATTCAAACTAAAAATAATTGAACCAATTTTTTTGTAAAAAAAGTGAAGAAAGTGTGGAGAGTGCCTTCCTTCTCATTGTAGCAGAGCTAGCATTTATGATAACTAGGTCTACTCATCAAATACCAATGTGAATCATAAAGAAAATCGTGATTAGCCACTAACCAAATATAAATGATGACTCCATTTGGATGGTGATTTTTTTTGTGAATTATCCCCTGAAGACTTAGTGGTTTTTGAATGTATAAAGAGCTTGTAATCGTAGGAAAAAGTTAATGTGGGCCCCATTACAAAAAATATGATTGTGGGAGGTATGTGTGAGGCTTAGGGAATCTCATAGATCTCTACAAATTTAAAGTTGTTGTCTTGGAGAGTATATTATACACTGTTATTTCCATTATATGTCAGGAACATAGAAGCTTTGAAAGTGTCAAATTATTTCAAAGTTTGGGAAATATTGATGGATGTTTTGTAGTTGCAAATGACACCATGATTGCACCAAGGATCAAACCAGAAGTTGATCTTTGGGAAGGAGATAGGGAGGCATATGGATATAGTTTTGAATAATGTAGTTGGAACTCTATAAATACTTCTAGAAATGAGAAATATTTGGATTCATAATGTTTTTTCCATAGTATTTAATCATGACATCTTTTGACCAAATGGTGCTAATATGTTCACATAGAATGGTAATGATCATACTAAACATGCAAGTGAGAGTGTCATTTAAGATTTAAGATTTCCCAACTACTCATTCTATAAGACATGCATATACTACCCTGATTGACTAGATGACAATTTTCTATGTTTGTTATGTCACTCCATAATATATACATTTGTTTTTCCATTAAATAAGGGAGGGGGATATGACTCTTGAAGTACGATGAAAAATTAATGAGAGTGACATTCATTAGAGTGATTCCACATTCTCTTCTTATGAAATTAGTTTTTCAATTAGCAAGGGTATTTTTAGTTTTAGCCATAATGGGAACCCAAATAGAGTTTCCAAGTTTAAAGGGAGAGAGAGGTAGACTAAGGTATTTAATGGGTTATTGTTCATATTGAAACCCTGAAATATGTTTGAATCTAAATATAATGTCTTTATGCACTTGATTGCCAATGATAGTAGATTTAATGGAAGTTAATCACTGGCCCTAAAAGTTGAGAGAACATACCCAAAACGCAAACTATGATAACACTAGTACAAATACCATCTATAGTATCAATTAAATTAGACCAACAACGTCAGTTTTTTACTGACACCTAATTAGGCGACACTACAACTAAAGACATTCTGCATCAGTTTCTAAATTAAGCTGAAATCGTCAACACGGATTTAGTGTCAGTTGCTAAGAAAATAAAACTGACGACATGGAGGGATATCAACAACACAATAAGAATGTATAAGACCCCTGACCTAGCTTAGTGCTTGATCTTGCTTACTTTTTCTTAATAAGATGCTTAAACCTTAATCTAATCATGTGATGTGTCTTAATAACATGTCACTTGCTTACACTTTCAGTTTGGTCCAGTTTACTTGAAGTTTGAGCTAGTTATGCATTATGTGTGCTTATTTTGGATCTAATTGCAATTTACCCATGTTGAGGGGTTATCTTGCAGTCATTCACATGTGTTTTACGCCTCCTATGTTTTGACATCATAAGGGAGAGTATGATATTGGTGGGCACCTTGGTTGATGAGGAGAGAAGTGGTGACGTCTTGTGTGTTGATGTTTTTAGGGTTTTGTTTAAATGCCTTGTATAGATGGTTGACCTTCCTTGTGTGTTGACATTTGAGTTTGGTTTTCAGAAACCACCTTGATGTTGTCTTTATTTATGCAGTTGAAGCGGGTTTTTGTTGAGATATGAGTTCCCTTTGGTCGAAGAGCTTTTATCTCCCCTCTCTTTGGTCAATGAGTTCTAGGGTTTTGATGTATTTTGGTTGTAGAAGTTCCCTTTGACCAATTAACCTTGTGGGCTATGTTTCTCTTTGACCGATGGTCCTCTAGGACCAAGTGAGGTTGTTGAATTTCCTTGGTTTTCATGATCCTAGTTGCATGCATGGCCTTAGTGCATGCATGGGTGTTATATGATGGTCAAGTGGCACAATTAGTTAGACACCTAACCTTCCACATCCCTATCCACCCTTGAGTATATATAACTTCCTCCTTACATTCATATGAAACTTTTACATCATTCCTTCCTCTCTCCTTGCTTGGGGTTCATTCCTTGTGTTCTTGGTGGTGAAGAGGAGCTTGAACTTGGATATTTGGTGGCCGGTCATCTTGGTTACAATTAGTGTTTGGTGCAACCCTTCCCTTTAGTGATCTTTGACCTTGGTGAGTAATCTTCCTTCTTGGTCTCATTTTTTCCCCAATCCTACCCCTCTCTTTTTCTCTTGGCCTAACCATGATTCTCCATGGTCTCTATCTTGAGGAACTTCTCTCCACAGAGGTCGAATCCATGGTTTTCCATGGTAGTACCTATGTAAGATGGAGATCCCCTCCTTTCCCTTTCTTTTCAGCTTAGGGTTTTTACCCTCTTCTCTTGATCTTTCCTTTAAACTTGGTTTTCTCTTCTTTTCTTGAGGTTTCTTAGTCATGGAGTTGATCCAAGCTTGGTGTTTCTTCTCTCTCTCAGAGTTTCTTGGCTTTGGGAGTTGATCTTCACATCAAGGCGAGTTGTATAACTTTCCTCTCTACTATTTTTGCAATTTACCTTGCATGCATGTTATCTTATATATAAAATGTGGTTATAAGATGCTCAGTGATGATCCTTATTTTAGGGTTTATGATTTCATAGTAAACTTGCATAGATTATCTCTTTCTCTTAAACCCTAATTCTTGTACCCTAGATTTTTTTATGGATGGTGGGACTGTTGGCTCTTGCATGCACCTTTTTGAACGATGGTTTTTCCCCATACCTTGGTTCTATTTTCTCTTTCTTAGTGATGGAGATTTTGGATGCATGTAATGATTTAGAACATTGGTTTTTCCCTCATGATCATGGTTTGGTTATCCCTATGTTTTGTTGCTCGAATTTTAGGGTTTGGGTGATGTTTTTCCTTGATGTACCTCACGCCTTGAGGTTTTAGTTTCATGTTGGTAAACCACCTATTTTGATCATGACTTGATAGAGATTTCTCTATTGTAATGTTAGTCATGATATGGTTCAATGTTCAAAGGTTTTATGATGGTTTTTGGTCGCATAAATGACCATGTATATTTTGTCGTTGAGACTTGACCTTGTCCCCTTCGGTCGCCATGTTTTGTTTTAGGAATAATGTGATGGGTGAACCCTCCCATTTGGTCGATGAAGTGATGGGTGATCTTTGGTTTCTGAAGTACTCTTTGATCAGTTTGTCTTCAACCTAGGGTTTCCCTTCAGTCGAGGGAGTGAAGATGTTTCTCTTCAGTCACAAATGGTAGGTGACCTTATTTCCTCTTCGACCGATGAAGTTTTCTAGACTTGTGTTCTTTTGTGTGGTCTTCCTAATAGTGTGTGAATCGTTGTCTTAAGATATTCCAAGGATGTGGGAAGTAGTGATATTAGGTTTAGATGTTAATGATATTGAGAAAACCTAATCAGCCAACTATGAGAAAAGCTAACCCTAATATTTGAATACATGGTGCTTATTGTTTACTTTCTTGAATGGTTAGCATGTAAGGAAGTACTTTCTCTCTCCTACTTATGTAACCCTAATGTTGTCAATTAAATGAACATCATAGCTAGTGATTGTTGGGGTATCTCTTATGTGATACATGGTGGTGATTATAAGACTTGATGAGGCATGATGAGTTAATGATGATCCCTACAACAATAGAAATAATGTGAATGATTGGATGACCTTAATAGAGCTTTGTGGCTAATGTGAGGCGGTATTCTTTGATGATATGTTAATGGATGGTTATCCTACATTGATGTGATAATGGTGATGACCTCATAAATGGCAGTGAGACAAAATCATGTGGTGATGTCATCAAATTTATGTTGAATACGTTTTATATGTTCCGAGGTTCAATTTACCCTTATCTTTGTAGAATTTGTTTAGGATTTAAATGTTATAACTTTATTGCTGCATTAAAAGATACCCAATTGGCAATAACTAATCAAGTGAAAACCTAATTATGTAGTTGCCCTGATCCATAGATGCATCTTTAGCGTAAATACTTACTAGATGGTGAAACAAGTAATTCCTAAGGGAAACTCAGAGTGATATTGTTGAATATGTAGGGGTGTAAGTTGAGGGTATATCCTTACATCCACAATTACATATTTTTAAGGATGACTGTAGATATACCTTGGTAGGAGAATGGTTGAGGCCGTATCTCATATGATATGTTTTCAGGGATGGTTGTGATCATACCCTTGAAGGAGAATGACTGGGGTCGTATATCAGTTTACTGGTGGTGTGCCTATATACCAAGAGGGACTAGGCTGTTTTGCAGTTGGATTCTATATGTCATTGTGACAGACTAGGACTAACTGAGGGTGTGGGAAATCATAGGAGTCTGGATCTCCTAGATCTTGTACAACACTTATTTCGACTTTGCAATGGTGAGTTGGAGTATGAGCGGTATACCTCATCTCCAAAGGGCATAATCAAAGATGTAATACATCCATGTAGTATACTTCATTAAGGCTAAACACAAATCACATTGGATGACCCTTTACCTTGTTTATTATACCATTTAATTGATAATATTATACATGCTCTGCATATTCCTTCTAAAAGTATATGATGTACTACTTATTAGTTGTAGCTTCTTAATCTTCCTAAGCTATGTTATTAGTTTTCATTATTCATTTAGATGAATCTGCTCTAAATACTTAATATGTTATAACCTATCTGTGATAACAATAGTTGTTGGAGGAGAGTTAAATATCTCTTGGTGGGACGTTGGTCTCACCCCATTGGTTTCCACATCTTTTAGGTTGTCGTGCGGGACGCGGTAGAGATCGTGTGGTTGAGGAAGAGCATCAAGGATATCACTAGCCATTGAAGGTTGGATATGCTACCGGTATTATTTAGTAGAGTACTATATGTCATCCCTGTACTCTCAGGTCCTTGGGGTGTTTTCTGTAGATGTTGTACATCAACATGAGGTTTTTGGCAGTATGCCATGGTTGTGCATGTATGGTTGTATATGTGAACATGTTATCCTTTATAACAGGTTTGTGGCAGGATGACCATTATACATTGATGTATATGCCTTTTTGGTATGATATGTGATACATGTTTCCCTATTTGTGGACCTTGATATTTATGTTTCCGCTTGATATGGTTATATTAGATTGATTTTAATTTACTACATTTTTGGTAATGTGGTTGTTAGTTGATAATTCCACACTTTGTTTTGAGTAATCTCGATGTGGTGTGATCAGTGTGTCACACTCGGTTGGCATCATGGATTTAGGTTTTTTGAGTCTATAGGGACATATGATTAGGGTTTGTGTATGTTCTTGTGTGGTCCAATATATGTGATTGTAGCTCCTACTTATGCAGAAGAAGAAGAAGAAGATATGTTTGGAGAGCACGAAGAACATGCTGAGAGAAGTGTTGCTGCACCAAGAGGTGGTGTAGGATGAAGGTAAGAGTAGATGGAGTGCCTGAAGTGCCTCAAATCGACCCAACAACTATAGCAAACACCGCCTTTCAGTCAATGTTTGGACAGTTTATGGCTACAATTTTGTATATGGTAGATAGTGTGCCCATACTTCAAGCAAGGGTAGTTGTTCCCAATGTGGAATCCTAGGGTTCTAGGAAGACCTTAGAGAGGCTGCAATGCATTGGAGCGTTTGAGTATGTGGGCACGACAGACCCGGAAGATGCAGATATGTGGCCGAAAGAGCTGGAGAAGACCTTTAATATCCTCAATATCACTAAAAAGGATAAGGTGAAGCATGCGGTGTACCTGTTGAAAGGTAGTGTTGGTCATTAGTGGGATATCGAGGAGGAGAAGAGGCCTAGAGTGGTGATTAGTTGGGAAGAGTTTCAAAGAGAGTTCGTGAGCTGATAATTCCCAGAGACATACCTAGATGAGAAGATCTTGTAGTTCAAGAAGATCCGACAGGGATCTATGATGATCAATGAGTATGAGGCCAAGTTCATGGAATTGTTGAGGTTTTGTCCTCACATGGATGCAACAGACAAAGAGAGGATCCAATGTTTTGAGAAGGGTTTGAGCACAAAATTGACGACTACAGTGTGAGCTTTGGAGAACATGGAGAAGTTTGTGATGTTTGTGGAGTTTATGAGAAGGATAGAGCGGTGGGAGATAGAGAAGCATGAAGCTAACACCAAGAAGAGACCGAAATAGTTTCAGGGATAGTCTTCTGGATGATTCAAGAAGCCTTGGTTCTCATCACCTCAGTCACAACACATGTGAGTAATATAGTCTTAGTGGTCACTGAGAAAGGGCATAGGTCATAGCTTTCCGTCGACAGGAGCTCACAATGTAGCGTCAATTTCAGTAACAGGGTTGTCCAGGCCGTAGTATGACACAAGGACCTATTATAGGTGTGGACAACAAGGGCATATGTGGATGTTTTTCCCGATGAAGGATGAGGAGGTGACGCAATAGTCGAGACAGAGTCAACAAGGGTCACAACAATGACTGTCCAATAGTGGTGGAGGCAGAGGACACAGTCAGGCATCATAGGCAGGATCGTACGGACAAGTCAGTAGAGGACGGGGATGACAACAAGAAACAACTCGATTTTATTCTATGAGTCATCCAAAAGGAGTAGTCAACCCATAGGTCTTGACATGTAAGATGGAGTTATTTCATTCTGATTTGTCTTCTTCCTGCTTTATATCTATTTTGGTTGACCCAAGTGTGACTCACTCTTTTATCACTAGAGAAATGATAGATAGTTGCTCCTTTCTTATTAGTCATAGATCTAATAGTCTTCTTTTAGAAACCCCTTTGTTTGGCTCCACTGAGTTGCGTGAGGTGGGTCCATCCTACGTTCTTTCTTTCTCAAGATGCAACATTCAAGTTTACCTTATACCATTTGACATGCACAAATTCTATGTGATCCTTGGGAGTATACCTTAGAGAAGTATTAGTGGTCTTGGACTGTAGTTCCAAGATAGCAATGTTCTTTGATGGTGACGTGTCATGGATCTTCAAGGAGATGGGAAGATTCTTTCAACATGTCTGGTGTCAGCGATGACGGTGAAGAGCCCGATGAGGTAGGGGTGTTAAGCTTTCTTGGCACGTGTGATGGATACTAAGGTGAAGAGTCCTAGTACCTAGGAGGTGCCGCGTTCCTAGAGTTTGAATATGTCTTTCTCGACAAGTTTCCCGATGTTCTTCCACCTCAAGAGATTGATTTTGAGATCAATCTGGTTCTTGGTACACAACAATTAGCATAGTCACCGTACAAGATGGCACCAGTTGAGATGCAAGAATTGAAGAAGCAGTTGCAGGAGCTTCTAGAGAAGGGATTTATCTAACCGAGAACTTCCCTTTGGGGTGCTCCCATGTTGTAGTTCAAGAAGGACATATCTATGAGGTTATGCATCAATTACTGATAGTTGAACAAAGTGACAATCAAGTACAAGTACCCATTACTATAGATAGATGATCTGTTTGATCAGTTGAGAGGTGTTGTTGTGTTATCAAGGATAGATTTGAGGTCAGGATACCATCAGTTGTGGATCAAGGCAGATGACATACCCAAGTCAGCTTTTAGGACTAGGTATGGTCATTATGAGTTTGTGGTTATGCCGTTCAGGCTAACCTATGTACTGACAATATTCATGGACTTGATGAACATGGTGTTTTAGCTGTATCTTGATAAGATCATGGTTGTGTTCATCAAAGACATCTTGATATACTCCAAATATAGACAACAACATGAGCAACATCTACAGTAGGCGTTGACTTTGTTGAGACAACCTAAGTTGTACGCTAAGTTCAACAAGTGTGAGTTCTGGCTGAGAGAGGTGTATTTCCTTGGGCATGTAATATCTGCTGAAGGTGTTCGTGTGAATCCTAAGAAGGTTTAGTTAGTATTAGAGTGGGAGCATCCTAAGACACCAATGGAGGTTCATAGCTTCCTAGGCCCGACATGCTACTACAGTAGGTTTATCAAGAACTTCAGTTGCAGTGGCATTACCCCGAACAAAGTTGATGAGAAAAGTTGTCGTTTCTCTAGGATGACATGTGCCAACGTTCTTTCCAGCTTTTGAAGGAGAAGCTAACTTGTGTACAAATGTTAGTATTGCTAGAATAAGGGAAAGGTTATATCATCTTCTGTGATGCGTTGAAGAACGGTTTGGGTTGTGTGTTGATGTAGGATAAAAACATGATTTCTTTTGCTTCATGATAGCTTAAGAAACACAAAGAGAGGTACCCGACACATGATCTAGAGCTTGCAGTTGTGGTCCATGCTTTGAATATTTAGAGACACTACCTTTATGGCAAGAAGTGTCAGATCTTCACCAACCACAAGAACCTACAATACATCTTCTCAAAGTAGGAGTTGAATATGCTATAGCGACACTAAATAGAGTTGATCAAATATTATGATTGCACCATAGACTACCATCCAGGGATGGCAATTATGGTGGTAGATGCCTTGAGAAAGAAGTCTTCTTCGTCATCATCTACTGATAAGGCACAATTCTATTCTTTAGTGTGCTATGAGCGATACATGTTAGTGTCTCTTTGCTAGATGAATGTGAAGTTGGAGCTCTCCTTGTTGGTAGGCTTGTTGGATCAATTACAACTGAAGCTTATGTTGAGGCAGGAGATCGGAGATGCACAATGTGATGATAATGTGATACAATAGGTTCGAGCAGAGTTTGGTATTGAGAAGTGTGATGGTTTCCATGAGTCACAGGATGGGACAGTGTGTTACTGTGATAGAGTATTGGTTCCTAATGTTGATAATATGAGGAAGTTGGTTCTAGAAGAGGCTCACTCTTCAATGTACGCCATGCATCCATGTAGCACTAAGATGTACAATAATGTGAAAGATTCGTATTGGTGTCCTAGATTGAAGTGTGATGTGGCTGAGTTCATGGTATGGTGTCCGGTGTGTCAGCAGGTTAAAGCAGAGCATCAAAAACCTACTGGGATGTTACAACCGGTACCTATAATGCAGTGGAAATGGGTGTTGGGTTTTGTGGAGAAAACATGTGTGGCGGAAGCAACAAAAATAAATTTCCATGCAACCCGAAATAGGATCTCGTTGGCAAAAACATATTCAGAAAGAGTCTTCATGGGATATACCTTATCGCAGAGCAAGTTCGGCGATGTCTCTCTACACGATGGTGTGCAACGTTGCTGGCCTACACGGATGGAACTTCTCTCTCATTTTCTGAGTACATCGCAGGAAGATCTGAAGGCGCTCTTTTCGTGTGGTGATATACGCCGCTCATAGCATGTATAGATGGTCATTGACGTCCTCTGAGAACAGGCGTCTCAGCATCTGCATCTCTACTTCATCCACACAGATGGACTGGAACTCCACACCGCGCTTCCTAAGCCAGTGGGAAGGAGTAATCTCTGTGCGGCGATGTGCTAGCGTCGTAGTACTCTCCTTTCTCTCCTAAGGATGGTGACGGCTAGGGTTTATGTACGTGAGCGTAAATTGAAAAGCCTCTCTCAACATCTTATATAGATATCGGTCTTCAAGCCCCTTTAAATAGGATATGAAAGGAAGTAGGGTTTCCTAAACCCATCGGTAAACAGAAAGACTTCATTAATTAAAAGGTTTGCGGATTAATTAGAATATTCTAGAATTAATTAATTAACCAAATAATCCTATTAATTGATTAATTAATCTATGACTCCATGCAATCACTCAGGATGGCTCTATGGGCATATATACCAACAGACTCCCACTTGCACTTAGAGCCAGTCACTCCAATTAATTGGCTCAAACATTCCAATATTATTCTAGTGGATTACATAAACATTTTAGTAATCAATGTGATTCAGAGAAATTCCAATCAAATCCACAATTATACTCCTATTCCAACACATCCTATGTGTGTGACCCAGTAGGCTCCAAATTATGTTGGCAGTGATATCCATAATCATATTATGATTTCACAAGCAATGATTGGTATCTAGAAAGACTTCATTTCCACCCAAGTAATTGGAGAAGTTGGATAACAACTTGACCTATCATTCATGACTGGTGTTATAATGATTGTATAGTTCCTTTATCACTGATATCCAGATTGAACTCGAGTCATGGAATTGTTATCCTCTTCAACGTTCAATCCATGTTCCTTTAACTAGAGCAGACTATCTGAGATATATGTAAGCTCAATATCACATATTGACTCACATCAGCATGGCCATGCATTTCTTAGTCTCGCTTATCAAGTGGTCAGAATATCAAACTCCTGTAGGAAGAAAAAAATCCATCTACATCAATCACAGTCATCCCCATGTGTCACAGTGCACCCAAGCACCATCTTTATCGAAATTCTTATTTAGGACCATGGTGGATGATATCAAAGTAAATTGAACGACATGTGATAAGTGTAGTGACTTCAGGTCTAAGAACCATAATCACCACCAATCACTATGAGATGTGACTCTAACTACAAATCATGGTATCCATGTGTCACTCTCAAGGTGGGTCTGTTCGATACACTATTCTCTAACAAGTATCTATGTATTTGGTTTGATATCTCCATATCATGGATAATGAGATTCTTCCATCAACCAACATACATTCTAATCTTATGTGTTATTGATGTCTATGGATATTTCCACAATAACAACTGATTAGGGACAAAAGAAGAATACATACTCTTAGCATACATATGATATCACTGTTCAGGTCATCAACCCAAAGACATATGTCATTGAGTATATTATTTCAGCAAACATCTATAAGTTTTGTGGTCATCTCACAATATAAAACACAAACATATAGATTGGAAACTTGCCTTTATTGATATGATCAATGTAGTATTACAAATCATTTACATAGTATCCCATGACAATCACCAAATGATAGTCTCTATGGGCATACATACCAACAAATTCCCAGTTGCACTTATACCCAATCACTCATGAATCTCAATCCAAGTGATCAAACATGTCTGTCATGTTTTTATTGTGAAAAGTGCTTTTGTGAGTGGGTCAGCCACTTTGCTTTCTGTAGGTACTCTGCAAATCTTCACATCTCCTCATTGTACGATCTCTCGTATGATATGGAACCTCTGTAGAATATGTTTGGAACGTTGGTGCGATCTTGGTTCTTTAGCCTGTGCAATTGCTCCGTTGTTGTTGCAAAACAACTCAATTGCATCACTAACGCTTGGAACCACTCCAAGTTCAGAAATGATCTTCTTGATCCACACAACTTCCTTTATAGCATTAGATGCCAAAATATATTTGGCCTCTGTTGTAGAGTCCGAAACCATCTCTTGCTTGGAACTCTTCCATCTCACAACTCCGTTGTTTGGGAAAAACACAAATCCAGATTGCGATCTATAGTCATCTTTGTCAATTTGAAAGCTAGCATCAGTGTAACCCTTTACCACGAGCTCTTCCTCACCACTGTATACCAAAAATTGATCCTTAGTCCTTCTCAAGTACTTTAGGATGTTCTTTATGGCTTTATAGTGACATTCACCTGGATCTGACTGATACCGGCTCGTCATGCTTAAAGCATATGACACATCAGGATGAGTACATAACATCGTGTACATGATAGATCCAATTGTTGATGCATATGGAATCTTACTCATGCGCCCCCATTCATCACATGAACTAGGACATTGGGATTTAGAGATCGTAACCCCATGGGACATGGGCAAGTTACCTCTCTTAGAACCCTCCATACTAAGCCTCTTTAGCACCTTGTCAATGTATGTGCTCTGGCTTAGACCTAGAAGCCTTCTAGATCTATATCTATAGATCTTAATTCCTAGTATATAGGATGCTTCTCCTAAATCCTTCATAGAGAAGGTCTTCCCTAGCCAAGCTTTTACTGTCTGAAGAGTAGGGATGTCATTTCCCATCAATAGTATATCATTCACATACAATATGAGAAATACGACTGTGCTCCCACTAACCTTTTTGTAAAAACAAGGTTCATCTTCATTTTGACTAAAACCAAACTTTTTGACTACTTCGTCAAAACGTAGATTCCATCTCCGAGGTGCTTGCTTCAATCTATAGATTGACCTTTGTAGCTTACAAACTTTATTGGCTTCCTTTGGATTGATAAAACCCTCAGGTTGTGTCATATACACATCCTCGAGTAAATTCCCGTTAAGGAATGCTATTTTAACATCCATTTTCCAAATCTCATAGTCATGATAAACTACAATGGCAAGCATGATTGTGATGGATTTAACCATGGCAATTGGTGAGAAGGTCTCATCATAATCAACACCATGAATTTGACATAATCCTTTGGCAACCAATCTACCTTTATAGGTTTGAACATTTCCATCCATGTCGGTCTTCTTCTTGAAGACCCACTTGCACGATGGGTTTTACCCCTTTGGGCGGATCCACCAAGGCCCATAACTTGTTTGTGTACATGGATTCCATCTCAGATCTCATGGCTTCAAGCCATTTCTCAGATTCTGGTCCCTTAGTAGCTTCTAGATAGGAAGTTGGCTCATCTTCTATGCCCAATTCGTCACTGTCTTGAGTCATGAGAAATCCAAATCTCTCAGGATCAAGTCCTATCCTATTGGACCTATGAGGTTCCTATTTTACATTTGGAACATGAAATTCCACAAAAGTTTGTGAGTCTTCATGTTCCTTATGTACCTCCTCGAGTTCTCTACTTTCTTGTTGATCTCGAACTTCTTTGAGCTCTACATTCCTCCCATTGATTCCTTTAGAAATAAATTTATTTTCAAGAAATACATCAATCCTAACAACAAACACTTTGTTGTCAGTTGGTGTGTAGAAGTAGTATCCCCGAGTTTCCTTGGGATATCCAACAAAATAACATTTTTCAGATTTGGGTCCAAGCTTTTTAGGAAATTGTTTCCTAACATAAGCTTCACATCCCCAAATCTTTAACATAGACAAATTGGGATGATTCCCATTTCATATCTCATATGGTGTCTTTTGAACCAATTTGGAAGGTATACGTTGCGGTTTTAAGAGCATATCCCCAGAATAATATTGGAAGTTTGACTGAACTCATGATTGATCGCACCATGTCTAATAATGTATGATTCCTTCTTTCTGACACACCATTATGATGTGGTGTACCTGGTAGAGTCCATTGTGATACAATACCACAGTCTCTCAGAAGGTCCTCAAACTCTTGCCTTAAGTATTTGCCACCTCAATCTAAACGGAGTGCTTTAATACTCTTACCAAGTTGCTTCTCTACTTCATTCATGAAAGTCTTGAACATTTCAAGAGTTTCTGACTTGTGTTTCATAAGATATACACAGACATACCTACTGAGGTCATCAGTGAAGGTAATGAAGTATTGATAGCCTCATCTAGAATTTGATCTAAAATGTCCACATACATCAATATGTATGAGCCCTAGCAGATCACTAGCTCTCTCACTATGTCTAGTGAAAGGAGTCTTGGTCATCTTCCCTATTAAACATGCCTCACATGTCTCTAATGATTCAAAATAAAAAAGTCTAGATAACCATCCTTATGGAGTCTAGATATGCACTTCTCGTTTATGTGCCCAAGACGACAATGCCATAAGTATGTTTTGTTTGAGTTGTCAAGTTTTATCCTTTTAGTATTTACATTGTATATGATAGTCTCAAGTTCTAACAAGTAGATACCATAAGACATAGGGGCATTTCCATAAAAGATCTCATCTTTAGAAATAGAAATCATTCCATTCTTAATGTGAAATTCAAATCCACTCTTATCCATACAAGATACATAAATAATATTTCTATTAATGGTAGGTACATAATATAAATTCTCTAATTCTATTACAAGGCCCGTAGGCAAAGATAAAATAATAACTCCAACTGTGGTGGAAGCAACTCTTGCTCCATTAGCAACCCGTAGCTCGACTTGGCCCTTTCATAAAGGCTTACTTCTTACCAGATCCTGCATATTTGAACATATGTGAGATCCACATCCGGTATCCAGTACCCATGATGAAGAAGTATTTAAGTTTATATCAATAACGTATATACCTGAAGTGGAGATCTCTATCCCCTGCTTCTTCTTCCTCAGTTCCTCTAGGTAGAGAGGATAGTTTCTTTTCCAATGTCCAGCCTGGTGACAATGGTGACAAATGCCTTCTTTGGAGATCCCACCTTTATCTTTGAGCGCGGATGACTTTGGCTTCTGCCTGACTTTAGAACCTTTCTTAGCCTTGCCTTTGCCTTTTGACTTTCCCTTTGTCCTGTTGATCATCATCATAGGCTTGGGCTTGTCTTTCTTCATCTGTGCTTCAACTGTCCTCAACATGCCCAACAATTCTGACAACATCTTGTCAAGATTGTTCATGTTGTAGTTCATGACAAAATGACTATATGATTCAGGCAACTATTGCAGAATCACATTAGTGGCCAACTCTTGACCTAGGGGAAATCCCAGCATGGATAGGCTTTCTATGTACCCAATCAAAGTGAGTATATGGGTGCTAACTGAGTCTCCCTATTTCATCTTGCTCTTAAACAAAGCCTTGGAGACATCATATCTCTCCTATCTTGCTTAATGCTGATACATGTTCTTGAGATGTGTTACCATCTCCATAACATTAATGTTCTCATGCTACTCTTGCAACTCATAGTTCATTGAGTACAACATCAGACACTTGACATCCACGACATCATCAAGGTGCTTCTTGTAAGCATCCTTTTCATCCTTGGGCGCATTTGAGGCGGGTTCCGTTGGCTCTGGTGTTTCAAGGACATAGAGCTTACGCTCATGCGTGAGAACAATTCTGAACGTCCTAAACCAATTTTGAAAGTTGGTTCTAGTAAGTTTGTCCTTCTCAAGGACCGATCGCAATAAGAAAGTGTGAGTGTTGTTTGCCATTTGATTGCTACAAAAGAAAAAGCTTGCATTTAGTCCAAAACATTTTGACTTGTAAATATTTGAAAATGAGATTAATTAGGCCTTTAATTAATTATGCTCCCACTAATTTATTCAAATTGATAGCCCTCACTATCAACTCAGAAGATTGCAACATACAACCTTCTAGTGAGCCAAGATCCAAAATAATTGGATCAATGCCCAGCAAACGCCGACGTCAAAGACCAAATACTAAGGTAGGAAACTTTTTCCAATTGCATCATATGCAACTCTTGGATAGATGATCATGCACAAATCCTTGCCATGATGCATCTGTGTGCCTCTAGGTACTTGATCCTATCAAGGTTCCCTAGTTAAGTCCAACTCATAAGCCAAAATGATGAGTGTGCACTATGTGGAGGCAGACCCACACACCCACCATCACACTTCCACGAGATTGACAGTGTACCATGCAGAGGCGTGCCCACACATAGTCAATCAAGCTTTTCATGTGTGTTGCTTTATGGAAGACAACTAAAACTTAATATTATTAATTGAGGGGTTTTATTAATACATATACATATCCAAACACCACATACTTATAGTACGTATCATATACTACTATATCTACAACCACAAACAATAGACATGCAATCACAAACACAAATGCATTGGTTATGGCCATACTATTGTAATCCTTTGGATCAAAAAAGGATTACGGTCCACATAAGGTCTTATGCATCTCATGAAACAACACCTGTGAATCAACCTGTAAGGATCAACATTACAATGAACAACTTCATGGATGCTCCATAGGTTGGAACTTCAAGTTGCTTCTTGAAATTAGATCTTCATGTTGCTTCTCCATGGATGTTCCTTGGAGTTGAATCTTCAGGTTGCTTCCTGGAATTGGATCTTCATGGTGCTTCTCCATGGACGCTCCTTGGAGTTGATTCTTCAAGTGGCCTCCTTACATCAAGCTTACAAAGACTAAAACTAATCCTATCTCTATTACATCATATGAGTACAAATATAAAGGGAAAGAATTAATTACACTTTGAAATAAGAGATGAGGCTTGACATGCAAGCTGAATACTCTTTATAAAGGATCCATGTATAACTATTATACATCCATAACATTCACAAACAAACATATCCACAAAATTCACGACCACATCCATAAAATGGGATTCTAGGCCATAACCGTACATGCATTCACCACATAAAATAGATTTTAAAGATGACATGTATGATATCATAGGTATATATATACGTATATACATATTAAAATTGCAATCCTTTTAATGTGGGACATTCCCCATTAAATAAAATTTTGACTCCCATACAGACTATGCGGGGTACACAGGGGTAGCGCCCCTGTGCGGGGATCAAGCGGGGGTCGAGGGGAGGCTGCCCCTCACGGGGTCTCAGGGGTAGAGCCCCTGAAAGGTCTATGGAATTTGACTTCCATGCACTTAGGAAAATCAATATTTTCCATATTCGACCCCGTCCAAACGTTAAAAATAGAAGCCTACGACGTATGTGGAATTAGGTTCAGATTTACACATTAGTAGTTTTAATTCACATTGTATGCAACATTGAAAATAGTATATAATGATTTGATCATATCGAAATAAATCTAAATACACCGTAGATCGACGATGCTCTGATACCACTATTGGGTTTTGTGGAGAAAACATGCGCGATGAAAGAAACAAAAATAAATTTCCACACAACCCAAAATATGATCTCGTTGACAACAGTGTATTCATAAAGAGTGTTCATGGGATATACCTTATCGCAGAGCAAGTCCACCAATGTCCCACTGCATGTTGGCGTGCAACGTTGCTAGCCTACACAGACAAAACTTCTCTCTCGTTCACTGAGTGCGTAGTAGGAAGATCCGGTGACACTTTTTTTGTGTGGTGATGTACACCGCTCTTAGCACGTATGGATGGTCGCTGACATCCTCTAAATGTAGGCGTCTCAGCGTCTGTGTTTCTACTTCATCTACACGGATGGACTGGAACTCCACATTGCGCTTCCTAAGCCAACATGAAGGAGTAGTCTCTATGCAACGACATACTAGCATCGCGATGCTCTCCTTTCTCTCCTGAGGATGGTGACGGCTAGGGTTTACGTACGTGAGCGTAAAATGAAAAGCCTCTCTCAATATCTTATATAGATATCAGTCGTCAAGCCCCTTTAAATAGGAGATGAAAGGAAGTAGGGTTTTTTTAACCCATCGGTAAAATGAAAGACTATGTTAATTAAAAAGCTCGTGGATTAATTAGAATATTCTAGAATTAATTAATTAACCAAATAATCACATTAATTGATTAATTAATATATGACTCCATGCAATCGCTCGGGATGGCTCTATGGGCATATATACCAACAATGGGATTATATTATGATGGACTTTGTGGTTGGTCTTCCAATAACATCCAAAGGTCATAACTCCATCTGGGAGATAGTGGATAGGTTGACCAAGTCAGCACACTCCCTCCATGTGAAGACAACATATATGGCTGAGATATTGCACAAGTGTATGTTGGTGAGATAGTTCGTTTACACAATATTCTAGTAACAATAGTGTTTGACATAAGTCCGCAATTTACCTGTCACTTTTGGAAGTGTCTGCACACAACGATGGGTACACAATTGAGATTCAATATGGCTTTTCACCTGCATACAGATGGACAGTTTGAGAGGACTATACAGTTGTTGGAGGATCTGTTAGGATCTTGCATTCTATAGTTTTTGGGCAGTAGGGATGTACACCTCAGTTTGACAGAGTTTGCATATAACAACAACTATCAGAGGAGTATCAACATGGCACCTTACAAGGTTGTGTATGGGAAATGTTGTAGATCTTCATTGTGTTGGTATGAAAAGAATGAGTATAAGCTTTTGGGGCCTGAGCTTGTACAACACACAACAAGGAAGATTAAGATGATACAATAGCAGTTAAAGGCAGCCCAGGACAGGCATAAGTCTTATACTGATAATCATCATAGGACGTTGGAGTTCTAAGTAGGAGACGAGGTGTACCTCAAGGTCTCTCTTTGGAAAGGCATGCTGAGGTTTGGGAAGAAGGGTAAGTTGGATCCCAAGTATATGGGACCTTACCCTGTGGTGGTGCCTGTTGGAGTGATGGCTTACAAGTTGCAGTTGCCACCTGAATTGCACAAGTTGCATTCGGTCTTCCATGTTTTGATGTTGAGGAAGTGTCACCCTAACACAGAGATGGTGTTGTAACCTGTTGAGGTGGAGTTGGAAGAGGACGTGCCATATGTGGAAGGTTCTGTGTTGATCTTGGATAGAAGGGTGAAGAAGTTGAAGAAGAAGGATATAGTGTTGGTTAAGGTTTTGTGGCATAAATGTGTCATGGAAGAAGCCACATGGGAGTTGGAGGATAAGATGCGTAGGAAGTATATGTCTCTTTTCATGTAGGATTTCAGCGGAAAAATTCTTGTTAGGGGTTTATGGTTGTAAGACCCCTGACCTAGCTTAGTGATTGATCTTGCTTAATTTTTGTTAATAAGTTGTTTAGACCTTAATATAAAAATGTGATGTGTCTTAATAACATGTGACTTGCTTATTCTTTCAAATTTTGGTCTAGTTTGCTCGAAGTTTGAGCTAGTTATGCTATATGTGTGCTTGTTTTGGATCTAATTGCAATTTACCCATGTTGAGGGTTTTTCTTGTAATTTGTCACATGTTTTGTATGCCTCCTATGTTTTTACATCATAAGGGAGAGTATAATGTTGGTGGGTGCCTTGTTGCACCTTGGTTGATGAGAGGAGAAGTGGTGATGTCTTGTGTGTTGATGTTTTCAGGGGTTTGTTTAGATGCTTTGTTTAGATGGTTGACCTACCTTGTGTGTTGACCTTTCAGTTTGGTTTTCAGCAACCAACTTGATGTTTTCTTTATATCTGTGGTCAAAGAGGGTTTTTGGCGAGATATGAGTTCCCTTTGGTCAAAGACCTTTTATCTCGTCTCTCTTTGGTTGATGAGTTCTAGGATTTTGATGTGTTTTGGTCGCAGAAGTTCCCTTTACCAATGAGCCTTGTGGGCTATGTTTCTCTTTGACTGATGGTCCTCTAGGACCAAGTGAGGTCATTGACTTTACTTGGTTTTCACGATCCTAGTTGCATGAATGGCCTTAGTGCATGCATGGGTGTTATATGATGGACAAGTGACACGATTAGTTGAACACCTAACCTTCCACATCCCTCTCCACCGTTGAGTATATATACCTCCTTACTTACATGCATATGAACTTTTTACATCCTTCCTTCCTCTCACCTTGCTTGGTAATGCCCTTGTGTGGTTGGTGGTGAAGAGGAGCTTGACCTTGGATCTTTGGTGGTCGATCATCTTGGTGGTGGGGTTAGGGTTTGGTGCAACCCTTCCCTTTGGTGATCTTTGACCTTGGTGAGTAATCTTCCTTCTTGGTCTTGTTTTCTTGCAAACACTACCCCTCTTTTCTTCTCTTGTCTGAACCATAGTTCTCCATTGTTTCTATCTTGAGTAACTTCTCTCCATAGAGGTTGAATCCATGGTAGTACCTATGTGATATGGAGATCTCCTCCTTTCCCTTTCTTTTTGGCTTAGGATTTTTACCCTCTTCTCTTAAGATTTTGTATGACCTTGGTTTTCTCTTCTTCTCTTGAGGTGACCTAGCTTGGCTGTGGAGTTCATCCAAGCTTGGTGTTTCTTCTCTCTCAGAGTTTCTTGGCTTTTGGAGTTGATCTTCACCTCAAGGGGGTTATATAACTTTTCCCTCTATTATTTTTGCAATTTACCTTGCATGCATGTTATCTTATCTCTAAAATGTGGTTATAAGATGCTTGACGATGATACCTTATTTTAGGGTTTATGATTCTGTAGTAATCTTGCATAGATTAACTCTTTCTCTTAAACCCTAATTCTTGTACCCTAGATTTTTTTAATGGATGGTGGGAATGTTGGCTCTTGCATGCACCCTTTTTGAATGATGGTTTTTCCCCATACCTTGAATTATTTTCTCTCTCTTAGTGATGGTGGTTTTGGATGCATGTGATGATTTGGAACATTAAGTTTTCCCTCATGATCATGGTTTGGTTATCCCTATGTTTTGGTGATCCAATCTTAGGGTTTGGGTGATGTTTTTCCTTGATGTACCTAACTCCTTGAGGTTTCAGATTCATATTGGTAAATCACCTATTTTGATCAATGACTTGATAGAGGTTTCTCTCTCCTGATATTAGTCATGATATGGTTCAATGGTCGAAGGTTTTATGATGGTTTTTTGTCAAATAGATGACAATGTGTCTTCTCTTGTTGAGACTTAGCCTTGTCCTCTTCAGTCGCAATGTTTTGTTTTAGGAGTAATGTGATGAGTGAACCCTCCCCTTCAGTTGACGAAGTGGTGGGGTGATCTTTGGTCATTGAAGTACTCTTCAGCCGGGTTGCCTTCGACCTAGGGTTTCCCTTCAGACGAGGGAGTGAAGATGTTTCTCTTCAGTTGCAGATGGTAGGTGACCTTGTTTCCTCTTTGACCGATGAAGTTTTCTAGACTCGTGTTCTTTTGTGTGGTCATCCTAATAGTGTTGTGAATGGTTATCTTAATATGTTCCAAGAATGTGGAAAGTAGTGATATTAGGGTTAGATGTCAATGATTTTGTGAAACCCTAAGTGTCCAACTATGAGAAACCCTAACCCTAATATTTGAATAGATGGTGCTTAATGTTTACTTGCTTGAATGGTTAGCATGTAATGAAGTACTTTCTCTCTCCTACTTGTGTAACCCTAATGTTTTAGGTTGAATGAACATCATAGCTAGTGATTTCTATGGTATCTCTTATGTGATACAAGGTGGTGATTATAAGCCTTGATGATGCATGATGAGTTAAATGATGATTCTGCAAGAAGTACATATATAGTGTGAATGGTCTGATGACATTAATGAGGGATTTGTGCCTAATGTGAGGGGATATTCTCTGATGATGTGTTGAGGGATGGTTATACCATAATGATGTGATAATGGTGATTGCCTCATATATGACAGTGAGTCAGTATCGCGTGGTGATGTGATCAACTTTACGTTTAATACGTTTTATATCTTCTGATGTTGCAATCTACCCTTATCTTTATAGAATTTGTTTAGGGTTTATATGTTGTAACTTGATTGATGCATTAAAAGATACCAAATTGGCAATAACTAATCAAGTGAAACCCTAATCATGTAGTTTCTCTGAGCCATAGATCCATCTTCATCATCAGTACTTGCTGAATGGTGAAATGAGTAATTCCTAAGGGAAACTCAAAGTGTATATTGTTGAATATGCGGGGGTGCAAGTTGAGGGTATATCCTTGCATTCAAAATTACATGTTTTTAAGGATGGATATGGCCACACCATGGAAGGCGAATGGTTGAGGCCATATATTAGATGATATGTTTTTAGGGATGGTTGCAATCATACCCTGGCAGGAGAACGACTATGGTTATATCTCAGTTTACTAGTGTATATATACCAAGGTGGACTAGGTTGTTTTGTAGTTGGACTCTAGATGTCACTGTGATGGACTCAGACTGATCGAGGGTGTCAGAGATCATAGGAGCCCGTCTCTCCTAGATCTTGTATGGAATTGATTTCGACTTAGTAGTGGTCAATTGGAGTATGAGCTGTATACCTCATCTCCACAGTGCATAATAAAAGACGTAATATAGACATGTAGTATATTTACTTAGGGCTAAACACGAATTACATTGGATGAACCTTTGCCTTGTTTATTATACTATTTACTGATAACAGTTATACATGTTTTTCACATTCCTTCTGAAAGTATTTGATGTACTACTGATCAATTGTAGATGCTTAATGTGCCTAAGTTGTGTTATCAATTTTAAATTATTCATTTAACAGAATCTTCTCTAAATGCTTAATCTATTATAACCTATCTATTATAATAATAGTTGTTGGTAGAGAGTTATATCTCTCGTTGGGACATTGGTCTCACCTCATGGGTTTCCACATCTTTTAGGTGGTCGTACATGACGCAGTAGAGATCGTGCAGTTGAGGAAGAGCAGCAAGGAGGTCGATATGCTGCTAGTAATTTTTAGTAGAGTCCTATGTGTCATCCCTGTACTCTCAGGTCCTTGGGGTGTTTTTTGTAGATGTTGTACATTGATACAAGGTTTTTGGAAGTATTCCATGGTTGTACATGTATGACTGTATATGTGAACAAGTTATCTTTTGTAACAAGTTTGTGGCAGGATGGCCACTATACAGTGATGTATATACCTTTTTGGTATGATATGTGATACAAGTGGCACAGTTTGTGGACCTTGATATTTATGTTTGTGCTTGAGATGGTTATATCAGATCATTTTTAATTTACCGTGTTTCTAGTAATGTAGTTGTTAGTTGATAATTCCACACTTTTTTGAGTAATCTCGCTGTGGTGTGCTCGGTGTGTCACAGAATGTTTTGGCATTATAGTCATTGGTTCAACAACAAAGAACTGACAAAACATACCAATGTCATCAATTCTACAAAAGAAACCGATGGTAAAGATCATAACATCGCCATTGGTTTATCTAAAATAGCATACGTTGTGTGTCCTTATCATTTAAAATTTTAACTGATAAGGACAGTTGAAACATCGGTTTATTATGAGAGAATGGTGACATAATCTAAAATGTAAGTTTATTTATAACAACCAACATCACATTCATGATTTTTTTTATATAGTCAGTCTGTAGACCTGTTGTCTGACTATTCAACTAAATGCAAAACCTACAATTCATTAGAATTATAGGTTCCATCATGTGTTTAGCTTGACAACATGCCAACTTACCTACAAAACCTACAATTACATATGCATACAAGAGTCGACATACACACAATTCATTTATAGATATGTATTTTCCTTCTTGTCAACATTTAATTCCATTCTCATGCACATACATGATTCCAAAAACACAAATGCAATTCCATTCTCATAACATGTTCAAATACATTTTTTGTTGTATTCATTCCTCTTCACATTCTTTCACACGCGTATATATACACACATCATTCACATATGTACCAATAATTTTATTGCATTAAATTTAAAGTTACAAGAAGTTACAACCATTACATGTATACAAAAATAATGAAATCAATGTTTAGAAAATATATATATTATCCCAATCAAATATAAAGTTGGCTTCCTTAAGAAGAATTGTGCCCACTCTTCATATTTCATCCAAATTTTCTTTTGTATAGAGCTCTATAGTGTCAAACAACTACAAAGAGAATACATGATTCAAGAGTTTGATTTGATTTTTTTATATTATTAAATGAGACTTTTACTTATGGTTCGAGACTATATAGATTACCTTTTTGTATACCATAGATGTCTAGTACTTCCTATCTACCAATTAGGTCCATATAATGCATCATATAGTATCGTAGGATCAATTATTATCTTATATAGGGAACACTATAAATTTATGCTTATACGAAATGTTAATACATAAAAGTAAGCATAGCTGGAAGATATATATGCATTGGAGTCTGAAAAATACCTTAGCATTCTTCCAATTTAATAATTTATTTTATCTACCTTTTCCTCTGGCCAATTTGAATAATTTTATACCCCTATAAGTTAAAGTGACACATTTAATTAAATAAGTAAATATTCATGTAATGATGCATACATTGATATATTTTGACGGATAAAAAGATTACACTACTAACATCATTTTTATTGTGTATCCCCAATTATGATTGTGAGGTTCAATATTCTCTAGAGCGGCTTGTCCTCCCACCTCTCTAGGCCTCATGGTGAGATAGAGGTGCATGAGTAGTTAAAGTCTCGGCAGACACATGAGTAGATTTTTCAGAAGAAGACACTCGCTCTCTCTGTTGATGACGCCATGTGTAGCCAACTAGACCCAACTTGTGGTCATGCACATTTTTACACGTCTTTCTTTTTGGACAACGTGTAAAGTCTACTTAATCCAAAGTATATGCTAATTATGTAATACATTGAATTCAACTGATTAATCATACAAATGTATTTTAAAGGAGGAGGCTTAATACCTTGAATTTTGTCTTGAAGCAACAAATGCTCCCCACACATTCTTGTCAAGATATGTCCTTTGCTCAGTGGCGGGATTCTTCTTCTTGTCATTGATTATGTAGTCTATTGTTAGATTTTCTCTATAAGGAATCAATATCTTCCCACAATGTTGCAACACCTTTTTACGATGTAGTTTATTCATCAAGGTCAAACATGCTTAGCAAAAGTTCATATACTTAATGTCAGATTTTTAAAAATAGAATTGTAAATATCTTTAATAAATAGAACATCTCACAGATATGTCCTCTATATGAGGTCTTAAGTAGAAGGATCAATCTTATGCCAAGATTTTATTGTTATATCTGCTTTGCTATCAGTAATAACCCCTAAATATTACCTGAAAGAACTGTGATTTTCCCCAATAAGATTTCGTGCTTCATCAAAATCAATGTCCAACATTGGACCTTTTCCCCTTTGGTCTACTAACTTGTTCATCAAAGTGATGCCTCTTTTACGTACACAATCACGCTGCTCCTCAGCAGATCCCAACAAGATCCTCAGGGTGCACATCCACATGCTGCTCATCTTAAAATTGCTAGGAGACACATATAAGTGATAAATAATGTAACTAATATAACTATGATAGATAATGTAAAATACACATCTATGCAGTAAAATAATACAACTTACACTAGACTCATCATCACTGTGTACATCGTAAGGGTTCTGATGGTGCTCATCCTCATGGTCAGACACCATCTAAAAAATGTCATATTAATAATAGTCAAAGAATAAAATATAAGTGATAAAGAATGTAAAATGTACATGTAGCATATGAAATATATATAACTATAATAAAGAATCTTAATTGCACATATAGCATATAAAAGATAAAATGCATATCTCCAGTATTGGTTGGATCATTGATCAATTAACATTCTTTGTTTGTGATCTTTACACGTATAGGTTAGTGCTAGATTCAATATTTACACTTGAAAATCCAACTAATAATGGACTGGAGTCATCATACTTGTCATAGTATTCTTCTTCATCTATAGGATCTACAATAAACTACATTTTCCCATGAAGAGCGACATACTATTTTTCATTTGTAGGATCATCGATATAGAATACTTGCTTCGTCTATGATGCCATTATGAACATTTCACCCTTCTCGCCAATCTTTTCCAAATTCACTAATGTGAAATCCAACTCATCCACTATAACTCTTTTGTTGTAATACCCGATTTCACCTAAAGACAACTACTCTAACATTTGTGTAGATATATCTTCAATTACACCATAATAAGACAATTAGCTTCACATTGACTCTTTTCCTTCTTACTAGAAAAATATAATGAAGACACTTGAAGGGTGACCCCACTATTTTGGACAACACTCTTATCATTTTAATTTTTGCATAATATGAAAATACATTTATGTCAAACCCTTCGTAAGACATAACATTTGTTTTTTTACTTAAACCCGAGCCATTTGATATTTTCAGCAATATTATTTGGTGTTTGAGATAGTTGACGGAAGAATTTATCTTCAAACCACCTAATAATGTCCTATTACAGTCTCAGCAAGCCACATTGAACTGGCTCCATGATATTTTGTCTTGATAAAATTAGCATGTTTGGTGCTATAATACCCATTTCTTTGATGTTGAGTAAAACATACAAGTGTGCTTGTTCCCACAACTCATGACTAATTACTTTCACTTGTGCTTCTAAAATCCCTTTGTAGGAATAAGAAAAAATATTCTTTTTATTGGCAGAAGCTTTGTTACAACTCAAAAAGTCATTGAAAAAGTCAATAACCTCCCTAACCACATAATACTCAACAATACTCCCTTCAGGCCAATAAATGTTTCAAACATCACATTCAAAATACTCATGTACCATTCAAAAGGATACCTCCAATGTAAGAAAATTGAACACAACATTTTCACTTTCCTAGTCAAATGAACAACAAGATGTAATATGATATCAAGGAATGAAGGAGGAAAATACATCTCAAGATGGAACTAGATAATGATAACTTCTCTTTGCAAATTATCAAAATTTTTAGGATAAATTATCCACAAAAGATTCTAAGGAGTAATAACTTTACTGCATAGAGTTTTGAAGAAGAAACAAAGTTTGGTGATTTCAAACCTTACATGCTTTGATAGTATAGATCGAATAGCCACAAATAATATGTTCTTTATCAGAGCGTGACAATCATGAAATTTCAAGGCTATCAGCTTCATATCCTTCATTGATGTGAATATATGAATATTGGAAGAGTATTCATGCGATACCTCAACTTAAGCAAGCACTCACAAAAAATTCTATTCTCCTATCTAGACAATGTATAACAAACATGAGATAAATATGTTTCATGATCACTACTAACTTCTTTTGTTAATTATTTTCTTATATCTATTTTATGTAGGCCCATTCTGAATTTGATGTCATATTTAGTCTCAATTGGTATATTCAACAGAGTACTAACGATGCTATCACATATATTATTTTTAGTGTCCATGACATTGATACAATGTTGAACTGTCAAAAAACTCTAATAAGGAAGATCTCAAAATATTGACCTCTCACTTTGTGTGATCTCTTATCAAATGTATTGAAAAAGTCTTTTACTCTTTCATAAATATTCTCCTCTGATACACATTTAAGGGCATCCCGTTCCTCAGTTGAGCCATTAAATGTCTTGTGCAACTTTCAATAATGATGTACTTTTAAAAGAAATCTTGGACAACCAAGATATACAATCTTTCCACCATATTTCATTCGTATTGAATTAGAGTTCTCCTCTCATCATTAAAAAAGAGATGATTTAGCTACATTTTTTCTAATTAGGTGTAATTTATTTGTAGTTAAAACCTCTTTTAGTTGTAAATCATAAAAATGTAAATAAAGAAAGTGCAACTATTTCGATTGAATATGTGTAGCTACATGTGCCCTCTATCTATAAATGTAGTTATCCCATTGTAGTTAATTAAATGTTACTTAACTATAAGCTTCATCTCAAATAAAAAATACCCCACATCCTTTCATCCCTCTCAGTTTCCACTTCTACTAAAAAAATCACATTTATCTTCTTCCCCCTCCCCCACGAGAGATTTCGGTCTCACTTCCAGCCTCTCAAGAGATCTAACACTCATGATCACATGATTCTCTACTGCATGGCACCCCTGGCCTGTCTGACGCTCTCCCGCTCAGTTACACAAACCTCATGGCGCACCTGATCCACTCCATTTCCAAGCCACCGCCAAGTAGCTTCTCCCTCCTCCTCGACCGCAATGCTTCCAGCTTTACTTGATTCCTGTGGGGTGGCGTTTACCCAACCACACAGTGTGCCTAAGGGTTTGACCTCTCTTCAGTGCAGTCAGTCAACAGTCAAAGGGTGCCCAGTGACTCCACTCAGCAGAGGCCCAAAGAAGATCGTTGATTAATACAGTTTGTTTTTTTCTTTAGTATTGTGCCTTGTTAACGATGATATGTTTATTCAACTCCTCTAAGTCATGCTAACACAGAACTATGACAACTACATACTGCATACATGACAAATGTCTTGGGGTTTGCATTCAATTCTACATGGCTTTCAGATTTCTTATCTACATATATTACATCATAATTCAGCATGAATGACAACGAAATATGAAAATTTCTCATTTTTAACTGCATATTCAGGTTGCATATCATATATTCTAGCATGAGCTGAATTGGTGTCATTGTTTGATTATCTGTAACTGAAACAATCTTAGACATTATGGTCTTTTATTATAGTGGGTGGAAGGAGTTTATTATGGGTATCATTATTTGTCTAAGATAATTCTCTGAAGGTCGTTACATCGGGTCCATGAACCATTTTTGCTCCTAACTATTGATGGAATTAATAAGAGGAATGCCCAAAGCATTACAGTACTTTTTAAAAAATAAAGAAGGCTCTGTATGTTGCCTAAACTAACATATACCTACTCCTTGCTTGCTGAATTCTAATTGGTAATTCCTTGTTCCTAGTACAGAGAATGAGCTGCCAATTGAGTTGTAGTAGTATGCATTTCCTATGACAATCACTCATATATGATTACTTAAATTTGTGTCTTAGTGAGAAGTTTCTCCAGGTTGATACTTTGAAGAAGCATATAAACATTTTGTTCTAAGGCTTAGTGCTTCAGATTGAGAATGATGGTCAGTCCATTGATAATGTAGATAGTTTCAGTTCTTACAGAGTCTAGTTGATAACTGATCGCCATTACAGATGCCTAATGTCACATTATGTCTATCTTTTCTCCTCTCATCTCATATGTCACATTTCCCATCTTTTCTATAGAACAACCATCCATATCTTGCTTTTTGCTAATTTTCTTAAATAATCTTAAGAATATGAATTGGAATTATGTTTACAAAATGTGTTCCACCTTTCTTATCTATAGGATTTTACTAGTAGCAGTTTTATTCTGGAAACAATTAGCATAGGTCAGAAAGGTACAATTAAAATGAGAGAAACATTATGTAACAACATAAATTGGCAATACTAGAACAACTTAGCATGGCATCTATATTGTAGGGCCCTCAGAAAATGCTTTAAAGTTTGAAATTCACTAAATCTGATGCATGAAGTATACAAATGGTCAAATGTGCGATGAAGTTTCTATTGAACATCAATAACTTATAGAACTCTACCTTGTTGGAGTAATGAATACAATGAACTACGTAATTGTGAATTTTGAAGCCTCTATTAGAGTAAGGTTTTGAATAAATTTGGGGATGAGACTGCATAACTATAAGCTCACAGTCTACATAATTAGGT
The DNA here is from genome assembly GCA_963693085.1 of Alisma plantago-aquatica. Taxonomy (NCBI): domain Eukaryota; kingdom Viridiplantae; phylum Streptophyta; class Magnoliopsida; order Alismatales; family Alismataceae; genus Alisma; species Alisma plantago-aquatica. The sequence continues at coordinate 499,931,277 of OY856411.1, forward strand.
ACCCTATTGGTTGGTTTCCTAAATATGTACTCTTATGTATGATTTGAATAGAGAATGGATGAATTTTGGATGAATGAGATTCGAACTACCAAATGTTCCACATATCAAAGCATCCTAATTACAAATATCACTGCAACTATTTCTTCCTTTCAGAGATAAGAAATTAAGCATATATCCTCTGCTTATACGTCTTCCAGAAGCAAATAATGCACCAATTTTTCAAAAATGGACTCAAATTTCTCAAACATGTAGCATGCTAGAGTGAGCTTTCTATCAATAAAAATGCTTTCTTTGGCTTTGTGTTCATGTTCCATGGTTCCACCATGGATGGCCCAATGCTGGAAAGACAAGGTACGATAAACTATCATAGTTAAGAATTAGTGGCTGATAGTTGTGACAATGATGGAATATTGCATAATAAGCACCAGATATTTGGATGGGTCTATGAGCCTGCCCGTGATCCAAGATCTAACTACATAGTTTCCCAAACGCCATCTGAAATGGTGTAGATGATGGACATGATTAACTTAACCATTACTAATGGAAATATATCTTCGTTCTCACTGAGGTTAGTCCATAGTAGTTAAAGGTTGTTTAAATCACCCAACAAATGCATATTTCCCTCATAATTAATATCACTAATTATCTATTTTTACTGACACAAAGTCCAAGGTAAAGTGACATGGCATTATGAAAATCCTACAACAAATTTTGTTCAAAAATTTTGAATGACACTTAATAAGAAAACCAATTTATTGATGCAAAAAACCACAAGATGAGTAGAACCTAATTGAATACAATTTGTGCTATTCTTATGTATGACACAAATAGTATATTAACAGAAATGGTAGATCCATTTAGACTACAACAACTTTGGTGGACTGCCTCTTAGTTTTAGTATCAGTAGCCTTGTTTGGCCTACCACAATTTAGATTTTCTGGAAAGTTATGTACATGTGTACCATCGTTCCACAACATAAACTTTTGAGAAGGTGAAACAAAGTATTAAGACAACAAGAAAATTCTTCAAACATGATATGGTAACTAAGTGAAAATAAAACACTTTTGACTTTACTTGGCATTCTTTGTCTCAAAAAGATCCTTTCATCTTTTAGTATACCACCATACCATTCCACATATTTTATTGGTTGTTATGATCTTATGATGTGCAATACTCCAGAACTCATAATGATTTGTGAATGATTAGCATTAAACTTATTTACTTTGAATATTGCTTCAAAAACAAAGTCTCATAAGCAATTAGTATTATACTTGGTTCCTTCAAAGCTTTCTTCAGAAATAGAGTCTTGTATTTCATCTTTGTGAAGTTGAATCCTCTTAATAAGCTTCCCTTTTGGACCGGATGTGGGTGAGGAGGGATTTCAACCCCTAACACCGTGGTTCGTAGCCACATTCTCTAACCCTCTGAGCTACAAACTCATCCCATCTCCACCTCTGGTGCATGCTTTTGGTATTTCCTCCCTTTCTTTTCTTATGTTTTTTGGTTGTTGTATCATAACATCCAACAAATATGACATTGAAGTTTATAGGATATAGAGGTACCAAAGTAGTCATATGTATTTTCCTTAGTGTGTTCATATCTCGGGAGTTAACGTTCTTCATATTTTATCTGTACAAATACCCTTAACTTTCTTATGTGTCCAACTAGAAATGTCAATCTTAGCTTGATCAACTCTCTGAAAAATATTTATAATAGAATGTGAGTTATTATCTCTATACTCAATTCCTCTAACACGTTCTTCAAGAACAAATTTTTTTATTGCATCCTTGCACATATTCATTGGAATGGATTGTTTCTTCACAATTTGAGTTCTATGTTTTACATGATGGTTCTTAGGATCACAAACATCTGTACTACACCTTTTGATGAAAGGGGCACTGGCTCTAGAATGAAGGGGCTTGCAAATGGTTCCTCCTTCTTTTTGCTCAAATACCTAGATTGTTATTGTATTAAATATATGCGTTTAAATTTACTCATTTATCTTTCTTTATCTTCCTCTTAAAAATACATAAATGCAAAGATCAATCTTCTTCAACATTTGAAAGCCCAAAACTCTTTTTTGTTACAATGACTTTTCCAATGTGCTCCTTCACAATTACAACATGCCCTTGTGGAATCTTTGTATTTGACTTGTTCTTTAGTTCGACAACTTAATTTTGATCAAGGAAAAAATCTCACATAACTTCAGTCTGATCAATGACCAAGTCTTCTATCATTTCCATTACTTCTATCTTAAGAAGTGCATAATTATCTTTTGTTCCCAGAATTTTATTCTGAGGTAAACATAATCTCCTTTCTCTACCTCCCTATTAATGATGTCACTTAATAAGAGGTTCATATGTATTCTCTTTTGGTTCAAATATCCATTCAATATTTCCAGATCACTCTTACAACTTCCATTAAAGTTACTCTGATGTAAGGTCACTTTCTCAAAAGCTTCACAACTTGGACATTTACACCTTTTTGAATCAATGTCAGTTATATGAACCATCATACTAGATTCCAAAGTGTCTTCTTTGCTAATCCAATTCTCTACACGGTAAGAACACTGTAGCTTATCTTCACCATTAGGAGAATGACAACTAATATATGATCTTCTTGAGATGTTTGTAGCATTTTTAAATTTAGCTCTACATTTACAATGTGAGGTGTTTTAGAGCTACACACTCTGGTGAAATCTCTTTCCCTTTTCTTCTTTAACCCAATCTTTTTCCATCCATGTTTTTTTGAATTACATTGTTTGATGCTGCTACTTCTTGATGTGAGGGAACTCCAACCATCTTGGATATATCTTTAGGGTCATTGCCTCCATCTCCAAGAAAACATGACCTTCAAATATCACATTTTAAATATGGATATAGAAATATAACAAGTGTACCTTTTCTAAATATGCTCACACCACAAGTCCTTATCTTTGGGTTGCTCACATAATGATGGATTTATTTTACCAGAGTCATTCAATTTCTTCAGAGCTAGGCTAATTAAGGAACCTCCTTGTACAAAAACCTCTTGATGTATGTGCAATTCAACAGGAGGCCTTGGGCAGGCCACCCTTAATTAGATTCCATAAATTCATTTGATGAAATGTCCAACTTTCAATCTTTGATACAATGGTTTCCAGTTTCATTTACAGGTCTATCATTCAACTTGATCTGGATAAAGCAATTGAGGAATTCTCACCATCTGAATTTAGTAGCTGTTATAGGTGGCAACAATTTAGAACTCATGTCAAGACTGTCAATAGAGGGCCCACAAATCTTCCTTCCACTATTATGAATATCAATTACATACACACTATTTTTTCATAGTTATTATAATTAGTCAGGCATAACAAGATATATTAGCCTTAATTTTTGGCTCTGGTAGAAAGGCTTGGATTTAGGAACAAGTATAATACATAATTACTATATCATATACCTCATGAAAATACAAAATCTTGTTTGCTAATATGTTTATAGAGTGAATGAATGGCACAAGATGTATGTATAAAAAATCAAAGCTAGATGGCCAATTGAACTTAATAGGTAACAAACTTTCAGGTCTAATAACAAATGTTGATCCGGTCTCATTTGGTGGAAATGTATCAATTAAGAAAAAATAAATCAATATATTAATGTTTATATACCACATTAACAAATAGAAGAAATTTGTTGTTTGTCCTATAGGACATTATACATACTTAGGTAGAGGCTTACCCACTAGCATATCATTCATTATTTCATTTGTTAGAGACTTGCAACGTGCAACAACATTGACATTTATACTAGTAACCCGGATGTCTAGAAAGCTAGCATGTTATTCCAACACTCTGATAGAGAAATATACTTATACTGAAACAAGAAATAGTCAAGAGAGAAAACAACATGTGAGTAGCGAGTCAACATCTAAACATAAAGTCGTAGTCCCACTAGGCATAGTATTCCACAAGCACAAAGGCATAAATCCCATCAAATATCTGACAAAAGTTGTGTGAGATCAACATGATGTTAACCCCACTCAGTTGAGTTAGTTTAAAGAAATTGCTAAGGAAGGATATAACTGTTATCATACACCTAAGATCAACTGGTGCATAGGACTACTGCAATTATGTTCATGTAACTAATGCTGAAACAAACTCATGAAGAACACTGTTAGGATCCCAACATAGTGTCTTGTAGTGCAGTAAATGGCATGAATTCTAGACATTTTTAGTTAATTTTCTAATAGCAATGTTTATGGATGCTTCAAGAATCGAAAATGAATGAACTTTCTCTTGGTCAGTAAATGTCTTACTGATATTAAGGTGAAATACTATAAGTGCATTGCCTCTTACTGACTGACCTATCCTAAGACCAAATTTCATGATATATTTTATATTTTACAATTTTCACGAGTATTGTGACTTACCAAAACTATAGCAAGTCTGCATCTTAATTCAATCTGGACATTGAAATGACTTTTTGTGGCTTGTTTTTGTAGATTGCTTCCAACAAGATGACATGCCATGGATTGGTGCAAACATCTTTTGTTTTCTCTTTTGTTTGATGTTTTCTTATATAAGGTCCCAAGTAATCAAATCTACAGCTTTGTGGCGGCCTCCATCCCTATTGATATTGAAAATGCCTCTGCCCTCCATTCTTGGCTAATGTAGTGTTGCACATATGGTAAGTGTTTTGTAGATCCACATTTTGGATTAATGGGTCCCAGTTCAACTACTTTAAAGGTATGTTTGTCAGAACAACTAGACTTACGACCTATACTTCTATATAGTGACAAGTCTCTTTCCTAATCGTTGAATATCTTTAACACTTTAAGATAAAAATGTCTCACTTTTTCTGGACTCCTGGAATATCGAGTGGAAGTCATATTCTAGTTTTGGTTCATGTTGAAACTCCTCCTTGATTTCTATGGATCATTGAATTTTATAATTATACACAATAGAATATGAAAACATGACCAAATTTGTACAAAGATATGTCACTTTGTTGCCCTTTGTTCAATTCATAAAGGTACACCCTCATTTGATGGCTCCAAACTGTAAATATAATGAAATAAAATGGATTGAATATGAACACTCATACTCTCATGTTTTGTTAAAAGCTTCTTCATTAAGTTACTGCAGTTGTAGGGTAATATGTTTAGATATTTAGATTTAAGTGTCTACTAAAATTAGTTATAATTCCCAGGTAGTAGCTATACCAATATCAAGTTCAATACACTGATGGACATCAGTCATTGTATATATTGGTCATGTTTATAATAATGCTTTTAAAACTACAATAATACACCGATTTTGTTGCTTCTGTTTAACAAACTGAAATCCTATTTTACTGATGTAAAATGAAAATTTTCTTTTGATGTCCGTGGAACATAACTGAGCAAAAAAATTAGATTCAATTTAGTGTTTTGATTCATGCTATTTGAAAACTATTCTTTATTTGAAGCATATCATTGCTGCATAATCAATCACCATGCAATCAAGTGTTTTCTTTTCATAATTAGTTTCATGAACACATCTAAGTAATCTCTTTTTGAATATTAAAAACAAGCTTCTTTTTTCTCATGATAGGATGCATGATTGGATCCAACTGAATGGTTGCACGTGCTCCATTCTCAATCATTCTCCCATTCCTATTGGCTCATGTGCTGGTAGGGCTTCTAAAGTTACCTATTTTCTTGTCAAGTATTATGTTTAGATGACAAAGATGGACATGGGGGTTGCACCTTTGATTAAGGGTAGAATAATACATAAACACTTCAATACTTTGATCAGAAAAGTGCATTTGAAGATGGGTGGGTAGAAGGGTCCTTTGTTGGGAGGATTGTGCTCATCAAGTACATTGTAGCCTCTATCCCTATTTATTCCCTTGCTTCTTGCCTTCTGCCTATTTCTGTGGTATGGAAAAGCTTGTCACCCATGACGTCCTTCCTTTGGAGGGCGAGGGATGGGTCAAAAGAAAGGCTTGGATGGCCTAGAGCAAGGTGGCCAAAAAGAAACAAGTAGGTGGGTTGGCTATTCCTAATTGATCCTCACCAACAAGGCTTTCTTTTTGAAAGCATGTTGGGAAACATATATAGGTTCGTCCCTTTGGGTTTGCTACTGTAGAATAATATATAAGAAATTTAGGTGTCCTGCTAATCATGATCACTCCTTTAGTCTCAAACTTAGCAAATGGAATCAATAGCTTTGGAGGAAAAATCTAGATTATGTTCCCTTCTAATGCTATTTTTTGTGGGTGAATTGACTAATAGATGAAGAACATGAATTATTCCACACTGTCTGTTTGGATACTGGAACATGGATGGTTAACAAGATCCAAGATAGTGGTGGGTTTTTTCTAGGTTACCAACAGAGGAGGAGGAAGTTGTTGGTGGGTCAGGAGGACGAAGGCATTATTGATGAAGTGTTTTCATTCGACCCTAAACATTTTAAAATTCATAAAGTTATAGGTATAGGTTGAAGAAAAATAAAAAGAAAACTAGGGAGTGATTGGTTGTGACCAGATGTGATGTTAATAAGTTTATAGATGACATTCGAGATGTTGCAGGTCTACAATCTATTTTTTCATCCTCTTGTTTTGTAGATTTTATCTTGCTGTTTGAACTTATTATTGTTTGGCTTTCTTGTTGACTATGGGCTTCTCTTCTCTAGCCTCAGTCTGTTGGTATTAGATCAGATATCTTCCTAATCCTCTGTTGTTTTTTATTAATAATTTGGTTGTTCTATATTTGTCGTATAGATTTTAGTGGCTTGGGTATCCTTTGATATTCCCTGTGCAGAACTGAGTATGTATGACTAGCATCATGCTGGTAGCTAAATTCTTTTTGTTTTTTAATGAGAATCTTAGACGCTAGAGTTTGGGAGCATGATGAATGTATTTTTGGGGTTCATTTCAGTGGCATGGAGTGTCTTAGAATAATTAGAAACCAGAAACAATGTCAACTTGTTATTACATTTAATCATATACCGTTTCTTGTCTATCAAATCATTGAGATACAAATAAGTACCTACAATCAATTGTATCCTCTATTCACATGCCCATATGCATTTTTGGTGTGATTGATTCTAATAGCACTCCTTAAGGAAAATTGTTATGACAATGTATGTCCACTAATCTAAAGCTTTTCTTGTTGCATCCCTTGTCTTTAGTTTCTATGTAGTTTTTCCCCATTGGTAAGGTGACAGATTTCTAAAATAGTACAATGAGGTAGTGTGGGCATACCCATTTTGAATGATGATAGAATAGTGTATTGAGGTAGTGTGGGTATGCCCATGTTGAAAAATGACAACACAGTGAGAATATCTTCAGGTCATTATAATTTAAAGTTTACTTTTCTAGAGCAAGCCACATGAAGCTAATACCATTAGAAAGGTCACTACCCATATCTATTTTTTTTCTCTCTCTCTCTTCTCTCTCCCACAAACACGTGCACATTTCTATCCTCTGGTAACTCAAGCCTTCATTAACAAACTAATTTTAGGGAAACCTAGGAAGGTCAAGAAGTAGTAAAAGGAGAGAGATGAAGTTCCTATTTCAGTGTCCCTGCTCCTCCTACTTCCGTTTCTTGAAGAGCAAGCCTAAAGGGTCAAAAGAGGAGGTAATTGGAGATGGATGACTGTAAATGCAGTCGTCCCAATACCTGATCCTAGAGCACTTTTTTCATAAAGAGCTAGCTATCATAGTTGTCAAGGCGGCTAGGCGGTTAACATGTCCCAAAGGGCGTGTAGGCTATTCTGGGTGTTTTTTGTTTTTGTATTTTTTCAATATGTTAATCTACTTTTTATTATACATATATACTACATATTATATCATAAAGGAAACATAAAAAGAGGGAAGAATGAGGCTATGACAACAATATCAGGAGATGAGGGTAGGAAGAAAAAGGGGAAGTAATATCAACAAGCCTGCAACAACAATTGGAGCAGGAGACGTAGAAAAGAAACAAATGAAAACATGGAAAAAAAGGTGGGAAGAGGTTGTAACTCAATACAGAGGAAATGGAGGATGGGAAACAAAAGAAAAGAAACATTAACAACAACAACAACATCACGAGGAACATGTGATGTAAAAGAAGAAAATAGAAAGTACAACATCAACAACATTACAAGGCATAGGTGATATAAAAGAGGATTAGAAGAAAACAGAATATAAAAGAAACACAAAAGTAATAGGATTCTGAGAATAGGATGGGATATAGGACAAATAACTAAAAAAAATGCAGCAGCAATAGGATTTAGGAATAAAATGCAGGAGAAAGGATAAAAAAAGAAAAGAAAAAGAAGTAAGAACAATAGAAATATGAGGAAGTAAATTTTTTTAGCAAACAAGCTATGATGACTTATCAATTTGGCCCAAATTAGACATGTTTTCCCCTAATTTTCCAAAATTTGACCTAATTTTGCCTAAATCAAACCTATTTCAACCATTAATTGACTAAAGGTGATCTAGTTTGACCAAATCCAAACTTGATTCATGCTAATTTATCCTTCAAATGGCTTAGTTTGGGCCTAAAAGGCCTTAGACGCCTGTATAATGCATGTAATAGGCTAAGCGCCTAGGGCACCTAGGCACCACCTAGGCGGGCACCTCCATAACTAAGCCAAAAATACACATCTTCATTTTTTCTATTGCTAGTATGATCTTGGCTTCACAAGTGTCCATAGATGAGATCCATCCATCCAATTTTATTCTATGACAATACTTCTATAATTCTATTTATCCCTTGAACTCTGGTCTCCTTGGAAGGCCTCATCATCACCCCTAGCAATACTCGAACTATTTTTTCTCTCCAACAAGCAAAAGTTTGTATGACAAGCTTGGCAGCTTTCCAAGGTAAACTATAGTAATGCTTGTAGGTTTTTCATCAATGACCGATACTTCTTTCAGCTACTAAAATCTATTCACTACTACCAACTCACACCATGGATGTGCTACCTACTGGTTGCTTCCTATATTTCCATCTTATTTAGCTTCCAGGTTGTGCTACTTTGTCATGGAAGTCTTGTGTGAATTCAGTACCAAATGTCTAAAGAACGGTGTTGGTACATTCTAGGGAAACAAAGGGAATGAGGAAATGCATTCAATTGCCTCCTAGGAGTTCATTTTAGTCCATGTCCTATAATAAACCAGCTTTCTTCATGCATGGGTGTCTTTAATGGTCCAATCTATATGCTCAGTAGTGTATCACATGTGTGTTCAAACCTGAACAAGTGGAATGGAACTTTCCACATGTTGCTACTATATAGAAATCTAGGCTATTGTTTCAATTTGTTTGCAGTCATTCCATTCCAATAATTTTTATTTTATTTTAATGTGTCACTTCTCCTGCATCCACTCTAGATTATATTTGTTATCTGATATAGACAACAAATTTGTTTCGTTCCTAGCAAATGTTCCTACAGACAACAATATTTTATAAGGTTCTTTTGTTTTCCATTTTCCCATTAACTTTTTTAATTTAATGTGTCACTTCTCCCTCCTCCACTCTAGCTTATATATGTTATCTAATGTAGAAAAAATATTTGTTTCATTCCCAACAAATGTTCCTACAAATAACAACATTTCAGAAGGTTCTTTTGCTTTTTCATTTTCCAATTAATGCATAATTTAGCATTAAAAGAGTAATGTTTATGTTCTATCTACTCTTTCATTACAATCCTAAATTAGTATATTCCTTGGCATAATTTCTTGCTTATTGCAGTGACACTTTTCTTCACTAAGTATTAAGACTCTTTATTATGTCCTCTAGCTCTTATTCCTCCCTCCCGCATGCTTGTAATCTTGTAGGGAGTAGGACCTGTCTTCTTGTCCACTCCAACTACTCCCATGTGTAGTTGGTGTGATGACGAGAAGAGTGAGAGAAAATCCAGAATATCTTTAGAACATATCATACACATGTTAACTTCATCTTCATGTCAGTTCATCTCTAGTGCATATTTTTGGGTATATATGTTTTTTATGCCTTCCTGGTGCACCACTCCCATTGATTCCCAATGTTCATGGGCTCCTTGTTGAATTCCTATTTTCCAACTGCATGAAGAACATCAAATAGTGGATGTATCGCTACTTGACTCTTATTATTATGAAAAAGTTAGCTGTATTTTTTGTTGGATGCCTGTCCTCTCTATTGTGGTTGCAATGGTCTTTTTGCTGCTTCTCCATTACTTTGTTTTTTTGTATCATGTACATATTTCTACAGATGACTATAGATTCTATAAAGACACATTACTTGGTAACATGTGATGCTATTCATATTTTTTTGTTGGTGCTTTTGATATGCATGTGTTTTCTTTAAATTTTTATTTCAGAGTGACAAATGCATAAGTATGGGGGTTGTTTCAAAATTTTGTGCACTCTAGTGTGATGACGCATTGTGTGGCATTGAGTTAGACTTTTTTATAGTCAATATGGTGAATAATCAATGTTGTAGTCAGTGGTCATGGTGATCAAGGTAATATCATTGAAACTCACTCTCATCTCACTTACAAAGGGGTGTAGAACTTGAAAAAGAACAACAATTTCACTGCCAATTTATATGACAACAGATATTTATGCAAAAACAAGGCTATGAGATACTTTAATAATTATAGTGATATTTCATATGATAGAAGACATATATTAATAAAGCAAGGTAATGAAATATTTCAGAATATGGTGGCTGCAATGAGATATTTAGTAATAAGGTGGCTCTTTCCTTGGACATTGTTTGTTGTGTAGCATGAAGATAAGATTAATAAAAAACTACATAGATGGTAAGTGACTGACGGAAGTTGGTGCTGAAATGTTTATTCTGATCACGAGTGTCTTTAGTGCAAATGACTTGTGAAACGATTTTTCTTAGAAAAATATAGAAACTGGAGACTAATGTTGATACAAATGTGGATATTTTATTCTTCAAATTTTAGTAGGGAGTGGATCCCCTCTGGGTTCCACTTCTTATAACATGGTATTAGAGCCCATGGTAGTCAGAATTTGACTATTTCAATTTTTTCTCCCTAGTTAGAACCTTTACCATGCATAATCACCTTTTTAGGAAGATGTATTCCCTAGAATTTTTCTAAGTTGTTCATGAGATGTTGAAAGGTTGATATGAGGTATACATTAGAATGATGATGAGTAAACCCTAATGTGATTAGGTTTTAGGTGATCTTACCCTACCATATAGGTTAATGGTGACAAGCATCCTTGACTGTTATAAGGATGGGGAAGTATTAAGATAAGGAGATCATATTATGGAAAAATTGTGACTTGGTTTCCGCAATTGATTTTGGATCCATCTTTTATTTTATATCGAATAGATTTTATCACAAAAAAGTATTTTTATTATACTATTATATGTATAAAAGAATTTTTTGGGATTCTATCTATGTTTTCTTAAACAAAGTCACAATGAAGAGACATGTGAAGTTTTAGCATAGAAACCCTAGAATGAGTTGGAGTAGAATCTTAACCTTAGTTTTGTATATGAAGAAGTGACTAGGAATATGTGGAATAATATAAAGGTGTAGTGGGCCTACCCTTTGTACCCTATGACTTTAGGTTGATAATGTGAATCTTAGGGTTGTTATGTTAGAAACACAATGAACTATATCTCAACCCTAGTTGGTTATGAATTCTTAGTTGGTTACATGTACAACATAAACCTCTAAAATATTCACAACTAAAACATGCCTAGGTAACCATAGTGCCTAGATGTTGTTTAGCTGGGCTAATTAGGTAAATCCTTTTAAGGGGTGGAGAGTAGTTGGTTTATGAAGTATGGATGATTAGATTTCAAGGACTAAATCCTTTTAAGGAGTGGAGTGCTATAAATAACGAAAACCTATCCTCTTGACCCTGATCATATGCCTTGGAGGATAGTAAGCTTGAATGAGGATATACCTAAAATAGTTAATTGAAACACTAATATGTTAATGTGAGAATCAATCACTCTAACATTTAGGTTTGAAAACAAATATGACTTAATGCTCACATACTAATCTTTAGACCAATAAAATATGTCACATAAGATAATGTTGAGTAAGGTATGAGATTAAGAGAAATAATATTCATAGAATAAATAAGTGTCCATAATTGTGATATTGGTGCATACTTGATGAACTTAATGATTTAATTGATAAACATATAGAATTTCATGCACATGAATGATATATAACCCTTTTGGTTGTAATATGAAGTTATGTAACACAATTGTATGACTAATAATAATAATGATGAAAGAATGTGATAACTAAAATAATAACGGGCCACAAATATTAATTGCAACATAATTCATAATAATAAAAAAATCTAAAAAGTGAAATCTAGTCTAAAAATCATGTTCCTTGGGTCACAAATAACTTGGGAGTCAAGTTTCACCTTATTTGCATAAAAATAACTATCCTTCTAATTTTTAGAAAAGGAAATATGAGTATTTCTTCAATATAGCAAATAAAACATTAAATGACTTCAAAGGAGGGAAGTAATCTCAAATTCATAATCTACATATTAAAATTATCCTATGTGTCAATTTTTAACTAATTTGGATAATCTTTAATGTTCTTATGAGTTTAGGAGAGAGAAAGTGTAAATAAAGTCCAAAATATTAAATAATCTATTAAATAATACCAAGGGGTAAAATTGATGGCAAATTTGAGTCCAACATGCTTAGGTTTTCTTGAGGGTGAAGTTTCACTTTAATTGGGTAATTATAGAAGTCTCTAATGCATTAAGAAAGAGGAAATATGAATTACTTTAAAAGAATTAAAATATCTAGTCTCCAAAACTGAAAACTAATGCCATATATGGATTCTACATGTCTAAAATAGGCTTGAAATTTCAATAAATTTGGTTTGTGTTTGGGCCCTCAATCGAAGAGAGAGAAAAAGGAAATTAATTTAATAACTCTTTGTTTTAATCAAGTTTGTATTTATGTCACACTAAAGTTACTTGCTTTCCTATTTTCAGAATTTGATTTATCACACGCCTCTTGTAGATTGTCCAATTGTTGATGTGACAACTGGGAACTCATCCCCTACCTTGGGAAGGAGAGCCCCGTGTGTGAACATTGTGGCCATGCTAGAGTTCCAATTATTCACGAATTTCTCAGTCATTTCTTGATAGTTCTTCGTGATTTTTTGTGCATAGAGATCGTGAGAGGATTTTGCACCTAACAAGCCCTAATTCGGTCCCTAGTTTTCTATATTCATGATTCGCCCAAATTGTGGTTCACCTCTTCTTTCTTCCTGATCCACATCCTGTTTGGGTTTATGGCCTCAGAGTACACAGTGGAAACAAAAAATTTACTGGCCATTAACCCATAACAGGAAATCGCATCAACGACTATGTAATGGGAAGGATGGTTTTAGCAAGATATACCTAGTCTTGGGACTTGCCCAACGAAAATAACTTGCAGCCATGTGCGTTCTTCAACGCCATGTCTTGGACGGTGTTTGTGCAGCTCTTGGTCTTTGCCATGGACTCTAGCTTGCACCACAGACTGCGGATGACGTGTCCTCCTTAGCGGTAGGCATCTCCTGCCTCTATAGATAGTCTACACGGACCACCTAGAACTCCTATTATTCTAGAAGAATTGTAAGGAAGGATACAACCCTCCTGTTGGTGTACTAGCACCAACCTACTCTCCCAAACTCAGATTGCTTTTTTGCAGTTGTCTTTCCCTCGCTGTGCCTCCCTAGTCGGGTAGCACTTGCTCGAGCTCTCTTGGTTACCAAAACCAGAGAGAATAAAAACTTTGCAGAGTAACTGATGTTCTGAGTTGTGTCTTTAGAGAAGCCCCCATTACCTCTCTATTTATAGTAGAGGGTAGGGTCAGTGTTCCCAGTCTGTTCGGGAGTAGAAGGATCTGGAAATTCCATGAATAGTTTGTACTGCGGCAGGCGGACTGGTTATTTCATAACTGAAACGGTCGTTTGGCAAGGTGATTCGATCGGTTCACTAGTGAACCGATCAGTTGGGAGTGTGAAATGATCGGTTCACTAATTGAACCGGTCATTTCACTTCCTAGACTTGCCCATAATTGACTTTCCTTAATCATTTCCAATTAATGTAAAGATTAATCCTTATTCTAATCGAATTGAACAAGTGAAACATCAAAATTTTCCTCCAATAGGGAAAATCCTTATTTCCTCAGTTGGCAAGACTGTGAGCCACCTAGTTCACCAAGTGAACCAGTCAGTTGGCTCACACCATCCGATCGGCTCACAAGGGTGAACCGATCGGTTGGCAATCCTGACATCGCCAATGCAGGCTCCAATCGACCTGACACTCTAACCAGCTAGTTCAACACTTGAACTTGATAGTTCTGAGTCTAGATAGTCAATTGTATGTTTAATTGAGTACCTAAACACCTTTAGTCTCAATCTAAACATCATTCATGGACAATCTCCTCTTCCAAGGGTATCCTATGTGTGTGACCCTACATGTTCCAATTTACATTGGCAGTGAATGTTCATAACAACTTATGACATCACAAGCAATGAGAAGAATCTAGTAACTCATCATTGCTACCCAAGTAACTCAGAAAGTTGGAGAACAACTTCAACCTACAATCTGTGATTAGTGTTACAGTGATCGTATAGTTCCTTTGTCTCTGATATTCAGATTGAACTCGAGGCATGGAATGTCATCCTCTTCAAAATTCAATCCATGTTCCTTGACCTAGAGAAGACTATCTAAGATGCATGTGAGTTCACATATCATATATTGAATCACATAAGTATGGCCATACAATTCTCAGTCTCGCTTATCAAGGGGCCCTGGATATAATACTTCTTGTAGGAGGGACAAATCCCATATCTATCACTCACAATCAAGTTCCCATATGTCAAAGTCACCCAATCATCATCATTATAACAACCCATGTTTCAGGACTACATTTGATGATGTCAAAGTGTATCCAATGACATGTGATGAGTGTAGTGATTTTAGGTCTAAGAACCACTATCATCACTATCACTATGAGAGACGATTGTGACTACCATTTCATGGTATCCATGTATCACTCTCACAATGGGTCTATCTGATATACTGTTCTCTAACATATATCTGTGTGCTTGACTTGATATCATATATCATGACTAATGAGACTATGTCATCAGTCAACACACACTCTAGTCTTATGTATTACTATTGTCTATTTTGCTTCCACAGTAATATCTGACTAGGGACATAACAAGAATGTATGTACTCTTATCATACATATGGTCTTATTGTTCAGGTCCTCAACCTGAAGACATATGTCATCGACTCACATCATTCTTTAGACATCTATCATGTATGTGTCGTCATCTCATGAGTGAGACAAGCATAATAAACGGAATTACCTTTATTATTATCAAATCAAGTATCATATGCCTCATTGCAATCATCATATGATTGGCTCTCTGGGCATACTATACCAACATACTCCCACTTACACTTAAAGACAAATACCCATGATATTCCAAGTGATCTTAACATGTCCATCATGTTTTTGCCACACATGTGCTTTGATAGAGGGTAAGAAACATTTTTTTCACGTCGGTATATTGCATGTTTCACATCCCTTCTCTATACGACAACTCATATGAGATGGAAGTGCCATGGTATGCTATCTGAGATTCCTTTGCCTAACCATTAGATCCATTATTGTTACAGTATTACTACTGAGTCATCAATGGTCATAACCTCCCACAAGTTCATCCATATGGACTTCTAGATCTATATAGTATCCTTCACAGTGCTTGTAACACTAAGGTACTCAACTTCTTATTGTAGAATTAATCAACTATCTTATGTTGGAACATTTCCAACTAACAATTTTTATTCTAAGGTCAAACACAATTTTGTCATTTCGGAAGCTTACATCGGTGTAACTCTTTACACCCAACTCTTCCTTATTGCCATAACTAAAGAACTAATCCTTTTAGTACTTCACAAGTACACAAATATGCCCTTCATGATATTCCAGTAACTCATTACTGGATTTCAATAGATATCCATTCATCATGTCCAATTACTGGATATTTATATCATCTTGTCATACAAGTTGATTATTTCATATCTTCTTATCATGTCCAATACATACAAGATGTCGAGTTCATATATTCTTGTCATATCCAATACATACATGATAATTAGTTCATATTTTCTTACCATGTCCAATACATACAAGATAATGAGATGAGTTCATACATGATAGATCCAATTGTGAATGCACATGGAATCTATCCATATGTTCCTTATTCTTCATAAGAATCAGGACAATTGGCTCTTAAGAGACTAATTCCATGGAACATGGACATGTTTTCTCTCACCATGTTGAACTCTTTCAACATCTAGCCAAAGTATGTTCTCTTTCCTTGGACAATAAGCTCTTTTGATCTATCTCCATAGATCTTGATTCCTATCACATAGGATGCTTCTTGAAAAACCCTTTAGAATGCACTTCGTTGCCAGGTTTTAATATTTGCATTATAAGGATGTTATTCCCCATAAATATGTGGAATATACATATGCTCCCACTAAATTCTTGTAATCACACATTACATCTTCATTCTGACTCAAATCAAACTTTTTGACTATCTTGTCAAACTGAAGATCCCAATTCTAAGGTTCTTGCTTCAATCCAAAGATTGATCTATGTAACTTTATAGACTTTATTTGCATTATTGGATTTATTAAACCTTTAGGTTGTCATGTACACTTCCTGCACAATATTCCATTCAAGGAATGTAGTTTTAACATACATATGACAAATCTCATAGTCATATTAAGCTACGATGGAAAGCATTATTTAGATGGATTTATCCATGGTAACTGTTGAAAAGATTTCACCATGTTCAACACCATGAACTTGTTAGAAACTCTTTGCAACCAAATTACCCTCCATGTCAGTCTTCTTCTGGAAGACCCAAAAGTACCCTATGGATTTTACCCCTTCTGATGGATCAACCAAGGTCATACTTTATTGATATACATGGAGTCCATCTTGGATTTCATGGCTTCAAGCCATATCTCAGTTTTTGGTTCTCATTAGCTTCTAGGTAGACTGTTGACTCATCATATGATCAACTCACCGCCTTCTTGTCCATAAGATATCATATATCATTCAAGCTCTAGGCGTGTTCTACCAAAACCATGAGTTCTGTGTGTTACTTATGGAACTTTGAGATTCCACAACATTTTGTGATTCTCTTTATTCCCAAGGTAAAGCATGTGCCTAAAAGAAAATTTGAAGTTTATCTAGTAATCACACTCTAACTTATCAAGGTGTGATTCTATCTTTCTGATACACTTCTCATGATACACTATCATTGTGTTTCAGATGGAGTCCATCATGATACATTATCATGATCTTCCAGAAGGTTCTCAAATTCTTGGTTCAAAGTATCTCCAAATCGATCATATCAAAATTTAATACTTATACCAAGTTTGTTATGTACTTCATTTATGATTTCTTTGAACACTTCAAGAGATTCATGTTTGTATTTTATTAAATACAAATTACCATATCTACTGAGGTCATCAGTAAATATATTGTAGTACTATTGATTACCTTTATCATTTATTCTGAAAGGTCTATATACATCAATGTGTATAATCCTTAATATAATAATCATTCTCCCATTACATCTAGTCGAGAACCTTTATCATATTGCACAATGAATGAGATTAGCATGTTTCTATTGATTCAATAACCAAAATGAGTCTAGATAACCATCATATGGATTTCTAGAAATGCAATTTTCATTTATGCACTATAGATGACAATGCTATAGGCATTCAAGTTTGAGTTATCATGTCATTCATTACATGTGTCACACACATTTGTCTCTTTAACTATCAAGTATAGTTAGTGAGACATAGGCATTACCATCAAAGATCATATCTTTAAAATGTAACATCAATCCATTATTCTTGCCCATACAAGATGTATGATGTTACATTGATGGCATGTATATAATAGCAATTCAATAATTCAATTATATGCCCATGAATGTTATGTTGTAACTGTAGTGGCAGCAACTCTTGCTCCATACAGTTTCTAGCTTACTTCCTCTCAGGTCATGAAGTAGAGATCTCTATCTCTATCATGTTCTCGAGATCCTCTATAAAGAGGTTATTTCCCTTTCCAACTTACCCCTCTACATATCTTGAGTGATGAAGACTTGGACCTAAGCTTGACTTTAGAGAACTTCTTGACCTTGCTTTAGTCTATGGATTTCACTTTGTTGATCATTATCACAGGTTTTGTCCTTTATTCATTCATGCTTTGGCATCAACATGCCAAGCACTTCAGACAGTGGTTTGGCCAAGTTTCTCAACATTTGATAAATTGGCTTTATGATTCATTCAACAATTTGTAGAATCATATGTTTGATCAACTCTTGACCTATAAGAAATCATAGTTAATCTATATGCACAATCATATTGGGAATATGAGATTATACTTGATCTCCATCTGTCTGATTATACTCAAACATCACTTTGAAGACATTATACCTTTCATGCTTTACATGATTCTTAAGATGTATAACCATCTCAAGAATGTCCATGCTTCAAGCTATTTATGCAATTCATATTTCATATAGCTCAGCATAAGGTTCTTGATGTCTTAGACATCATTGGCATACTTCAAGTAAGCATCCAATTTTAACCTTAGGCACATTTGGAGTGGTTCCATTGGCTCTAGTCTGTCAAGGACTTTAGGGTTTACACTCACTATTGAGAACACTTCTCAAAGATCCCAAACCAGATTTGAAGTTTATCCTATTTATGAACTGATCACAACGATAATGTATTTGTGATTGTCACTTGGATTCTACAAAAGAATTTCGCAACATTTCAAAACATTTTTTATTTATTCGATTTGATAAAGTTGACGATTTTAATTAGGTCTGTAATTAATTATCACTCCCACTATTTTATTCAAATTGATAACCCTCGTGTATCAATTTAGAATATTACAACGTATAATCTTCTAGTAGCCAAGATCCATATTTCATCAAATTATGAATCAGCTTTGGCTGATCACGCACAACTTGACTATTTAGGTAGGCCATCATGCCAATTGCATCATATGCAACTCTTGGATAGATGACATGCACAACTCTTTTCTATGATCATTTGCATGCCTCTGGAGCTTAGACTCTCTAAGAATCACCAGTTAAGTCTGACCCAAAAGCCGACACGATAAACATGCACCCTGCTTTACCATAACCTACATGTCTACCATCACACTTCTACGAGATGGACCATGCACCACGCTTTGGCGTAACCTACACTTGGTCGATCAAGATTTTCATGTGTGCCATAATGGAAGGCATATAAGACGTTAATATTGTATTTGAGGGATTTTATATAAGTACATATACATATCCAATCACCACGTATTTATAGTATGTGTCATATACATGCTATAACCACAACAAGAAACACACAATATCGATAAAAGTGATGATTATGGCCATCCTATTGTAATTCCTTGGATCCACAAGGAATTGCGGTCATCTATGGTCTACATCATATGCAACCTACTATTGATGAAGATCTTTATACTTGAACCATTCTGGGTTGATCGGCTCATCCTATGACATTATTGGCTCACCTCCTAGTCAGTTGGTTGGTCGGTATGGCCTCCAATGTCTGGAGACCTCCTACAAGTAGTTGGGCGATCTACCGATTGGTGTGGCTCCTTTACGATCCTCATCTGTCCTCTAGGCGGTCAACTCATCTAGTGCTGAGCATCTTCTTCTTCGATGTAACAGAAAATACACTATCCTATTTTTACATAATCTTTGGGAAACCTCGAGTTACATTCGAGGGGAGCAAAGGTAGAAGAGAAAGGATCTTGAGTTATCTTGAGTTACATGTGGAATAGAAGGTAGAGGCTCGGTATGCAAACTAAGATGCAAACAACCATAACCAACCAAGCACACATAGGGCTTATAGGCCATAACCATGCTACCAATCCGCCATCAAAACCATTTTAGGGTGACACATATCAATCACATATATACCATATCATATATGTATATTAGTTTGTGGTCGCATGTGGTATTTAATCGGATATTCACATTAGTAATTTTAAATATTAGAATCGCATGCAATAAATAAATGATGATAAAACCAAAATCCAATCATATCAATTTATCCCAAAACACAGTACGTTGACGTGGCTCTAATACCACTATTGGATTTTATGGCCTCAGAGTAGGCAGCGGAAACAAAAATTTTATTGGCATTAACCCATAATAGGAGATCGCATCAATGACTATGTAATGGGAAGGATGGTTTTAGCGATATATACCTGGTCCTGGGGCTTGCCCAGTGACAATACCTCGCAGCCATGTGTGGTCTTTGATGCCATGTCTTGGACGATGTCTGTGCAGCTCCTGGTCTTCACCATGGACTCTGGCCTCCACCATGGACTGTGGCTGACGTGTCCTCCTAAGTGGCATACATCTCCTTCCTTTGCAGATAGTCCACACGGAAGACCTGGAACTCTTGTCGTTCTACAAGAACTGGCAGGAAGGAGACAACCCTCCTGTTGGTGTACTTGCACCAACCTGCTCTCCTGAACTCAAATTGCTTTTATGTAGTTGTCTTTCCCTCACTGTGCCTCCCTAGTCAGATAGCACTTGCTCTGGCTCTCTTAATTACCAGAATCAGAGAGAACAACAACTTTGCAGAGAAACTGATGTTCTGAGTTATGTCTACTAAGAATCCCCCAGTATCCCTCTATTTATAGTAGAGGGCAGGGTCAGTGTTCCCAGTCTGTTCGGGAGTAGAAGGATCTGGAAATTCTATGAATAGTTTGTACTGCGACAGGCAAACCGGTCGTTTCATAACTGAAACGATCGTTTGGCAAGGTGAGCCGATCAGTTCACTAGTGAACCACTTAGTTGGGAGTGTGAACCATTCAACTCACTAAGTGAACCGGTCGTTTCACTTCCCAGACTTGCCCATAATTGACTTTCCTTAATCATTTCTATTTAATACAAAGATTAATCTTTATTCCAATAGAATTGAACAAGTGAAACATGAAAGTTTTCCTCCAACCGAGCAAATCCTTATTTCCTCAGTTGGCAGGACTATGAGCTTCCCGGTTCACCAAGTGAACCAGTGAGTTGGCTCACACCAGCCGATCGGCTCACAAGGGTGAACCAGTCAGTTGCTAGTCCTAACATTGCTAATGCAGTCTCCAATCGACCTGACACTCTAACCAGCTAGTTCAACGCTTGAACTTGATAGTTCTGAGTCTAGTCTATCAATTGTATGTTTAATTGAGTACCTAAACACCTTCAGTCTCAATCTAAACATCATTCGTGAACAATCTCCTCTTCCAAGGGTATCCTATGTGTGTGACCCTGCATGTTCCAATTTATGTTGGTAGTGAATGTTCATAACAACTTATGACATCACAAGCAATGACCAGAATCTAGTAACTCATCATTTCTACCCAAGTAACTCAGAAAGTTGGAGAACAACTTCAACCTACAATCTGTGATTAGTGTTACAGTGATCGTATAGTTCCTTTATCTCTGACATCTGGATTGAACTTGAGGCATGGAGTGTCATCCTCTTGAACATTCAATCCATGTTCCTTGACCTAGAGCATACTATCTGATATGCATGCGAGTTCACATATCATATATTGAATCACATGAGTATGGCCATACAATTCTCAGTATCACTTATCAAGGAGCCCTAGTTATCATACTCCTTGTAGGAGGGACAAATCCCATATCTATCACTCACAGCCAAGTTCCCATGTGTCAAAGTCACCCAATCATCACTGTTATAACAAACTATGTTTCAGGACTGGGTTTGATGATGTCAAAGTGTACTCAACCACATGTGATGAGTGTAGTGATTTTAGGTCTAAGAACCACTATCACTATGAGAGACGATTGTGACTACCATTCCATGGTATCCATGTATCACTCTCATGGTGGGTCTGTCTGATATACTGTTCTCTAACATATATCTGTGTACTTGACTTGATATCATATATCATGACTAATGAGACTCTGTCATCATTCAACACACACTCTAGTATTATGTATTACCGTTGTCTATTTTGCTTCCATAGTAATATCTGACTAGGGACATAACAAGAATGTATGTACTCTTATCATACATATGGTCTCATTGTTTAGGTCCTCAACCTAAAGACATATGTCATCGAGTCACATCATTCTTTAGACATCTATCATGTATGTGTCATCATCTCATGAGTGAGAAAAGCATAATAGACAGAATTCCCTTTATCATTATCAAATCAAGTATCATATGCCTCATTGCAATCATCATATGATTGGCTCTCTGGGCATACTATACCAACACTTCCACCTTGTACTTACTTCCTATATAAACCTAACAACCCAGTGATGATCTGTTAAACCGAAGGAAATCTCCTCCACCTTCAATTGGTCTCGAGGCGGTCTTCTTCACTTTGATGTTCTTCACTTGCTTCTTCAGTGAGAATGAGGTCAAGTTCACTTCTCTCAAAGCTAAATCTTCAATTGAAGATATGGATAGTTTTCTAAACCACCCAACTTCCTTACCTATACTTTGGTTACCCATGCGACTTTCCCTATTTTCTACCCTCAAACTCGACCTTTGTATCAGGTTCATCGGCTACTACTGTTGTTGATCTGTATCACTTACGGTCTTTTCATCATCAAATTATTTCCCCTATCTTCTCCATGACCTTGTGAAGTCGTCTCACAAGTTATTTTTGTTTGTTTTTATCTAGTTCTTGGTTTTGATTTTCCTCCTTCACCCTTTTTCCAGCTATAAGACTCCTAACCTAGCTTTGTGCTTAATTTTAGTTTCTTTGTATAATAAGATACTTAAACCTAAATTTAATCTTTGAGATGTTTTAATATCATATGACATACTTATATTTTCAATTGGGTTCAATTTTTATAATGTTTGAGCTATCTTTGCCATATTGTACATGTTTTGGATCATCTTGCAATTTACCCAAGGGAGGGTTACTTTGCAATTTTCACATGAAGAGAGTGTTTCTTATGTTTTATCATCATGAGAGAGAAGATGGTGATATGGGGCCCCTTGTTTGAATCATAGTTGAATATGTGACATCACCAAGTGAAATTAGGGTTTCTAGGGTTACATAGTTGACATGGTAATTATCCTAGGGTTTGAGGTTATGACCATTTCACCACTTATGGTGAGGGTCGTGACTGAGATAAATGCTTGGATGCATGGTCACGACTGAGAAACCCTAGAGATAGGATGGTCACAACAGTTGTCTTTTAGCGTGTTGACCATGAACACATGAGACCTAGGGTTTTCACCATGAAGTGTATCGACCAAGACAATAAGAAGGCAATGTCTCAACTGAGATAAGAGGATAACCGATCTAGTAGGTCACGACATTAGTGGATAAATATAACCTTGAATATTTGCATTTGAGTGCAGGAAAGGTTATCTACTTGAAGGGCATGTGTCCCTATGATGATCTAATATGTAGATACCTCAAACACCTCTACTTCTCTCATCTTTGGGTATATAACCCATCCTCTTCACAAGAAAGCAATCTTTTTCATCTCACAACTCTTTCTTCTTCCTTTTGATCTCTTTAGAGATTTAAGAGTAGGGAAGGTCAGAACTTGGATATCGGGTGGCCGATCCATCTTCCTTTGTTGAGAGATCTTGTGCTAGATCAACATCTTGGTGGTGGTTTTATGGAGGTTTCTTTGCTGGGTGAGAGATTTGACTCTTAATCACGTTTCTTATCTTCCAAAACCTTCATCTTCTTCCTCCTTCTTGGTCATGAGGTGTGGACCATACATGGTGGTCGCTTGAGAAGATGATTCCATCTCTTTCTTCCTTCTTCTTTGGTTCGGTTAGGGTCTGTCCTCCTTCTTGAACTCCTTGTGACCATGGTTTCTTTTTTTGAAGGTGATCTTTTAGCCAAGGTTTTGAAGCTTTGTTGAATCTTTTGGAGCTTGAGATATTGGGAGTTTTTTTCTCTCCAAATTAGACGAGTTTATAATTTTTCCTACCTCTATTATGTGCATTTTAACCTGATATCGTACTATTTTCTCTGTGTCATTTGTTATGATTGAGCAAACATGAAGTTTTAATCTGTTATATGTATATAAAATAATCTCAATTTCCTCTCTCTTTATATACATCGCCTTTGATGATCTTCTATAATCATGTTAGGGTTTGTTGAACACCTTATTTTAGGGCATTGTGTACCTTGTTGGCTCTGGATTTGATCTTGGTTTGATCACCTATTATGATCTTGGTTCAGAGATGCAATGACTGGTGTAGGTGATTGAGACAAACTCTTGGACTTCTATCACGATTGACACTCTTTGGTGGGGTGGTTTCGGTCATGACATTCCCTAACCCTAGACTGGTAGCTACCTAAAAACTATGGAGATAAAGGCATCTAATCTTAATAAGTTGGGTTAAAACTAACCTTATCCATAAAATCTCCATTTACAAACAAAATTAACCATTTACTATTCTCATAGATAAAATCTTCGTACTCTTGATCGTTGTTGATGATGTTCCATGATTCTTTCAAAAAGAGAACATCATGGTGGTAGGAGATGTTGTTTCATGGTCATGGTGGAGGGGAAGAATAGGGAAGGGAGATGAGAATAGGAAAAAGAAAGAGGAATATGAAGATGCCATCTTGCTGCAACAATGTGTTGTCATCACAATCTTGGACAAAATCACAAGAGAGGGGTTGAGGAAGCAATCCAAGTTGTTCGTTGTATGTATGGACATAGCCAATAGGGTGCGTTTATATAAGTACTGGAGAAAAGTTGTGGTCCAACTTTCTTTAAAATTTAATTTCATATTGTTATAAAAGAAACTCATATTTACTTGGTTTGACCATTCAAACAACTTTTCGTCAAGACATATGTTCCACCATGTAATTAATGTATTATTTTAAAAAAACTTCTCTGTCGTAGTAAATGTCTTATATCTCATAACATAATTCATTGTGTAATTAATATATCAATATTCCATACCATATTTGTACATTATATTAGCCACCAACCTACTACTTAATTAAATTGACGCCTTTAAAACTACATTATACACCTCAATACTTTTTTTCTCAAAATATTGTAACCTTGAAAACCCATAACTTCCAACATTATGAAATGTTAATCACAACTTCTTTATTATGTAAAAGTTCTATCTCTCTCTCTATTTAATAAAGAGAGAAAATGGAAAGATTTGGGGGTCTACATAATTCTCCTAACAAAGTATACGTAAAAAGTCATAATTGTCCTTAAGATTCACCAAACCATCAAAACATATTTCCAAAATAAATTCTTCTCTACCAAATTTGCACTTATCCTTAAATAAAATAACATAACGCTTTACTAAGACTTTATTTTGTTGTGAACACTTTGAAACTTATTTCAAATCATCATCGGTTAATCATGATTTAAAACACTATTATAAACCATATCTCCAAAATAGTGAATCCATAATTTCTCTAAATTTATCAAAATATTTTTTAATTAAAAGTCTCCATTTAAAAAATCACCTTATTTGGACAAAGGAATCCCATGATATGACAGTTTTACTTTTTCTCTTACATAACGTAATGATTTGAACATCAAATTTAGTTCCACTATAGTTCTTATATAATTTTTTTGAAACATCAAACAATCTCTGATTGGTTTGAAATTTTATATCATAATTGAATACCAAAATAGCAATACTTACAATAATTTTCATCAAAAAATTAATTCGTTTAGCCATACAACTAAAATATCTAAAAAAACTATTATTTTTGGCACATATGAATTTTATAATTATTCAAACGATCTCCAAAAATTCTAAAATCTTAACCAAAGATCTAACAAATGCTTATAAGCTTCATGGAAAATTATGGGATCATTTAGATACACAAAATCTCAAAGTCATGGATATAAAATTATAAAATATTGAAAATTGAGTTTGTCACACCTAAACATGAGGAATACGATCCTATAATTAATTTTCCCTTTTTTGGAATTATTTAACATGTTGTTTCTATTTGAAGCTTAAATTTACATGTTCTCTCCTTAACTATACTAGTGTGTTTAAGGTTGTTTAAATTAGTTGAAAATGTACACATAGGCTAAACTTAGTACGTGTATTTTGAATTTGAGGTTTATTTTCTCTTTTGAGACTCTAGTAATTTATTTAACACATTTAGCTTTTATCCAAATTTTCTTTTCCAAATATAATTAATGTAGTTATTTTTATGCAAATAATGTGAAACTTGGCAACCAAGCTAATTGGCACCCAAGAAAACATTTTTACCCTTATATTTTAATTTTGAGATTTCTTTTTGTGTTATGGAACCATTAGGCATTTTGACAATTATCATTATATCTGTCAAATTATTATATCAACAATTACTTAATTAAGTCTTATTAATGTCACATTGTTACAAAAAGAGTTATATATATGATTATGCACGAATTCTACACTTTTCTCATTTTATACATTATGTCCATTAATTCTTTACTTGTTTAAATTATATGACAATTTTAATATTTATGGACATACAAGTACCAACTGTTACTCCAAAGAAAATTATTTATTTTTATTCAGCCATTATGTTAGTGAAGAAAGTATATGTAATATATTTCATGACTTTTTTTACATGTTGTCACAATATTAAATTATTATTTAAATGTATACTAAACTTTAATCTCTAGAGAACAAACTTCACTAAATTTCTAATCATGGGATAGGATAGGATTCTAAGTTTTGGTTTGTTACAACACTCCATCCCTTTAAATGATTTCGTCCTTAAAATCTAATCATCCCAACATAAACAATCCCCTATACTCCACCCCTTTAAAAGGTTTTACCTAATAAGTTAAACAACACTATAGGTTCAAGAAATTCTTTCCATAACTCATGTACTTCATTACTTTCATCTTGAAGGTATTACGCAAAATAGAAAACATATGTTTAAAGTCTAACTAGGAGACTATGGGTTATTTTAGTGGTTTATGTCATTCATAAAACATGTATACAATTAACATGTCATAACAAACTAGGATTGAGCTTTAGATCCTTATATTTATAACCTAACAACCCTACGATTTACTGCAACAACTAAAAGGTCATATTGTATAGAAGGGTAGGTCAACTAAACTTCAAATTATGTCACATATCCATAGTCACCACTTCACAGTCAAAAATAGGGTTAAGATTTCTATTCTAACTAAATTTATGGTTTCTCTTCCCAGATTTTATACAATCTTTTATTGTGATTTAGTTTAATAAAGCATCGATAAAATTAGAGAAAGTTTTTATACATATAATAGTATTTGAAAACTAAGTTTTTCTTCGAGAAGTCAGGTGATATAAAACAAAATGAGCTCAAAATCGATGTAAGAAATCGAGTCACAATTTTATCCATAGGTGATCTCCTTACCAACTATTTTTTCATTCTCGTTACATATCTCTATCCTAAATATACATCTTAACATCCAAAGGGATACATCACCACCAACCTATATTATAAGATAAGAGCACTTAACACATTAGGGTTTACTAACCATGATTCTTATGTGTACCTTGTATAATTCTAAATCAATCATTTCATCATCTCCTAAATATCATAGGCAAATTCTAGGGTTAGCATCTCACTTAAAGGCTAACTATGTAAGGCAAGGGTTCTAATTTGGGAGAAAAAATTGAAATACACATAAATTTGACCACTATGACTCTGATACCATCTTGTAAGGAGTGGGACCCGAGAGGGGATCCACTCCCAATTAAATTTGAGAATAAACCAATCTATTCAAAACACACTAAAATGTAAGATGGAATAGGTGTACTTTTTCTCTTATTTCTCAAATGATGATATACAAAAAGAGACCAATGTATAGCAGCGGAAACATATTTCTTGACTATATTCAATTTTTTAAAAGTACAACATTATCTCCCATATAGGGCTTACATGAAAGTTAGTACATGAGGATCAAAGTAGAGGGATGTCTAATCTATCTCAAATCCACCTCCCATTAAAAGTCTTCTCCATTAGCTAGATCTACGTCTCCAAGAAAAGTCCTCCATGTCCAACTCCTTAGGTTGTGCTACCTCTGGGTGGGTTAAAAAACAATACCCATGAGAAAGAAAATCAAAGGAAAGGACGTTAGCAAAAACTGAGTATGTGTAGAAAATAACAACTAGGCAACACTTTTAGATGTTCAAAAGAAGATCATCAAAATATCAAGAGAAATGAGTGCCAAGAGAAATATATCAGGCCAAGAATTGAGGCATGTCTAACTAAAGATTGTCAAGTAGGAAATCTTGACTTTAAACTTTTCCATTAAAAATAACAATAATAAATTGTGCATGTAACAAACAAAGACTCAAGTAGGGTTGAGACACCATTAGATCTCAACCTAAAAATATGGGTGGAAAAGCACACCCTAGGAGGAAAAACATGCCTCTGTAAATAATGGGTGGAAAAGCACACCCTGGGCGGAAAAGAATGCCCTTGTAAACATGGTTGTACAAATGTACCACTACAAAAAAATAAAGCTAGTCTAAGCATGCACATAAATAGGTTAAGACAATTATAAGTTTAGTCCAAGTGAAATAACAGGATGAGAGCATCCAAAATATAACATGTGGGGTCAGAGGACCCATAAGCTACATCTAAGAAAATAAGAATTTCAAAATTATAAAAAGAGAATAACTACTATACGTCTTATGGGAAAGGATATTTGGTCATAATAGCAGTTCCTAAAAAATAAAAAGATGCACAAACCTTAGTTGAAAGTTTAAATATCCAATGTGCCACATGATCATGGTAAGGGTCACACCAACCTATATTCATTGTATATTATTTGAATTAGAATCTCAATATTTCATTCTTCTTTTTATGTATCTACTTAACAAAACTCTTAGTGAATTAAAACTATGGCAAGGGAACACTGACCTACTACCTTGAAGACAAAGGCATCTGGTCTTAATAAGTTGGGTTGAAACTAGCCTTATCCATAAAACTCGTGATATTCTTCATTTACAAATAAAGTTAACCATTGACTAGTCTCATGGATAAAATCTTTGTACTCATGATTGTTGTTGATGATGTTCCATGCTTATTTGGGAAAGAGGGAATCATGGTGGTAGGACATGTTGCTTTGTGGTCATGGTGGAGGGGAAGAATAGGAAAGGGAGAAGAGAATAGGAAAAGGAAAGAGGAAGAGGAAGAGGTCATCTTGCTGTAACAATGTGTTCTCGTCACAATCTTGGAAAAAATCACAAGAGAGGGGTCGAGGAAGCAATCCAAGTTGTTCGTTGTGTGCATGGACATAGCCAATAGGGCGTGTTTATATAAGTAACGGAGAAAAGTTATGGTCCAACTTTTTTTATAATTTAATTTCATATTGTGTTAAAATAAACTCATATTTACTTGGTTTGACCATTCAAACAACTTTTTGTCAAGGCATATGTTCCACCATGTAATTAATTTTTTACATGAAAATGTATTATTTAAAAAAAAATAAAACTTCTCCACCACAGTAAAAATCTTATATCTCATAACATAATTTATTGTGTAATTAATATATCAATATTCCAAACCATTTTTGTACATTATATCTACAACCAACCTACTACTAAATTAAATTGATGCCTTTAAAACAACATTATACACCTCAATACTTTTTTTCTCAAAATATTGTAACCTTGAAAACCCATAACTTCCAATGTTATGAAATTTTAACCACAACTTCTTTATTGTGTAAAAATTCTATCTCTCTCTATTTAATGAAGAGAGAAAATGGTAAGATTTTGAGGTCTACATAATTCTCCTAACAAAGTATATGTAAAAAGTCATAATTGTCATTAAGATTTACCAAACCATCAAAACATATTTCCAAAATAAATTCTTCTCTACCAAATTTTCACTTATCCTTAAGTAAAATAACGTAATGCTTCACTAAGACTTTATTTTCTTGTGAACACTTTGAAACTTATTTCAAATCACACCATCAGTTAATCATGATTTCAAACACTATTTATAAAACATATCTCCAAAATACTAAATCCAAAATTTCTCTTAAATTTATCAAAATCACAATTTTAATAAAAAGTTTCCATTTAAAATATCACCTTATTTGGATAAAGGAATCCCATGATATGAATATTTTACTGTTTCACTAAAATGACGTAAATGATTTGAACATTAAATTTAGTTTGACTATAGCTCTTGTTTAATTTTTTGAATCATCAAACAAGCTCTGATTGGTCTGAAATTTTATATCACATTTGAATACTAACGTAGAAACACTTCCAATAATTTTCATCTATTTTTTTTTTTAGCCATATAACTAAAATATCTCCAAAAACTATTATTTTTGGCACAAGAATTTTATAATTATTCAAACGATCTCCAAAAATTTTGAAATCCTAACCATAGATCTAATAAATGATTATAAGCTTCATGGAAAATTCGGGATCATTTAGACACACCAAATCTCAAAGTAATGTATATGAAATTATAAAATATTGAAAATCAAGTTTGACACACCTAAATATGAGGAATATGATTTATAAATAATTTTCCATTTTTTGGAGTTATTTAATATTTTAAGCTTAAATGCACATTCTCTCTCCTAAATTACACTAGAGTATTTAAGGTTGTCCAAATTAGTTGAAAATGTACACATAGGATAAACTTGGTACGTAGATTGTGAATTTGAGGTTTATTTTCTCTTTCGAGACTTTTAGTAATTTATTTAATACATTTAGCTCTTATCCAAATTTCCTTTTCCAAATAGAATTAAGATATTTATTTTTATGCAAATAATGTGAAACTTGTAAATCAAGCTAATTGGCACCCTAGAAAACATTTTTACCATTATATTTTAATTTTGGGATTTCTTTTTATGTGTTATGGCACCATTAGGCATTTCGACACATTATCATTATATCTATCAAATTATTATATCAACAATTACTTAATTAAGTCCTATTAATGTCACATTGTTACAAAAAGTGTTATATATGATTATGCACGAATTCTACACTTTTATCATTTTATAAATTATGTCCATCATTTCTTTACTTATTTAAATTATATGGCAATTTTAATATTTATGGACATAAAGCTACCAAATGTTACTCCAAAGAAAATTATTTATTTTTATTCAGCCATTATGTTAGTGAAGAAAATATATGTAATATATTTCATGACTTTATTTAAATGTTGTCGCAATATAAAATTATTATGTAAATGTATTCAAAATGTTAATCCTTATTTTGTCACATCTAGAGAACAAACTTCACTAACTTTTTAATCACAGGATAGGGTAGGATTCTAAGTTTTGGTTCATTACAGTAGTACCAAGATGTACCATAACCTGAAGGATCTGTATTGGTGGTATGGTTTGAAGTGTGATGTGGCAGAGTTTGTGGCTAGATGTCTGATCTGTCAGTAGGTTAAGGATGAGCATTAGGAACCTACAGAATGTTGCAACCATTTCCTATACTACAATGGAAATGGGATCATATCATTATTGACTTTGTTGTTGGTCTTTCTAGGACAACAAAAGGTCATGATTCCATTTGGGTGATTGATGTGCACATTTCATATATACTTTTTGCACATCTTCGCACACAAATTCAGTTCATTTTGCCATCCATTTAGCCTCTAATCATACTTAATTTTCCATCTTTTTGTTGTTTTACTTGTTGCATGATTTTGATCACATGTACACATCAAAGATGAAGAAATGAGAATAATCCAACCCAAATCTGACCCTAGTTGGTTTCCCTGTTGATTTGCAATTGATATAGATTTGATTCTGGAGAAACTGAAGAAGACACTCCATGTCTTCATTTGTACACAGTGTGTAACTTTCTAGGAAGGACAGTCCTCAACACAAAGCAAAGCACATGGCATGTGTTATTTAACACATGGTGTGTATGTAACATACTCTAATCTTGATGTCTAGCTCAACCATCCCCGTCTTTAGGACCAATTTTTAATAATGTAAAATTCAATCCTACTTCATAAAATTTGATTAAATAATAGCAATTGGAGCCAAGAAAATGTAATGTTGCACCAAATAACCTTTATAAGATGTTAATGACTAATTCATCAATTTCTTCAATTGGGAGTTTGTGTAAATTCACCAATCATTTAGGTTTGACCCTAATTTGACACTAGAGTCATCCTAGGACTAGTGATAAAAGGAAATAAATAAAATAGGGGATAATATATCAAAATTTATGAAGGAATATATTGAATGATTAATAAAGACATTGAATATATCAATGAAGTAATAAACATACAA
This sequence comes from Alisma plantago-aquatica, assembly GCA_963693085.1. NCBI lineage: Eukaryota > Viridiplantae > Streptophyta > Magnoliopsida > Alismatales > Alismataceae > Alisma > Alisma plantago-aquatica. Next base: position 499,963,582 of record OY856411.1, read on the forward strand.
CCAAACAAATAAAATATCAAACATTTCCCAAAAATGAAGCTCATATTAAAATCTGATTCCTCATATCCTACTTAGTCTACCTAGTTAATTCCGTAGTCTTTGGGTGGCATTTACTCATTCAATTAATATAGTAAAGAAAACCATTAAAAACCTAATGTTTAATTTACATTAACATTGAAGTTACTACCCTATGTCACCGTTTCATTTTTAGTCTAGGTGTAACATGTGATTTACCCTCCTCCACATTACTAGCCATCTTCTTCGTGATGACTACCACAACCCATCTAGCGATCGACGATTTCTCTCGCCCTCTCCATGGTCTGCCTTCCTTCTCCTCCATCTTCTCGACTCTCTACATGATTGAATACATCTACAAACGGCCATTGGGATGAATATAACAGTAGTAACCCTCTCTTCTCTCTATTTTCATCCTCTTCCCCATGACCGCCAGCATATAACCCTAACGAATGTTTTATGGTCCTCTGCCGCCATCACTCAAGGAAGTACTGCCATGCCTCCTTCCCCTCTGCCTCATCTCTTCTGTGGCTTCCTGCAACCCTAGCCACCAGGTGCATCTCCTCTGATCCAAAAGATTCCACTCCACAGCCACAAGATCCAGATCTGGTCAAGATGTCAGTGAGTTTGAAGGTCATCGGGATCGTATCCGGTAGGGACACCACCACCGATTTGAACCCCTTATCATCTACCATTCTTCATCCTCCACCTATGCCGAGAAACACCAACAATGACAAGGGATGTCTGATAGCATTTAGCACCTCCAGGCAGTGCCATGTATGCCAATCTCCTTCTTCTTCCCCATCTCTACTTCTTTGACCTCGCCAACAACCTATGTGCGCCACCACCTCTGCCCCCCCCTTCTCTACTTAGATGCACTTGGTCGATCTCCATAGACACCTCTCTCATGCCCTGCAATCATTGTGTTTAAGCCACAATGAAGACACCACCAGAATTCTAGAGAGGCACACCTACAATGACGCCCTGCACCTACATTCCAGTCTTGCTGACGACTTGAAAGGCCATTGTAAGTAGTGCGAGAAACCTGCAACACCAGATGTTGTGCCATCACTTATCCTTATCACTTTGCTTTGTAGATGGTCATTATACAGAGGAAGTCCTAGATACCATCTTGCTTTGCTTCAAAGGTGCCATGGTTTTACAACTCACTGTCCACATGTTGTTGGATTCTCTAGTAACACAGTCCATCTTTAGAGAATGACTGTTACAACCCCAAATTTTGGGTTCATATGGTTGGAAATGCAATTTCTCCAATAAATGTATGATTATGGGAATTGTATAAATTATATGTATGGAATGGATTCCCTTTGCAATATTTTCTTTGTTCATTGGATTTTGTGGATCATAATATGTTAATGAGTCCAATATGATTAAAAGAAAAAGAAGAAATAAAATAATGAATAAATAAGAAAATAAATTGAGAAAATAATGAAAGTATGAGAAATATGTGGAAAGATGTGTAATTGACTCATCATGGATGATATTTCTAATTTTACAAGGTTCCTATTGGTAAAAGGAATCCAAATCAGGAATATAAAAGAATAGGAGAGAGAAAATATGCATAAAATATGCCTTAATAAGTGAATACTTGCTTATGAAGAAAAATCTCACATACTTTCGAGTTTGAGTCCCAAAGTTGTTACACAAGTAGGTAAATTCATCAAGGACTTTGGTATTAATTGGATAAGCAGTTTGAGAGATATGGATATTTCTAGTTTCCCTAAAGTGGAGGGATTTCCATTAAAATGTCACATTTTCAATGGGACTGGTTTTGGGCGTGTGTGATGAGGACTATGGATCTGAGATCCAATGGTGATCGGATCATCTTCTACCTTGAGCCAGTTCAGGAAAGGAATTGTATGCAGGTCAGGATCTGACATCCAATTCTATCTCCTCTCTTCACGATTTTCCCCAATTTCTTCTCCATTGGTTTCGAGAGGACCAAAAAAATCTAACGAGCCCTAATTTGGAGGCCTTCATAGCGTCTTTGGGAAATACCCAATTCCCATCCTCTTCAAGATTCTAGGGTGGTAGTAACACATCTAGTTCTCACCCCCTCTACCTATATAAGGTGTACTAACCCCAACCGAGAGGTGAGAGAGAGGGATCGCGACCCTCGACTGCACGGAGGGCACTGCCCTGCCTACGATTTCCTCTCTCGCCTGTTTACTCTACCGCCACAATAGATTTCAGGTGCACGATCCATGATCGTTTTGTGGTACCTATCAAGGACCACAACCTTTCTGAGAACCGTGGTGATTCTGTCGGATGCTCTGAGATCCTCAGAAGAACAACAACCTCACCAAAGTTGCCTCTATAAGTGGGACTGGGAGTACTCTATTTTGCCACAGAAAAAGAGCTCCACATCGGGAGTTAATGAGGGAGATGAGTGTGTGTGGAGAAGATTTGAGTTCTGGTCTAGGCAGACCCAAGAAAATGATCCATGAGCCAAAGGAAAAAAAGGGAATAGTGAGAAAAAGGATTGAAAAGGACATGTGACGCTCGGTTATTGGCCAAGGTAAGATTATTTTGCGTAAATCTAACTATTTATCGGTAACTCAGATTAAACAAGTAATATATGAAAATTGATCAAAAAAATATGTAGATTGCAATAAAAATAGATTTAGAGCATGAATTTGATCATAATTCGAAAAGTGGTTAAGTTGCTAACCTTAATGCTTTATAATGAGGGGGAAAAACCCTAACTTGATGATTCTATGGAATTGAGATGGGTAATCTATGGACATAATAACCTATCATTAATAAAAGGATGAATTAGATCTAAAAAGATGTTCTTTATGCATGGTTGGCTTAATGTAGGGCTCCATGTACATGAATATGCATTAATGGGCTTAGAAACCTTAATTTAGGTGAATATGACTTTTAATGGTTTTAATTGTGCAAACCCATGAATAAAATAGAGATCTGATGATCCTAAGCCAATTTGAGTATAAAATATCCTTAATGTGGATAATTTGAGCAATTAGGGTTTTTATTAGTAGAAAAAAGTATTTTAGGGTTTGTTGACCTAAAAAGGATAAAGTTTGAGAAATTGATTTAAGAAACCCTAATGCATACTAATGATACTTAGAAACATTGGAAAGGTGTCCCAAGTCAATAAGGAGTTGTTTGGGATACATTTGTGACAATTAGACATTATACATGTTTTCAGGATCATTGTTTGCTTGATTGATTGATTGGCTTGCTTGATTGGACATCTAGTTGGATTTGGATATATTGCTTCTTTGAGATCTCCAAAATAGGTATTTGGTTACGCTTATGACTAATCACTCTAGTTTCATGGTGATTGCCGAAGTTTTACCGGTTACTTGAAATTAACTGCTTGGTTGACATTTATTTCATGCAACTATAAAGAGACTATGGCTATCACCATAAGTATATGTGAATGACTAGATCAGATCCTAGTCCTCCTCTATAGCTTTGATAATGATGAGATGGATGATCTAGTACATGGTCTACCCTTGGGGTAGGATCATCAGGTTATCATGAGTCGATGTGTTGGTCTACCCTTAGGTAGGACCATATGACTACACATACCTATGTAGTGATCTACCTATAAGGTAGGATCATGGGAGTTAGTTGACATCTACCGTATGAGATAGGTTGTATCCATATCCACTGCAGGGATAGCACATAGGCAAGGATATGTAGGGATTGAGTAGTTATGTTTAATACGTAAAGTTTGATCTGTTAAGCAATTATTTGCTTGCATTATGTTGTTACAAATAGATGCAAATTTTTTGGTTCCCCCACATACCAATATAATTCATTATACTGACTGTTGTTTTGTTTTTCGCCATTTTAGGTTTAATAGAAAGTGGATAATCCTTTAAAGTGACATTGATGGAATAAAGCTTAATAAAGAATTGGAGGATTGTAGATAGATAGTTATTATCTAGGTAAAGTCCCTCAGATCCTATATTTTTCAAGGTATGAGAAAAGAATTTTTTATACTATTTCAAGCTTAGTTGTGGAAGAATTTATTAATTATTTTTTATTATTTGTAAAATCATTGATCCTATTTTGGGATAGCGGCTCTGACTTCTTGGTCTTCCTTAGTTGGGGGTTATCGGGAGGTGGGGTTGTTACATTTGGTATCAGAGCATGGTTTTTCATTAAATCTCTAATAATTATTAAATTTTACAAACTCTTTAGAACCCAAGGGAGTTATTAGAGGATTTTCCAATGATGGAGGTGTCTAGAAAAGGATCATGATCCAAAGGCTGACAAGATTTTCCTCTGCCCTGTTAGTCAGTCTATGAGGACTCCCGGATTCTATGTGACTGCCTGACCAAAATTAGAGGATTTGACTCAAAATAAGATACCTCTAGTCTTCTCTCATCTGTCTTCATCCCTTCTCTACCCCGTTAATTGAATAACTTTATGAGATTAGGGTTTTCTCTGTCTCCACCACCCTCCTAAGTTTTGGGGTTAAGAATGATAAGGATCAAGGAATCCTCCACCAAATAATATAAAGCATGTAAGAAAGATGTCATGGACATAAGATTGATAATTAGAAACTCAGACTGAGTTTAGTTACATGCTGAGGTTGCATGGCATGTGTTGTTGTGTTCATGATGACCTCTCAGGAGAACACTAAGATTAGACCATCCCATAGGATGAGGTGGAGAGTGATAGTCTTGGAGGAAGAAGCCTCCAAGAAGAGGAAGAGACCTGACACATCCTCTGAGGATGATGCTCAACCCAATACCATAAGTAGTGGATAGACAAAGAGAAGACACAATGAGTTGGATATGTAGTGACCATGCATGTATGTACGTGGGTTTGGTGTGCATGCTTTACGTAGAGGTTTTGAGTACACATGAGAATCCTAGACTATGAGTGGTTGTTTGGCCCTAGTGCCTTTTGGTGACCTGACCTTAGGTGGGTCATACCTGTTTGGGTGACGGATAGTTCCCTCATTGAGAGGGTTGATGGTGACTGTATAGGAACCCTAACGGGAATATATGAATAGGGAGAGGCACACACCTACATATAAAAGAGTGGCAATAGGTTTTAGACCTAAGCCAGATAGGTTATGCATGAGTCTTTATGAGATGAGCATGCAGAGCTTTGAATAATCTTCGTCGAACATAGGTCTTGATAGTATGTTTCACCAAGTAGGGATAAATGTGTATCCTTAAGAGCTTGACCCATCTTCTAAGAGAGAATCCCCAGTGGTAGGATCAGTTGTAGGGTTATCTCTAGAGAGAGATAGCAAGACCCGATGAGGAAGGTTGGAGGCCTTGACTCTGAGACATGAGGAAACATGAGAAGTTGGGTATGGTATGGCCCGGAATGGACGACCCTAAGTAGATAGAAGTGGTTGTCCCATGCATGATCCTTGGAGGCTTGTTGTACGTTGGATGCCTTTAGAGGAACCCAAACCTAGAAGAGAGAAAGAGGCTTTGTGAACAAACGTACAGATGATATAAGTGCCTACCTTTTAGGTGTAGGAAGGAGAGTTCCAAAGACCCTAAAGAGGTGTGGGATCACACCCAGTTGGTTGTTCGAATGTAGGACTCTAAAGGTTGTTCACGTGGATGAGTGTTAGGATGTATATGCCCTATCTGGCATAGGTTTGGTTCAGGGTTGAACAACTGAGCAGCAGTTAGACAACTGAAGCATAAGAGGTGAACCTGGGGTTCCTAGACCAAAGAGGGGAAGTAGTAGTATCTGGTGCACATGATGCTCACGATGAAGTTTGAGTTCATGGTATTTGAGTATGGCACCCCCCTCATGTTTTAGTGTAAAAGGAAACCCCACCGCATCTGAGATATATGTTTGATAAACCCCTCACACAAGTTGGTAACATATGTATATGTGATACTGGTCCAACCTTAAGGAATGATGAATTCATATGACCTACCAAGGAACTTAGCATGGCTTAGTAGGTTGTCTTCTTTCTAGATACGTGCATAAAAAGCATGATAGGGCTAAGCATATACATGATGATGTAAACCTTGGAGGTAAGGACGTTTGTGACCTTTGTTACTATCAAGAGATAGTTTTCTCCCATCCTGGTAAGGGACCCTTCATGTAGGGTGAATACCAGCTTTTGTTTAGGTTTGAGGTAACCTAAAGAAGTCTCTGATAAGAGCTTGATGAGCAAAGGGTAAGAGCACATCATGTGAGCATGAATCTTGGACCCATGTGTGACCATCTCTGAGGGGCATGAGGATATGTTGCCATGGAGGTAACATGTATGGGGCCAGACTGAGATAGATAGGTCGCCATGATTCTCGTGAAAGGAATATAAGTTTTACCATGAGTTCCAGAGAGATGATAGAGATCTGGGTGAGGATTCAGGTTTGAGATGTGCCATGATGGAATCCTAAGTCAATACTAAGGTCAAGTAGGGATAAGACTGATGGGAGTAGGAGTTGTCTGTTCCCTGAATGCACAAGACCATAGGGTCGGGAGGTAACAACTACATTTACCTGAGGCCCATGGGTTATGAGGTTGGCCACCTTCATGAGTTCATAGGGCCTAAGCGGTAAATGTGAGAGGCACTCCTTAGATGCATAAGGGTTAGATTACCACAAAAGTACCGACACCCTAAGGACCTTGAGGTAATGACTAAGGATTGTACATAAGAGAGATGTTAAGATCCAGAGGTGATGGGAAAAGTCTTCCCATGGGTGTAGACCCATAAGGGAGATGTTCATGGTGAGGAGTTATGGGAAGTATGTTTCAACTTATATTGGGAAGAGTGATGTCTATGTGTGATGCACCATCTCTACTCTTAGAATGGGATGAACTTTGTATTTGGACTGTAGCCAAATGCTTATTTCATCTTGTTATGGGTGTGAGAGACAGGACAAAATGCATGCCATATACTAAAGATAGAGGTGATATGAGTTGAAACCCTTCAATGATGGTTAAGGATTGAAGGAAGTACCACACCCTTTGGAGAATATATTGGATGGGTGATTTGAGAGCATACAAAGAAAAAGGGTAATATGAGAACGTAGCTATCCAAAGTAGTTAGAATCTTTGAGTTACCAGTTTGGGTTTGATAACTGAGATGATGAGCTCAGAGTTCTCTTGACGTAGATAGACCTAAACTCGAGACAAGGATGATGAGTGGATTATATGAAGGTCGATGTATTCACCATCTCCTGGTATATAAGGAAGTTTATGTGATAATGAGATGTTCTTAGCTGAGTACAGCTCAGGTGTACAACTATCTTGTTTAGCCAGTAGAGAGACTAGAAGAGGTTGCTAGGTGAACCATGTGTTCGTTAGAAGATGAGACATGTGTGGCTAATACCCAGATACAACCAGACCCATTGGTCAAGTTGGTGGATACTCAGTTAGCTGACCCAGAGCTTAATGATATAAAAGGATTGTTATAAGAACCTCGGATACACCTCTCAGGCCTAGAAGGTGGTGAAACCCACCACTAGAGTGTTCTAGGGTTTTGAGGATTCACCATGAGGAATCATGTCATGCAAGAAGCTCATGAATTAATTACACCATACACCGCAATACTATCAAGATGGTTAAGGTTTGTGGTGGTACTTGGAAGAAGGATATAGAGTTGCATGTGGCCAGTTGACCTACATGCCATAGGGTGAAGGCTGAACACTAGTAACCTAGTAAGTTGCTACAGATAATGAAGAGTCTCCAAGAGGGAATGGGAGCAGAGCACCATGGACATTGTGGCGGGTCTCCCTTGATCCAAGAGAGCTCATGAAGCAATGTGGGTTATGGTAGATCGCCTTACCAAGTCAACACATTCTAGTGTGACCAATCTGGTTGAACCATATATATTTATATATATATATATATATATATATATATATGAGAGAGAGGTGGTTCGACTGCATAGTGATTTGAGTTCAAATGGACTTGAGTATGGCCTTAAGTTTGCTTCCATGTTGTGGAAGTAGGTGTAAGAAGAACTCGATACAAGATTAAAGTTTCCTGCAGCATATCACCCCCTGACTGATGGACAGTCAAGAGAGTATGAGCCAGACTCTAGAAGGTCTGATGAGAGCATATGTGCTCATTCAAGGTGATTCATGGGAGAATTTCCTACCCCTAGAAGAGTTTGTTTATTATGATAGCCACCATAGCCAGTATCGAGATGTATGAGGCTTTGTAAGGGAGGTCGTGTCAGTCACCGCTTCACTTAGATGATGTTGGTGAGAGGACCTTGTGAAGGCTAGAGAGAGACCATAGTGTATGAAAATGAAGTCACTTTGATCGAGCAATGGATTTGAAAGCCCAAGATCAACAAGAGTCATGAGTTGATGTGAAGCAGACTGACATGCAGTTCACTGTGAGTGAATATGTGTTATATAAATCCGACCCCTCCGAGCCATAGCTAAGGAAGCTGAGTCCCCGATACATGGGTCCATTTGAGATGGATTGGTGGAGATGCTTATGTTTAGCCTTACCCCTCAGGATAATATGATGTATGATGTGTTGCATGTGTCTGATCTAGAGCACTATGTGAGGTACCTGAGCCATGTGTTGAGCATTGAACCTATTGAACTCCAAGGGAGGCTAACTTACCTTAAGTCACCTATGAGGGTACAAGATACTGAGGTCATAGAGAGCTCAAGAGTAAAGAATGGAAGATGATAAAGGTTCTCTGGAAGCACCATGGAGAGGATGAAGCCACATGGGAGCCAATGATGGATGTGGAAAAGTCTTATCCTGAACTGTTTGTATGTTTGGTGGAATTTTGAGGGAAAAATTCCTATAAGAGGGGAAGGATGTTACAGCCCCAATTTTTGAATTCATATGGTTGGAAATGCAATTTCCCCAATAAATGTATGATTATGGGAATTGTATGAATTATATGTATTGAATGGATTCCTTTTGCAATATTTCCTTTGTGCATGTGATTTCGTGGATCATAATATGTTAATGAGTCCAATATGATTAAAAGGAAAAAAAGAAATCAAATAAAGCATAAATAAGAAAATAAATTGAGAAAATAATGAAAGTATGAGAAATATGTGGAAAGAAGTGTGATTGACTCATCATGGATGAGATTTCAAACCCATAAGGTTTCTATTGGTAAAAGGCAAATAAGGAATATAAAAGAATAGGAGAGAGAAAATATGCATAAAATATGCCTTAATAAGTGATAACTTGCTTATGAAGAAAAAGCTCTCATACTTTCGAGTTTGAGTCCCAAACTTGTCACACAAGTAGGTAAATTCATCATGGACTTTTTGATAAATAGATTTCAGGTGCACGATCCATGATCACTTTGTGGTACCTATCGAGGACCACATCCTTTTTGAGAACCGTGGTGATTCTGCCGGATGCTCTGAGATCCTCAGAAGAACAACAACCTCACCGAAGTTATCTCTATAAGCGGGACTGGGAGTACTCTGTTTTGCCACAGAAATAGAGCTCCATGCCAGGAGTTTGTGAGGAAGATGAGTGCGTGCGGAGCAGATTTGAGTTCCGGTCTAGGCAGACCCAAGCAAGGGATCCATGAGCCAAAGGAAAAAAGGGAATAGTGAGAAAAAGGATTGAAAAGGACATGTGGCGCTCGGTTATTGGCCAAGGTAAGATTATATTGTGTAAATCCTAACTATTTATAGGAAACACGGATGTAAACAAGTAATATATGAAAATTGATCAAAAAATTAGGTAGATTGCAATTAAAATAGATTTAGAGCCTGAATGTGATCGTATTTTGAAAAGTGGTTAAGTGTCTAACCTTAATGCTTTATAATGAGGAAAAAAACCCTAACTTGATTATTCTATGAAATTGAGATGTGTAATCTATGGAGATATTAACCTATCATTAATAAAAGGAAGAATTAGATCTAAAAGGATGATCTTTATGCATGGTTGGCTTAATTTAGGGTTCCATGTACATGAATATGCATTATTGTGTACAGAAACCTTAATTTAGGTGAATATGACTTTTAATGGTTTTAATTATGCAAACCCATGAATAAAATAGAGATATGATGATCCTATGCCAATTTGAGTATAAAAGATCCTTAATGTGGATAATTTGAGCAATTAGGGTTTTTATGAGTAGAAAAACATATTTTAGGGTTTGTTGACCTAAAAAGGATAAAGTTTGAGAAATTGATCTAAGAAACCCTAATGCATAATAATGAGACTTAGAAACCTTGGAGATGTGCCCTAAGTCAATAAGGAGTTGTTTGGGATATGTTTGTGACAATTTGACATTATACATGTTTTCAGGATCAATGTTTGCTTGATTGATTGATTGATTGGCTTACTTGATTGGACATCTAGTTGAATTTGGATATATTTCTTCTTTGAGATCTCCAAAATAGGTATGTGGTTACGCTTATGACTAATCACTCTGTTTTCACGGTGATTTCCGAAGTTTTACCAGTTTCTTGAAATTAACTGCTTGGTTGACATTTATTTCATGCAACTATAAAGAGACTATGACTATCACCATAAGTATATGTGCATGACTAGATCAGATCCTAGTCCTCCTCTATAGCTTTTATGATGATGAGATGGATGACCTAGTACATGGTCTACCCTTGGGGTAGGATCATTAGGTTATCATGAGCCGATGTGTTGGTCTACCCTTGGGTAGGACCATATGACTACACAACCCTATGCAGTGATCTACCTGTAAGGTAGGATCATGGGGGTTAGTTGAGATCTACCATATGAGAGAGGTAGTATCCATATCCACTATTGGGATAACACAGAGGCAAGGATATGTAGGAATTGATTAGTTATGTTTAATACATAAAGTTTGATCTGTAATTTTATTTAATTATACCTATTTTATAATTGAAACTATAAATATAACTTGTAACGTAATTCCATTAGATTAGACTTGGCAATTATATCAAGGTTCATAATGTGATTCTTATTCAAATATATGAATAACATATCAACCAATACTAGCATGCATGATAAATAAAAATGTATACTAATGACATTATAGGTAATAGGTAGTATCATATACTCACTTAGTACGTCTATAAACCCTAATATTTAATTAGATGAAGAAACTATGCTAAGAACATTGTGTATAACTAAACTAGGAATGCGTACACATGTTCCACGTGGTTTGACTAACATACTTAATGTGTTTCTTGGATGAAAACCTAGCTTTTTGTATCAAAGTATATCAATTGAGTTAACCTTTATGTGTGAAAACTAGGTATGTACTCACTCCCTATTTATAACTGGGCATTTATATGACTAAATTTTCCCATAATGAGGAAACTTTTGCAATACTTTCTCTTGTTCCATTTGTTGGACAATTCATATACTCTCCATTGGACTTATTGTTATTCTTCAGAAACTACTATTATCATGTTGAGGTCAATGACCCCACTTGCTATTGTGTTTAAATCATGCCATGTATGTTTGTGAAAGGTGTATCTTGCCACTCTATTCATGCATGTTAGATAATTTGACTAGTTTAACTATAATAGATGCTTATGCATAACCATTAGGGTATGCATTCCTACCTAGGGTATGTGTTTCTACCCTTATATATAGAGAGGTGTGTGTTTTCGCCTAGTATGTGCTTTTTCACCCATTTTACTTAGGCCAATGACTTAGTGGTGTCATGTCCCTACTATAGTTACTTTAGTCCAATATATCTGCATGCAAATATTTGTTGTGATACTGATGATTGATTATAAAAATAATCATTGTTTAACACTTTACTTATACTTCCTCATTCTTTTAAAAAATCTTTCTCTTGTTACTTCTCATTGTAACTTACCTAATTTTTATGCCCCTTTTTTATGGGAACATCTTACTTTATTTTTAATGCCCTATTTAATAATCTAATGTACATACTCAGCATTTTCTGATTAATATCTTGTTTTCCTATTTTTCTGGGTGTTCCCTTCACCCAAATATAGGTGCTTTATAGGGTAAAGACTCGGGATGATCATGAGCTAATTGGTAGACATAAGGACAACTTGAGAACCTTATTACCCTTTGCCTATGGGCTTATGTGTATATAGATGTCACTTTTTCAATTTATGTATCACCCTTTATGGTGAGAAAGAAATGTACATGGAAACATTTTGTAACTTTGAAAATAGTTATGTTTTTCGCTGCTTAAATATTTAATGGCTTATATTTGTACCATTGAATGGGCCCACTATCGGGTCCCCCTCCTTATAGAATGGTATCAGAGCCTAAGCAGTTGGTAACTAGACTATTTCAAGTTATCCTAGGTTGTTCCTTAGTAGGTAGGTAACCCTTTATAGGTTTTTGTCATACCTAAACTAGAATGGTGTTTACCAATTAGGGTTTCATCTCCTATCTAATTTAGTAGTATATATGTATCTCAAACAAAGTATCTGGGTGACCTAGTTTTGGGTAAACTCTTATCAATCCTACCTCTCTTTATAGGTATAACCTTCTATACGTAAATGTTGACTCTCCTAGGAAGTAGCCTCTACCTCCCACCTTAGAGGACAATTCATCTAATATAGTGAGTAGGTTGACTTGAACTCACATACATGTGTGTCACCTTAATACAAGTCATTGAGCCTTTTGCTTTTGATGTTTTATAGCATGCCCATGATATGTGCATTATGTGGTCTGATCATGCATGGATACAAACTTAGAATATTGACCCGAGTTTTGGATTTTGAGATGTTTTATGATAGCAAGTGATGATACGAACTAGATCCTATAGTGTTAGACTTGTCTTTTCTATAAAATGTAGTTATATCCACATAGTTTTGCTTGAGACTCACCATCCAAGGGTTGAATACTATCCTAGTTGAACTTGTGATATCTCCTAAATAATGGTTTGCTAAAGAAAGATATAGGTTTCAAGTAACTATCCTTGGGATCCTATCTCTCACATATCCATAAGGCAGGAATTATCATGTAGTTGGATCAGATAATAAAACTTTGTGATGTTATTTTTCCTTGAAGGCATATTGTGGCTTAGTCATGTTTGGAAGCCACAGTGGACCCTCTTTTCTTGAAACTCTAGATGTACACTGACACTTAGGTTATGTGAGATAGATACATCTAGGGTGGTTGATCCTTAAAAAAATGACCACTCTCTCATCGTTATTGTGTAATTCATTTACCTGACATGTGAGACGAGGAGTGGTTGACTATCTAGTTCACCTGTGATTGTAATGATACAATAGAAGTAGAAACCCTAATCTCTTCTTATTATGGTTTTCACAATCTTATAAATAAATGGTGTTTTGGTTTGTCATTGCCTCAGTCAAGATTGAGAGAATGGTGGAATAGTGGAGGTCATGCCTAGTAGGACCAACTAGAAATTAATAACATGCTAGGAGAAATTTGTATCCCTCCTCATCTAGAATTTAGATATGCTTGTTGTGTTCATGGGGGATGTGTGTACAGAAGCCTCTCCTATGAAGATGTCTAATGTAGGGCGATAGCATATGTTGTATGTGCTAGAAAGTGGTTTACTTGGTTCACGGATTGATTTTGGTACCATTTTTTGTTTCCATCGCAAGAGTTTTCATCATCAAAAAGTATTTTCATTATAATATAAATATATATATAGAAATATTTTTTAGAATTCATCGATGGTATTGGAACCAACTCACCACCACAAGAAAGTTGTAGTGATGATAGATAGGCCTTATTAGTGTAGTAGATCGTTAGAAAATACCCTATGATTGGTTAGGTATAACATGTAATCTAGCACTAAGTGAGAAGTAGTAAGTAAGAAGAATAAGTTTGGATATGAATGACCTACCTCTACTATTTCTCACAGTAAGTTAGATTGTAGACTAACCCTTTGAGATATTCATTCACACATGCATTTGGAGTGCAACTTAACTAAAGGACTATATCAACTTAATATTTTATATAACATGTAATACTTGGGTAATTACCTCAACTAAAAGTCATACACATATGATGACTCCCTAATTGTGGTAATGAAACCTCTCAAAGATGGATACATTGAATGTTAATGGGATAATCTAAAATAAATCAATACAAAATTTGTACTCATATGTTAGCTAAGTCTCTAGGTGGGTGAGCCCTATTGGTTGATGTTAGTCATAATGGTGCTTTAGTACATGATTGAGTGGATTTCAGGGATGAAATCCTCTTTAAGAGCTAGAGTGTTGTAACATACTCGAATCTTGATGTCTATCTCAACCATCCTCGTCTTTAGGACCAATTTTTAATAATGTAACATTCAATCCTATTTCATAAAATTTGATCAAATAATAGCAATTTGAGATAAGAAATGTAATGTTGCAACAAATAACCTTTACATAATGTTAATGACTAATTCATCAATTTCTCCAATTGGGAGTTTGTGTAAATTCACCAATTATTCCAGTTTGACCCTAATTTGACACTAGAGTCATCCTAGGTCTAGTGATAAAAGGAAATAAATAAAATACATGATAACATATTAAAATTTATGAAGGAATATATTGAATGATTAATAAAGACACCGAATATATCAATGAAGTAATAAACATACAACCAAACAAATAACATGTCAAACATTTCCCAAAAAAAGCTCATATTAAAATCTAATTCCTCATATCCTACTTAGTCTACCTAGTTAATTTCATAGTCTTTGGGTGGCATTTACTCATTCAATTAATATAGTAAAAAAACCATTAAAAACCTAATGTTTAATTTACATGAATCAACTCATTGAAATTACTACCCTAAGTCACTGTTTCATTTTTAGTCTAGGTGTAACATGTGATTTACCCTCATATGCATTACTAGCCATCTTCTTCACGATGACTTCCACAACCCATCTAGTGATTGACAGTTTCTCTTGCCCCCTCCTTGGTCTGCCTTCCTTCTTCTCCATCTTCTCAACTTTCCACATGATTGAATACATCTACAAACGGCCACTGGGCTGAATATAATAGTAGTAACCCTCTATTCTCTCCATCTTCATCGTCTTCCCCGTGGCCACCAGCATATAACCCTAATAGATGTTTCCTGGTCCTCTGCCGCTACCACTCAGGGAAGTACTGCTCGGCCACCTTCCCCTCTTCCTCATCTCTTCAATGGCTGCCTACAACCCTAGCCACCAGGTGCATCTCCTTAGATCCAAAAGACTCCATTCCACAGCCACCAGATCCAAATCCATTCGGGATGTCAGCAATTTTGAAGGTCATCAGGATCGTATCTGGTAGGGACACCACCACTGATGTGAACCCCTTATCATCTACCATTCTTCCTCCTCCACCTATGCCCAGCAACACCAACAACGACAAGAGATGCTTGATAGCATTTAGCACCTCCAGGCAGTGCCCTATCTTCCAATATCCTTCCACCTCCCCACCTCTACTTCTTAAACCTCACCAACAACATGTGTGTGCCACCACTTGTACCTCCTCCCTCTTCTCTACTCAGATGCACTTGGTCAATCTCCATAGCCATCTCTCTTATGCCCTGCAACCATTATGTTTAAGCCATAATGAAGACACCACCAAAATTCTATAGAGGCACACCTGCAACGACGCCCTGCACCTACAGACCAGTCTTTTCGACGGCTTGAAAGGCCATTGTAAGTAGTGTGAGAAACCTACAACACTAAAAGTTCTACCATTACTTATCCTCATCACTTTTCTTTGTATATGGTCATTAGACAAAGGAAGTCCTAGCCACCATCTTGCTCTGCTTCAAAGCCACCATGGTTTTGCAACTCACTGTCCAAATATTTTTGGATTCTCTAGTAACACAATCCATCTTCAAAGAATGACCCAGCCGCCTCACTAGTTCTGTCCACTTCCAACACAGACCTCTACCACCATGGGGTTAGTAGCATAATTGGGGAAGTATCATTGTGATTAGAACTCACCTATAGGCACTACACATCTACTAACAGGTTCTGCAAAGGTGCAAGGTCCCTTGAGAAGATACCTTAGTCTGAAGATTCTCTAGTTTGACTTTCACTCTTGAAAAACGTCCCTCAAGCAAATATTTCTGGTAAATACCCTAATCTATACGTGCACACATGTTAACACTGTATTCTAATATTACTCCTTGATTTAGTGCTCCTTCATTCACCCTGCTATTTGTGCCACTGATTTCCTGATTAGGTACATACCTTTATGATGTTAACTACATGCAAGAACTGGGACTAGAAATATAACTTGTAACATAATTTCATTAGATCAGACTTGATAATTATATCAAGGTTCATAACGTGAATCATATTCAAATAGATGAATAACATAGTCAACCAATATTAGCATGCATGATAAATATAAATTTATATTAATGAAATTATAGATAATAAGTAGAAATACTCAAACTCAAATCCTAATCATAACAGTGGACTTTGTTTTGTAATATATATTAATTCATTGATAAAAGTTAGATATGGAGATGTGATGTCATGATATGAAGATTTGTAACACCTTTTTGCACATCCAAAACCCTAGATACCTATATATGAATACATATTTGATGGTAATTGGATGATACCATGGGTAAACACACTAATATGCTAACAAGGAGGTTAGGAATGATATCAAAACATATAGTTATAGACATGTAAGACTTCAATGGGAGGAATGTGTAATATTACCCACAAATATATGTAATCCAGACATAATTTGGCTTACATGACCAAGATGGATCTCTTAATAAATCAATCTTCCCCATTCATCTCTACTAAATGATACTAGTCAATGTATGTGGTAATATGCTATCCATCTATTAAGGGAACTCTAGTAATTATGTAGACTCATATGTGAAATCACAAAGTGGATATTTACCAAGGAATTAAGGATGTAAAACTTATTGATGATAATAATTTATCACATTTAATTGAATACCCTAGATCCATATGTATGTTTACATATTTGATGATTGGAGGCATACATATTAATACCAACATGTATTTGTAATCTAAATATATTTGGACTCATGTGTCTAAAGGAGAATCTTAGAACCAAAGTTGATATAGGAATCATATACTCACTTAGTACGTCTATAAACCCTAATATGCAATTAGATGAAGAAACTAGGCTAAGAACATTGTGTATAACTAAACTAGGAATGCATACACATGTTCCACGTGGTTTAACTAACATACTTAATGTGTTTCTAGAATGAAAACCTAGCTTTGTGGACCAAAGTATATCAATTGAGTTAACCTTTATGTGTGAAAATCAGGTATCACTCCCTATTTATAAGTGGACATTTATTTGACTAAATTTTCCCATAATGAGGCAACTTTTGCAATACTTGCTCTTGTTTCATTTGTTGGACAATCCATATACTCTCAATTGGACTTATTGTTATTCTTCTAAAACTACTATTATCATGTTGAGGTCAATGACCCCACTTGCTATTGTGTTTAAATCATTCCATGTATGTTTGTGAAAGGTGTATCTTGCGACTCTATTTATGCAAGCTAGATAATTCGACTAGTTTAACTATCGTAGACGCTTATGCATAACTATTAGGGTATGCGTTTCTACCCTTATATACATAAAGGTGTGATTTTCCTCCTAGGGTGTGTTTTTCCACACATTTTACTTAGGCCAATGACTCAGTGGTGTCATGTCTCTACTATAGTTACTTTAGTTCAATATATTTGCATGCAAATATTTGTTGTGATACTGATGATTGATTATGGCAAGAATCATTATTTAATGCTTTACTTATACTGCCTCATTCTTTTGAAAAATCTTTCTCTTGTTACTTCTCATTGTAACTTGCCTAATTTTTATGGCCCCTTTTTTTATGGGAACATCTTACTTTACTTTTTAATTCCCTAGTTAATCTTCTACTGTACATACTCAAATTTTGTTGAATTGTATCTTGTTTTCCTATTTTTCTGGGTGTTCCCTCCACCCAGATGTAGGTGCTTTATAGGGCAGAGACTCAGGAAGATCGTGAGCTAATTGGTTGACATAAGGACAACTTGAGATAACCTTGTTACCCTCTGCCTATGGGATTATGTGAATATATATGTCACTTTTTCATTTTATGTATCACCCTTTATGGTGAGAAAGTATTATACATGGAAACATTTGGTAACTTTGAAAATAGTTATGTTTTTTTCTACTTAAATATTTCATGGATTATATTTGTACTATTGAGTGGGCTCACTATCAGATCCCACTCCTTACAGTGTAAGTTTCCAGAGGACTACGTACACAACTGCATAACAAAAGACATGGCATGCCATTCATCCAGACACGACATGTGCGCACATTCAAAATCAAAATTTAATATTCTGCCAAAGTACACGACATGTGCCATCTGCCCCAGGCCAACTTTAGTTGTACCTACACTGCTTGTCTCTATTTGAACATGCAGTTTACTTATCACAAAAGAGAAGTTCAAGTGACAGTTGCACTGCGCCACACGGCGTGTCTTCACAAAGACACTCTATGTCTTCACAAAGACACCCGATGTCTTTATTAGTTTTCTACATACTTTATAAACAACTGCTACTCATTTTAAAAATGAGTGCAACCACTTGGGGTGGTTATCACTCATAATTTGAAGAACTTTTGGACTAGAGAGAGTTGTGTAGAAAAAGAGGGGCGATTTTGGAGAAGAAGGTGAGGTTTCTTGAGAAAGAACCTCCATTCTTCATCATTTCCTTCCCCTTTTCTCCTCTAAGGGTGTAGCTGAGCTTCTCTACTCCGGCTGAGATTCTCAGGAGAGAGAATAGTCTGATTTGGAGTTGCTACAAGGGTGGAACTTCATCCTCAAGATAGAGTTTTACTCTTTCCACTCCGCTCTTGATTACTTTTAGCTTTTCATCTCTCTAAATATGGACAACTCTGAAAATTCTACAATGTACTTGTATTTCTTCATTATGTACGAGTAGAACCCTTTTTATTGGGCATGGAAGAGTAGCTCCCATGCCATGACTCATTTGATATTATAATTTGTATCTACTATTAGTTAATTTTCTTCTCCATGAGTTTTATGGTGTTTAATTGCATGTATGCTTGACGACCCAATTGTACATGTTTTATGCTTCTTTGTGCTATTTGGGAGAATGTATGAGGGAGTAAGGAGTATATCTCATAGAAACATGCTCTTAACCACGAGTGAATCTAAGAATGTTGAGGATCCAAGGTTGGGTTTGAATCTAATAATAGACATGGGAGTGCTATGTGAAGATAAGAACCATCTCATGTCACTGGGAGGTGTATGATGACGGCAACCTCCTTTGCAAATTAATTGACATGTTTAATTTCATAATTACTCATGATGTGATAGTATGGAGGTGAAATCTTATGTCCAAGATCTCCTAAGTTTGACCCAAATTCTCTTAAATTAGTTCTTGCACTTTACTTTGCTAGTTAGTTAATCATAATCAAAGTCAACTTTTATAAAACGGCCTAGATTGTTGAATAGTGACACACTTGCGGCTAACAATACCATGATCCTTGGACGACCTGGATAGTACTATGGGCACCCGTATACTTACATGGTAGTATTCGAGTTAACAAATATTATAACTTGATCACGTAGCTAACAAGTTTTTGGCACCATTGTTAGGGAGAATTAATACCTTTATTAGAGTAAGAAGTGATAGCTAGTAAGTGAGACTAGATCACTCATCATACTTCATCATTCCACCGCCATTCACATCATCTATTTCATCTTCCATTGGTTGTTGAGTGTTCACATTACTTGTGAATTTGCATGACTTTATGCGGAGATCTTAGTGTGGTCTTCAACCATTAGTGTTCTTAGACCTAGATATTGAACATACTTTGAGAAGCCATAGAAGAGCAAGAAGAATTGAAAATGCTCCCAATTTGGGAGATTCACAACCATCAAAACCTTCACCGCCATCTTCACCGCACAATCAAGAACCAATCATGGAAGACAACCGTCCTCTTAAGGATATTTCTGTTCCACCTGCAATCAACATCAATGGGGCTATCAAGAGTCTATATATTGAGGCAAATAACTTCTCCATTAGCCCAACAATAATGTAAATGATTCATAAAACCATTTTGGGGGAACTCCTATGGAAGACCCCAATCTTCATGTTGCTGAATTTCTACAATATCTCAATATGTTCAAGATAAATGGTGTTTCTCCTGATGGTATACACCTACTATTATTTCTATTTTCACACTAGGATAGAGCCAAGGCATGGCTCTCTTCTTTAACAAGGAACTCAATCAACAGTTGGGATGAACTACTCAAAGTTTTTCTAGCCAAGTACTTCCCACCTAGCAAGACAGCTCAGCTAAGGAGTCAATTGACTAACTTCACTCAACAGGATGGAGAGACTCTTTATAATTCATGGGAGAGGTTCAAAGACCTCCAACATCTTTGTCCTCGTCACAGTCTTAGCAATTGGCTGCTTCTCCAAACATTCTATTATGGGGTTTATTATAACACCATGATGTCTATAGATGTTACAACCAATGGAGATTTGATGAACAAATCTTATAGGGAGGCCTATGCAATCATATAAGATATGGCAATCAACCATTTCTAATGGGGTACTGAAAGGACTACTCAGTCACCATCATCCTCTGTTTCTTCTGGGAAGCAAGTAGGCGTCCATGCTATTGAATTTGTTGATCTGATTTCTGCAAATCTAGACGCCTTCACTCAAAAGTTTGAAAGGTTGACTACTCAATCAACTCAACATGTGAATCTTATTTGTCATGCGAACCAAGATTTGGGGCAGGTAGCTTCTCCTAGCTACCCTTCTTTATTTCCTTCTCAAGAGACTGTAGAGTAATGCAACATGGTAGGCATCTATGGGAACAAACAACTCTACAATCCATATTCCAATACCTACAATCCAGGTTAGAGAGATCATCCCAATTTTTCCTACCGCAACAACAACACTCAAAATCCCTAACCACTCCAGAATAATCAACCTCATCATGTTAGGAATAGACCTTCTGCAAGCAACAATCCTCCAAGATTCAATAACAACAAACCGAAATTCCAATAAACTCCAACCATACTCAAAACCCAGTCTTGAGTCACTCCTAGAGAACTTTTCCTCATGCCAGATTAAGCAGAATGAAGAATTCTGCCAACAAGGATGGTCAATGAAAGACACCATCCAATAGATTTTAGACAAGTTGGATGGCATAGCTGCACACACAAAGATGTTGGAGAATCAAGTTTCTCAACAAGCCCTTGCAAACCAACAAACTCCTCTAGGATCTCTTCCATGCCAGCCTAAATTGAACCCAAAAGTTAAAGGAAAGTCTATTGCATCCAGATCCTTCTCTGGAGCACACTGAAGAAGAAGATTGAAGATTCTTACTCCAGACTCTAAATGGAGGACCTTGTGGGAGTTGACCCCACATTAGGATAGATTTCCTTATTTAGCATTAATTAAGAACAGATTTATTCCCAAGATAAATTTTTTATGGGTGATTATAATAATTTAGACCCCCCATAGCTATATGTCATCATCTCTGTAGGTGCTCAGCAAAAAAAAAAGATAAGTTGTACAGAAATTTAGTGAGACACAACATGCATTTTTAGGTACACACCGAGTCCACTTTCACAGATGGAAGATTCAAGAAAAACTCCAGAACACACAATGTGTTCCTTATGCGAAACGCCATGTACGACTATAGAAATCAGCTGCTGGAAACTCACACGACATGTCTTTATTTGAACACATCATGTTCTCGTAAGTTCAAAGAAGCCATGGTCCCCTAGAATCCTATACATGTCTTAATTTGAACACACTATGTAACATAGTTCATTAGAATATCAAAGGGACTCACTATAATCTTACATGGCATGTCTTTATTTGCACACGGTGTGTTCTTATCAGTTCAGAGAACTTCAAGGCTCCAAGAAACTTACATGATGTGACTTAATCGCAATATGACATGACATCTTCAATCAAGGTGAATATCAAACAGAGCATATGATTTGTACATTGGATCACACTGTGTCCTTAAAAAGACACACCGTGTCCAAGCATCAAAATTCAGGTTTCAACCCTAACCCAAGCCGCCGACTTCATTTTACCCCAAATCTCAGTCGTGTTCAAGAGCTCTCAGTCATGTGCGAGTTGTCTTCAGCCGTGTTCATCATCTCCAAGCAGCTCTCCGTTCACCCCCCTCGTTTGCCCACCGCATGCCTCCGTTGCTCGTCATAGCAAGCTCCTCCTCTATCTATGCAAGCTCTCCATCCTTTTCCCCAAGTCTCTGCTCCCTCCCTCGGTTCTCATCTTCACCAACAAACTTCTTCTCTAGTAGACTCCTTCTTCGGCAGACATGTTCACTAAGAGGGTCATCAACAAGCCACCAATCTACATACAAGACACCACCAAAAGCATCCTCCACCTCCATCTTCACCTTCATGTGTAGATTCAGTGTCAAAGAACAAGATCATCCAAGCGCCTCCATCTTCCCCAACCTCCGAACATGCCAGATCTATAGGTACACAGTGTGTAGTTCCTTGAACACAATGTTTTTTCTAGTGCATTCACCACAACCCACCACCTTCTACTACTAGAAGACACATCATGTCTTTTCCAGAACACATAGTGTCACATCAGTTTAGTTCGGTTCATCTTCACACTTCTATCAAAAGACACACTGTGTCCCAGTGGTTTTCAACCAAATATCATCAACAATGGCTCCAATCAAGCAAGCTTCAAAGCGCCGACATGGAGAGAGCTCTTCTTCAGCCCCGCCTACATCTCTACCACTCAGTTTCACATCATGGAAGCCAAAGATCCAACCTACCAATTTTTGATCTCTCGTAGGGTCCTGCCTACACACTTTGCCTGTGTGCAGTCCATGCAACACTGGGATTCAAGGATGAAATCCTAGGGCTTCTACAAAAGCTGGGACTCTATTATATCTGCTACACAGTGAGCAACACTTATCCCAAAATCACCTATGAATTTTTGACTACTTTGAAGTTTAAGGATGACCTAAAGAAACCCCTTGAGCCCTATGATATTATCCATGACTGTCTTCTGGGTCCATGGTATAGACTCACATTCCAGCAGCTCTGTGACATACTAGAGTTTCACTATGATGGTGGGTTGGCTTATCCTCTAGCATTCGACAATGATAAGTTTTGCAGTGAGATCACAAATGAGACATATCATGAGGCCAAGAAGGACAGGGCAACCGACATCCATAATACTATCTTGTGATATGTCCACCAGGTCTTGAGCACATGTGTTTTCTCACAGAAGGAAACTCAATGGGTTCTTTGACATAAAGAAGATCAGGAAGAGGGAATCTGGTGACATCATGTGTGGAGGTTTGATAACCCACATTGCTAGGAAGGTTGACGCTGATTTTACTAGTTTGGAGGCTGCACCACAGAAAAATATGGTTGACATCCAGTTACTTGTTTCTTCTTGTCTAATTTTTAGGGTCCCCAATGATGAAAAAAAAATTCAAACAATATTTTGAATATGGTCAATATTGAACTACCTGATCTGGAGATCATGACCCTCACAAAAAAGACCAATTGGAAGTTTGAGGTAACCCTAATGATGATGGAGCCCCTATTGAGATAGTAGTTCTAGATGCACCTGCTTCTTCTTCTACTACTCCACCGCCTCCCTCCACTGGCATGCAGACATACTATAGCTCAAACAAAGATTTGACTATTTGGACAACCGCCTTGATCTTATGGGTCAATAGTATTTTGTTATGCACGACATGGTCTAGTGGATGGATATGTGGCACATTTCTCAAGGCCACTATCCCATGCCTCAACCTCTGTAGTCGGCACCTCCACCATCACAACATCAACCAGAACCCACTCCTCTACATCAGATGCCTATTGAAATTTGTGATGATGATGATATTCTAAACCAGTACTTCCCAGCTGGTCATGAGGGTGCTGGCCCTTCATTTTGATTTCATCCATGACAGGTAGTTGGTTGCTATCATCTTAGGTTTGATTGAGATTTCAAGCTTAGGGGGTGCAACCGACCGGTAGTGTAGTTTTATTTCCCATTTATCATCATTTTCTTAGTTCATTGTTTTTAGTTTCTAGTTTTCTTATGGCAAATCTAATATTATATTAGCTATATTTTGTGTAATCGATTGAATTCCTCGTGTGTTTGAACTATCTTGTCCTATCCCTTAAGAAATATCATTTATGGAAATTGTAAAAGGCATGCATAAATCAAATGGAACTTTATGGCCACCAACAAGTGCTTAGTTTTGGGTTTATGTTTTTAGCCTAAACTTTCATCCTTCACATCCTTGATTGCTTAACACATGTAGTGGTAACAAATTTTGTAAAAAAGTCAACTTTGCAACACTACTTAGAATACAAGATTCCCTTGTCAAACCCTTAGTGATTTTTCAATCACCCCTTTTAGTGACAATTTTCAAATCTAATGAATGGAATCTAGCTAATTTTGCAATTTAATAAACTTTCATATTTTCCAGGGAAAATAAGTGAAACCCAATATTATTTAAAAATATATTTTGGTTCACTTGACCTTAATTACCCCATAAAAGATGGCTAAACTGCCCACATGTCATACTATCCTAGTGTAAGTCCAATCTGGCCACGACGGTTAGGTGATATGTCTTAAAAAGAGGGTAAAATACCCCAACTGTCACTCCTCATGTGCATAAGACTACATTAGCAGTTGAGTGTCAGAATCCTTAATCCATTGTCACATCTTTTAGGAAAACAAGGAGAGAAAGATAAAACTAGTTAACATTTGACTAAGATTCCATCTTTTGCATCATTAACACCTAAAATTTTTGGTTGCATATTCACTATTTGTTTGACTTGGTCATCCAAGCTCCATTTATGATTTCCTATTTGATTGTTTTATTTAATGTGTTACCATCCTTGATGAACTTAAAATCTCTTTCTTGGATGTTTAAGTTGAAATAAAGGCTATGAGTATAAACATGTTGATTATGGTTGGTTTCATCTCATTTACATCTTTCATTTCATTTTATATATACATGAACTTGACGATTCCTTCATTTGTGTTTATATGCTCTTTTTATTTTAGGACAAGCAATAGTTCAAGCTTAGAGGTATTTGATGTGCATATTTCATATATACTTTTTTCACATGTTCGCACACAAATTTAGTTCATGTTGCCTTCCATTTAGCCTCTAATCATACTTAATTTACCACCTTTTACTTGTTTTACTTGTTGCATGATCTTGATCACAAATACACATCAAAGGTGAAGAAATGAGGATAATTCAACCCAAATCCGACCTTAGTTGGATTCTCTATTGATTTTCAGATGATATAGAGTTGATCCTGAAGAAACTAAAGAAGACATGTCGTGTCTTTATTTGTACACGATGTGTAACTTTCCAGAAAGAGCATTCTTCAACGCAAAGCAAAGTTAGGGTGTGTGTTATTTAACACATGGTGTGTAAGTTTCCAGAGGACTACATCCCCAACTACACAATAAAAGACACAACATGTCGTTCATCCAGGCACGGCGTGTCCGCACGTTCAAAAGCCAAAATTCAATGTTCTGCCAAAGTACACTGCGTGTATTTATTAACACACGACGTGTGTTTATTAACACACAACATGTGTAATCTGTCCCAGATCTACTTCAGTTGCAGCTACATGACGTGTATTTATTTGAAGATGTAGTTTACCTATCGCGAAAGAACATTTCAAGCGCAATTCTACTATGCCACCTGACGTGTCTTTACAAAGACATGCCATTTTTAATGCCTCTTCAATCAAGAGTCGGGCATACCCATCCTATGGAATGAAGAATGGAGCCTGCCTCATATAAACTCAAATGACACAATCGCCCTGGACGCTCATGTCTCAAAGGAGGAGATTGAGTGTGTGGTCCTTGCGGCATCTAAGAGAAAGCGCCTGGACCCAATGGCTTCCCTGTGATGTTCTTTAAGTAGGGAGAGGAACTTGAGTGTCAGGTCTTTGTCAGTTTTCTACAAACTTTAGAAACAAGCGCCCCTCATTTTGAAAATAAGTGCAGCCACTTGGGGAGGTTATCACTCATCATTTGAAACTTTTTGACTAGAGAGAGATGCAGAGAAAGAGAGGGGCGATTTTGAAGAAGAAGGTGAGGTTTCTTGAGAAAGAACCTCCATTCTTCATCATTTCCTTCTCCTTTTCTCCTCCAAGGGTGTAGCTAAGCTTGTCTACTCTGGCCAAGCTTCTTGGGAGGGAAGATAGTCTATGATGTAGCTACTACAAGGGTGGAACTTTGTCCTCAAGCTAGAGTTTTACTCTTTCCAATTCACACTTGGTTACTTTTAGCCTTTCGTCTCTATAATCATGGACAACTTTAAGAACTTTGCAATGTACTTGTGTTTCTTCATTATGTATGAGTAGAAACATTCTTATTGGGCATGGGAGAGTATATCTCATTCTATGACTCAGGAGAACTCATAATTTATATCTAATGTTAGTTAATTTGCATCTCCATGAGTTTTATGGTGTCTGCATGTATGCTTGACTGGCCACCAATTGTACATGTTTTATGCTTCTTTGTTCTATTCAGGAGAATGTATGAGGGAGTAAGGAGTAGATCTCACGAAAACATGCTCTTGACCAGGGAGTAGCTGGAGAATGTTAAGGATCAAGGTTTTCGTCAAAGCTAAGCATAGACATGAGAGTGCTACGTGAAGATGAGAATCGTCTCATGTCACTGGAAGGTGCATGACGAGGACAACCCCCTTAGTAAATTAATTGGCATGTTTAATTTCATAGTTACACATTATGTAATAGTATGGATGTTACTATTTGGGAAATTGGTCCACATGGGCACATATGCTCCCAATTATGCCTATTTGGTCACCTACTACACCGCATATTGCTAATCAGTCCACTAAGTAGTCATAGGCCACATATACTCACTCTTGGCTGATTAAATGAGTGATTAAACTCCACCTTTTGAAAATCCCACAACTTATGTCCATTCATTTCATACATACATGCATACATATACACACACATTTAATTATATATTAAAATTTAAATACAATCATTGATTTATATGTATACATTACAACAGATATAACAATTTTCACACACATTTGTACAATTATATGAGTACATTTTGACATACATATGTATACACATATATAATAGACTTACATATAGCAAACACATATTTGGATATGTATATATGAAATTTGATTTATTCACATTTATATACACGCTCTACACATATTCATACATTGATATACATGCATTTTGATATATGTACATTTTTTACAAGAACATTTGATATATAGACATATATAAGCATATTATACTTGCATATTAATATGTTTATTTATATATATAAGTGCCTAATCTATACATTTTTATTTTTTTATTTATGATCTCAATATATCAAATTATATATAATTAGTTTTTTGAAAGAAAAAAAAAGATGTATTCCGCATATACTCTTGTATATACTTTCACATACCACATATACTCTATGTGGTACCCTCTCTGCCTGTACATCAAGTACTTCTTTCCTGAACAATGATGGAGCTGAAACCTTACATCCAAGATCTCCTAATTCTGATCCAAATTCTCTTAAATTAGTTCTTGCTCTTTACTTTTCTAGTTAGTTAATCATAATCAAACTCAACTTTTGCAAAATGATCTAGATTGTTGAGCAGTGACACACTTGTGCCTAACAATACCCTGCTCCTTGGAAAACCTCGATAGTACTACATGCTATCGTATACTTGAGGGGTAGTGTTTGAGTTTACAAATATCAAAACTTGCACAC
This sequence comes from Alisma plantago-aquatica, assembly GCA_963693085.1. NCBI lineage: Eukaryota > Viridiplantae > Streptophyta > Magnoliopsida > Alismatales > Alismataceae > Alisma > Alisma plantago-aquatica. Next base: position 499,991,264 of record OY856411.1, read on the forward strand.
ATATCTAATTGTGATAGTTGACCAAAGTCAACTCACTTCCTTCCTGTGAATATGACATGTATATTAGAGAAGTTGGCATAGGTCTATGTTGATGAGATAGCATGGTTGCATGGTATTCCAACTACCATAGTGTCTGACAAAGGTCCATAGTTTACCAATCATTTTCGGGAGCGTCTGCACATAGCCATGGGTGCACGATTGAGGTTCAGTACAACTTTCCACCCACAGTCTGACGGTCAGTCTTAGAGGACCATTTAGAATTTAGAAGACCTGTTGAGAGCTTGTATCTTGTAGTTGCTTGGAAGTTGGGATGTACATCTAAGTATGATAGATTTTTCCTACAACAATAGTTATCAAAGAAGCATAGATATGTCACTATATGAAGCCTTGTATGAAAGGCATTATCGCTCACCACTTTGTTGGTAAGAAATAGGTGAATATCAGCTCTTGGTCATAAACTAGTGCAATAGACTACATAGAAGATCAAAGTGATACAACAATAGCTAAAGATAGTCCAAGATAGACATAAGTCTTATGATGATAACTATCACATACATTTGGACTTCCAAGTGGAGATCATGTGTATCTCAAGGTTTCTCCTTGGAAAAGTGTGTTGAGGTTTGGTAAGAAGAGTAAGTTGTCTCCTAGGTTTATGGGACCATACCTTGTGGTGGCACGTGTTGGGAAGGTGGCTTATAGGTAGGATCTACCACCAGAGTTGCAAAGTTGCATTATGTATTTTGTGTTTCCATGTTGAGGAAGTGTCACCCCAATACTGAGTTGACGTTGTAGCCTGTTGAGGTTGGGTTGGAGGAGGATGTGCCATATGTTGAGGTTCCTATGTTGATCCTGGATAGGAGGGTGAAGAAGTTGAAGAAGAAGGATATAGTGCTTGTTAAGGTTTTTTGGCATCACCATGATGTGGAGGAATCCACACAAGAGTTAGAGGATGGGATGCATAGGAAGTACCCATCTCTGTTTGCATAGGATTTTGGGGGCGAAATCCTTCTTAGGGATTTATGGTTGTAAGACCCTTGACCTAGCTTTGTGGGTGATCTTGCTTTCTAAGCATAATTGGATGCTTAAAATCTTAATCTAATCTGATGAGGTCCTTTAATAACATTTGACATGTTTATGTTTTCAGTTTGGTCTTGTTTGGATGATGCTTGAGCCAGTTATACTTATAAATGCTTATTTTGGACCAAAATGCAATTTACCCATGATCATGGTTTCTCTTGCAATTTGTCACATTCTTGTCATGCCTCGCATGTGTTGACATCATGTTAGAGAGAGTGGCATGCCAAATCCTTGTTGTACCTTGGTATAATGTGGTGACATCGCTTGTTGAGTTTTAGGGTTTGCTTGGATGCCCTAGTTTGAGGGTTGACCTTGAGGTGTGTGTTGATCATTGAGCCTTTGGTTCTTAGTGATCGCCAAGATGTTCCTTTTTCCATGTTCTCTATGGTTGATTATGTTTGATGTGTGCCTAGTGGTCTTGACAGTCGATGAGCCAAATAACCCTAGTGCTAGTGGCCACTAAGTTTTCCTCTTTGGTCACTGAGTTTTCCTTCGAGTGATGAGTTTTCATGGACAAGGTTGATTTTTGAGCTTTCTTAATTTTTCCACCCTTGATACATGCATTTGTGTGGTTCTTGCATGGCAAGTTTTGGACACATGTCTTGTGCTTGCATGACACCTAACCCCCTTGTCTCTCTTCAACCCTCTCTCTCCAACCCTTAGCTATATAAACCTCTCTCATTGCATGCAACTAAACCCTTTGCATCCTTTCTTTCTATCTTCTTTCTTGGATCTCGTCTCCCTTGTGTTCTTGGTGGTGAATGAGGAGCTTAATCTTAGAGAATGTGACCGAACCTCTTATATGTTGATTTAGGGTTTGGAACAACCCTTCCTTGTGATAGTTTGGCAATCCTTAATTGATCTAACTCTCTTAATCTTAATTTTCCTTACTCTACCCTCTTCTTCTTTCTCTTCTTGGCAGAACCCATGGTTCTCCAGGGTAGTGCTTGAGTTTGAGGTTGAAGATCTTCTCTTCTTGTCTTTTTGGCCTAGGATTTTGCTCTCCTTCTTTCTCTTTGACCTAGAGTTTTCTTCTTTCTCTTGGAGATGGAACTAGCTTGTCCGTGGAGGTGATCAAGATAGGATTTTTTTCTCCTTTTTTGGAATTTCCTTGCTGTTGGAGTTTCTACTTCTCCTTCAAGACGAGTTATATAGATTTCTCCTCGATTATTGCTTACACTTAACTTTCATGTAAATAATCTATCCTAAAAACGTGGTTTCAAGTAGATTGATGATGATATCTTGACCTAGGGCTTATTTTTATATGGTGATCTTGAGTATATAAACCCTTTTTGTTGAACCCTAATGTTGTGCATGAATATGATATGGTGATGGAGGTTTGATCCTTGCATGAATGTGCTAAATGTTGGTTTTCTCTCTCAATTCATGGTTTGATTTTTCTCTCATGTTGATGGTAGAATTTAGGGAGTTATTTTCCTTTATGTGTTTTACTCCCTGGTGGTTTTTGATTTCATGGTGATGATCAACCTCTTTGATCTTATGGTTGATGAGTTTTTTCTCTCTCTCTTGATGTTTTCCAAGTTGTGGTCTATGCGGTCGATGACTTTTAATGACATGTGGGTCGCTAAATGTTGACCTCTTGAGTGGTCATTGAGGTGACCAATCTCTTCAATCGATAAAGATGATGTCACTCTCTTTGGTCGCTAAATATTTGATGGTTTCCTTTGGTCGATGAAGTGTTGATTCTCCTCTTCAATTGATGATGATGTTACTTTCTTCGGTTGCCGGCTATGTGCTTTCAACAGTCGATGATGTGTTTGGATGTGGTCACTGAGGGTGATTCACCTCTTCGTTTGATGAAGATGGTGAGTCCCAATCTCTTTGGTCAATGAAGATTCTTGGACTTGTGATCATGATGTGTTGTTGACTTTATGATGATGGTGTTTGACTTGATTTTTTCCAAGATTGTTGGAAATGGTGGTACTTAGGGTTTTATCTATATTTCTATTTTGTAAACCCTAATCCAGTTGATTTGTTATACCTAACCCTGATTTCAAGTACATGATAATGTTGCTTAAGATTATTGAGTAATTAGCATGGCGGTGAGTATTTTCTCTCTCTAAACTGTTGTAACCCTATCTATCTTATGAACATCATGGTGTATAATGTAAGTTTATTTTTGGAACTTATATGTTACGTGTTGTGGTGATGATGAGCCTTGATGAGGTACAGAAAGATAATAATGTTCTTGCAAGAAACAATGTGAATGGTCTTATGACCTTGGGTAGGGTTGATTACCCTAATTGAGGTGATATCCTCTGGTGATGTGATAAGGGATCGATATCCCATGATGATGAGTGTGGAATACAATGATGATAGTGGAATAGTACCATGTAATGATGTGATCAGCTTTATGTTTCATACATTTTATATCTAATGAAGTTTAAATCCATCCTTATCTTTGTAGATATTTTCTAGGGCTTGTATGTAACTTGATTGATGCAGTTAAAAGATACCCAATTGGCTTTAACTAATCAAGTAAAACCCTGATCATGTAGTGCCATGTACCATAGATCCATTCTGGTGTCAGAACTTACTGGATGGTGAAATGAGTGCTCCTAAGGGAAATCATAGTGTGCATACTATTGAGTATGAGGGGTGAAAGAGATTGTGTGTCCTTGTCATCCTAATCCCAAGGTGTATGGAAGATGGTTGCAGTCATGCCTCAGTGTGAGAATGGTATGATCGAGTCTTAGAGATTTGTATATGTGATAATTTTGTGAACAACTGTGATTTTACCTCAGTGGCAGGGTTTTGTACCCCAATATCTAGTGTCGTGACTTGTACCAAGGCAGGCTAGGTGTTTTCACTTGACTATATGTCACTGGTGGCAATTTGACTGATATGTCATTGTAGAGTTCACTCATACTGACTGATGGGAAGAAGATCTTAGGAGTCTAAATGTTCCTAGATCTTGTATGGAACTGATTGCGACCAAGTGGTGGTCAGTTGGACTTTGGGTGGTATGACTCAAATTCCCCAGGGCTTAATAAAAGATGTAATACAACTGTGTAGTGTATTCATGTAGGATTAAAAATGATTCACATTGGATGTTTACCCTGGCAATGTTTATTATACTGCTAAGTTGTTATATAATGTGGTAAGAGAAATCAAGTTTTATACATGTTCCTCATATTCCTTCTAATCATGATGTTATGCTTATATGTTAGAGCTATTTAACCCACTTAACCTATTTAATCTATTTAAATTATTCATTTGATGAATCTGCTCATCCCACTTAATAATGATATGTCCTCTTGTGTTTCAATAACCATTGGTTGAGAGTTATACCTCTCATTGGGACGTTGGCCTCGCCCCGTGGGTTACCATATATTTTTAGATAGCCGTCAGCGGCATGGATAAGATCATGTTGTTGAGAAAGAGAAACTTGGAGATCAATAGATGTAGAAAGTTGGATAGTTGATAGTGTTATATTAGATTCCTAGTGTCATCCTTGTACTCTCAGGTCCCGGAAGGGTTGTGTTTTGTAGATGACCAGTACAACAATACGTGGTTTTTGGACGTTTACCTTTGGTTGTATATATGTGGCTTGTATATGTTGAACAACATCTTTTGTAACAGGTGTTGCCTCAACCACAGAACAAATGTAGGGTTGATATGGTACGTGGCATGATATTAGCTGATGGATCTTGTTATAATATGTTTCTGCATGTGTTGGCAATACGAGATCAGTTTTAATTTACCTACTTTTCTAGTGAAGTGGTTTCTTAGTTATTGATCGCGTGTTCTTTTTTTAGTTATCTCATTCTGTGGCATTGGGATGTCATAATAGCATTATCAATGCAAAATGTAGAAATTTTGTTTCTATCGATTATAAGTTTAATGATGAATATGGTGTTCCTATATCCCACCTTGATCGTGATCTTCAAATTATTGTTTGGAGAAGGTCTTTTACTTACGATTTCTTGTAAATAACTTCAAAAATATTAGAAGTGGAACTGGAATCATAAAGAAGACAAACATATTATGTTTTTTTATTTCATCGTGGATATTTCCAAAAGTGGTTTTATTTTGAGAAATAAGTTTAGACCTTGATCTTTTAATGTTATTTTGTAATATGTTTATCAAATTTAAATCCTAGTCTAGAGACTCCAAATTGTTAATAATGATAGAGGGAAGTGAGTTATGAGAGAACCAACATCTCTAAAAAAAAATATTTAGGTCTGCAGGTTGACAAATTAGAATTAAGCACAATAGGAAAATGGTCTAAAATGACACGACAAGTAGTACCAAATACTAATTTAATAGAGGTTATACCATGATGAGAGGAAATGAATCTATGAAAGTGTGACCAAATAGGCACCTCTCTTCTAGGTTTGACAATGTTAGAGGAGAGAGGTTGATAAGGAGATGACTATTTATAAATGGTTAAAATTCTAGGTTATTTTGGAAATTGTCTGATGGATTTAAGTTGTGTGCTTAAACTCGGAAAAAATACTTATAAACATGTTATGTTATAAGAAATGCTCAAGGAAGTTGTCTCAAAATTTACAATTACTTTGCAAAATACATCATATATATAGAAAGTAAGAGCGGGAGTGAGTGAGCTAAAAAGTTATGCAATGCTTTGAATTTATGAACTTGGCATACCAAAACAAATCATCAATGTTTGTATGTGAGCGTCAATCGTCAAACTCAAAATATACCTAAATAAATCAAATTTGTAACCAGTCTTTCCAAACTAAAATAAGTTAGTTTCGTAGGTGCAAACACAAATTCTATAGTTTGGTAGGACTACTTTAGCTTGTCTATGATCAAGCTAAACTATAAAACCTACAATCATATTAGAAAAATCAACTGTATGACCAACTAGATACCCTTTCATAAAGGAGGGACATGGTGGAACAAACTAGGATTACATAGAATAAAGTATGTGTTTCTAGTTAATAAATTCAAAAACTTCCATTGGCTAATTGTCAAATCACTCACAACTTCCACTTGATAGTTTTCCTTTCTGATATAGAACTAATCAGGACAAACTTTTTTAATCAAGAATGAGTGAGTGGCCTCTTTTTATCAATAGATTGCTTCATGTCAAGATAATGGCTCTTAAATTAATACTTAGATGTGTGCATGTTTCAGTGGCCATATATTTCACTATTATAAAAATCAACATGTTTACAAGTTTCTCTTTAACTCTAGGTTACCTATCTTGAATGAGCCTTTACACGTCTTGATTATATTAATTATGTTAGATTTGATATGAATATTAATATTTTATTCAATAAAGTGATGACTATGTTAGAAATGATCAATGTGGAAATTATGGTTTTCTTGAATTAATGTTTTGAGGGCAACTAGAGTTATATTAACATTATTGAATTGTGAAGCAAATAGGAACAATAAATGAACTCAATTGGATGATTTGTAATCATGAATGTAAAATAAAACTATACTATATTTTGAAGTTTAATATGAATATTCTCAGTTGGATTTCTATATTTGGCAAGTCAGTCAACCAAGTGTTGGGTTTTACCCTTTAGGTCACCGAATAATCTTCCACCAGAGATTTCAGCTGTCCAACCTCAATGGGACAAAGCATAAGGTCATCAAATGATTTTATATAGGAAAAATCCATGCAATTACATTTCTCGGGTTTAGGAAATATGTTTGTCCATTTATTATCTAGAAGGAAAGCTAGCCAACTAAAATGTTTGGAAAAAATAAACAAGGAAGAAAATGTTAATAAGGAAATATGTAAGCTTCTCAAAATTCATATACATATGAATAATATCAAGATAGAACTTGACTTTCATTGTATTCTTCCATATCTAAAAATGATTCGTAGAGAAGAGAATTAAGGGTTTAGAGTGAAGATTTAATTCAAATGTTGGTATGGGGTTCTTCTTCCTACTTAGACTAATTTTGATAGTGTTTTGAAAAGATTTATATCCCTATGTTATGGAGTTAAAATCTTCTTTCTTCTAGATCAAATATATCCTAAAAGGATATCCATTTCACCTATTTTTCCTAATTCTTCCTTTCTATGGTTCCTAAGAGGATAAGCAATAAGGAAGGTCTCTTTGATATAAGACTATTTGGAATTTTTTATTTGTATAAGGGAATAAGAATTTGGGTGCTTTTTATTTGAGATGAGAAAATAAGGATCTTTTGGTAACTTAGAAGAGTTAAACCCTAATTTTCTAAAACATATATTTACTAATGGACATTTAGTCGAATCCACAATTTTTAGGAAATATTAGCACATATAATTGAGTCATGAATAAAATCTCTATAAATTACCTTTTCATTAATATATATTGTTAAAGGAAGGAATTTTATTGATGAATAATTATTTTTTTTGTTCAAGATTTTTTTGTTGAAGTTGATTCACTATGAGTATTTAGGAAAGCCATACATGAACTTGACTCATTTATATTGTAAATGTGAAAGTAGTGAATTGAGATGATGAAGATGAATTCATTATAGAGTACTAGATTATGTAATGTAAAAGGATTGTTAATATGTTTAAAACCATAATATGTTATTTTTTTATAGATTTGAGAGATTTCTAAGTATGATGATAACTAAATCATAATCTTTTAAGATAAGTACATTGTTTACTAATCAATGAAACCCTACTTTGTCTATATAGGATCCCAAAAAAATGTAAGTTTCCCGAGCTATGTACTATGGAAATGAAATGGAAATTCTTATAGTAATCTATGGAGTATGGGAAGAATATCAAAGTGTGAATATAAATCTTGAAGGAAAGATCACTAGTATTTAGGAAAGTTCCATTGGTGTGACTAAAACTTTATCTAATGTAAATGATATCTTTAAATGAACACAAATAAGGAATTGTTAAGGTATTTGCGATATGTTTTTGTCACATGGATTGGTAGGAACACCTTTAATTAGTATCACATATATCATGCTCAATGTTAACAATTCTTATTGTTTATCCTATCACATGTGCCTAAAATAAGGTCTAGTTGGTACTATGCCTAGTGGCTCCTACCCTAGTGTAACACCCTTCCTCATGATATTTAACATAACTCAGCGGAAGCTTACACTTTAAAGGGGGAGTGTCATATTTATGAAATCATAGCAAATAAATACATAAATCACCATTAAGATTCATACATTGTTCTTTACATAGGAAACTATGGTTGAGTTCTATAACATGTCTAAACTTTTCTAAGCATTGAAATCTAATCATAAAGGCAAACATCTTTATCACATTGGATCACCTATAATGGATGGCACCCCACCAGTTAGCTCTTGGAGGTCTTCTAGTCCTTGCTTGCTTCTCTTTAGTCCTTATCTGCTCCAATATCTAGGGACATCGCGTCCCCAGCCATGCAAAGGGGAAAAGTCAATGCATTAGTAAACGGTACTGGCACTTTATAATAGGAGAAAAGTAAATATACTTGACAAGAATTGACTATAAGCATTCTTAAATAGCATTATTAACATGAAGAATTGAAAAGAAATTTATGCGTCCCTCTATGACGCCCCCTTAGGAGCACATGATTGCTAGGAAAGCCCTTGACGACCCTTTTGAGGTCCATGGTTCGGGAGCATAAAAAGACTATTTGAATTCCATTTAACTTGATCATTAACATGACATTAACATTAACATGATTTTTAAACTTAACATGATGGGATTTCTCCCTCTTGAACATTAACATTGATGACATGAGTCATTAATCATGAACATTAGTCATAGTGAACATTTTAAACATAAGACATAACATATAACAAGCATCAAGCAATGATATAGAGTGAGCATGATTAAAACATTAAACTTGAAATGATAATATCTACTTTATACTTAACATGCAAACAACCATAATTACTTGTGCTCAGCAGCATGAACCGTTTACCTGGAGTAAAGTAGATCCTATGTTGTTCTCTCTGATCTTGAGTTAAATCCTAAATCTCCTGAGATTTGTAGAAACCCTAATGTCCTGTAATCAATATACTTTATATCAATTACCAACTTAAATACTATCTAAACCCTAATCTTGGTAACATATGCATTCTTAATCTTGAATTAGATTCAAGATGATCTTTTTATCCAAGAAGGTCATTTCTTTACGCAATAAGTCCAGTTAAACATGTTATGATTATCAATCTCATTAACCTTATGAAATTAGGATTTTTCACATATGAAATTGCATAAAGATAACATCTTTATATACTTTTTGAGTTAGGATGAGAATCAGGCTATGAAACTAATTTTATTGAACTCCTCAAATTTTTCTGAGTAATTTTCATATATTACTTGTTTCCATTTGACATACTGATTAATTATTAGAATTATTCCAAGTTTTAACTTACCTGGCCAATCAGAGCTAGCCAACAAGGATGCCCAATCAGCAAGGTCCGTGCCACGTAGCCACGGCCGAGCCAATAAGATCATGCCTTGCTGGCACCCGGGCCCGCTTGGCTTAAGCGAAAAAAAATGGGAAAAAGTTTGATATAACCCTCACCTCGCTGCAGAAAACACGGGGGCAGAAGGTCTTTTCGCCTGGGGTTATCTTCGACGTCCATCTCCCGATCTGTAAACTCACACCAGTCAACATGGTGGTTGATTTCGAGCTTCAAGGATTCAGAGCATCAAGTGATCATGCAGAAACCTCCGCCTCCCCCGGTCGAACTCGCACATGGCCTCCAATTGCTCCTAGATGGCTGGGATAGAGAGAATGTCGAACATGTCTAACTGCGGTGTACTATGAAGTGGTGGGAGGGAAGGAAGAGGCTAGAATTGAAATTGGAGCCCGAGAAGAGATTCTGGGACCGAGCGGCACCTTGAGAAAAAATTAGGAGTCTCGAGGGGGGGTGAAGGCCCTTCCTTTATAGTAAAGCTTCCATGAGCCGAGAACGTCCATGGTGACAAATTAGGGGAAACTGTAATGACCTTCCAAAGGGGACAAAACCAGTAATGATTTTTTGTGGAATCCCCTCGCAAACACAATGAAGAGGTTTCCATACTTGCTCATCAATCGTGGTGAGAGGAAAGTCGAGAAGGAAAAAGATTCACACTGTTTCTGGTTTCCAAAACCCATCGGGGGTAGGAGATGATCCAGGTGTCGTCGGATCTTTAATCTGATGGTCCAACAGCACACATGACACATTAACTGGATGGGCCAAGGTCTCCTATTGTGAAATAAAATGTGACAAATTACATTTATTTTCCATAACCCTTCCACTTTAGGAAATCCTAATTAATTCTTAACTCTTTTTCCTTAATTCCGATTGGTCCCAAATTTTAAAGGAAAGCTTTTAATATTTAAATATATGTGTGGGAAAGATTTCGGGCCAAAATACAAAAGTTAGATATCCTTTTCTTTCCCCTTAAGTAAAAGTCTTATTTGATTCATTTAAGGCACATAACAATTATTTTTTCATCCAAACTTGGTAAGCAATCCTATATATGTGTATTCTTTCCTTTGGGTGCAAGTTAGGATCAAATTATGCCCATTGGTTACTCTCAACATACGTTTTCTAGAAATTTCCACATAATCCCTACTTAATCTCCAATCATTCATTACTTTTGCAATTTCTCTTATTTCTGTAACTAATAAAGATCAAGAGGATAAAGGAAGTCATTTACTTTGGTATAAGGGAGTAACTCACCCCATATTTTTGAAATTGGTGCATAGGGGTTCTTTATTATTATTCTTTTTGCACATCCAAAGAGGAGGAAAGAGAAATAAAGATATTAATGATTTTCTTAAAAGAAAAGAATACTTCTTATTCAAGTAGTCAAATCCTAAATTTCGAATTCCCTTCCCCTTGCCATTATCTTTCATCCCTTTTAAATATATATTTTAAACGAAGAGAGAAAATGAAAGCCAACATTTCTACTTTGGAGTTAAGTGTAATACTTAATGCACATATGAAAGAAAAAGTCTATTTTTAAGTCTCAATTTATTTTCTTATTTCAATATCTTTTAAGAAATTTCATTTCATGTTATTTTTGCATTAACACCTTCAATTATTCATATTTAAGAAAAACTACATTTTAAGATTTAAATTACTCTTGAAAGTTTGGGATGTTACACCTAGAATACGTAAGGCAACTCTGAGGTAGACTCTATTTTGTTTTAATTATCTTGTTGTAGATAATAAGCCCAAAAATGCAAAAAATGAGTCACTAACATGAGAGCCAGGCTTGATGAATTTACTTGATCAGGAACAGATCAAGTAGTTTTAGAGAAATACAATTACAAATTATTATAAGACTATTTACAATTTAATAATATTTTTTAATTTATATATTGACTTTTATTACCTTCCTTCTAACATTAGGTTTATTATGTCTGAAGTTAGTATAGAATCATTTTTATAGTCATCCTAGAATGTACTTGTTCAATTTTGGAATTTATTAAGTAGACATTGGCCATTGATAGTTTCACATGAAAATCCACCATTGATTCAGTTTTGATAATATCACGTGGTTTGAATTTTGTAGAGGTTCCAATTTGTTCATAAAAAGAGTGAAACGTTTTATGGCTGGTTGGCAACGTATGACCAACCCTCTTCCTTTTCCCAGACTTGGGACCAACTACATTTGCACAGAATATTAAAAAAAACATACACGGATTTTTTTAACAATATATTTTTAAACAAAAACTTAGCCACATTGATTGTTCTCTTAACCAAATGAAATATACAATATTGGTTTTAATTGTTGGGATTTGAGTATGGTTGCACCTATATTATGGAGAGTTGGGAGGTATGTATGTGAGGTTATCCTATTGCATTTATCTGATGTTTTGGACATGTATGGTCATGTAAATTACTTTGTATTTATGTACTAATCTCAAATGTTTCCTATCAATTCGTATTAGAATTTTCATATATGATTCTATGTAGTGTAATATATCTCAACCACATTACTCAAATTAAAACAAATAAAAAAATTAGTAGTTCTTTTCATATTATTAGTTGGTGTATATTTGTGTATAGTTTTAATTTGAGAATAAAATGTAAAAGTTTTAATCCCCTGGGGTTCTAGAGCTGGGGTTACAAAAAAAAAATTTATTACCTATGACTATTCTTGCCATAAAAGATCATGTAACCTAGAAAAAAAGGGATATAATGTTAGTATAAGTTAGAATGACTACATGAATATGTGGGGACATGTCATATGTATATACAAGTCATCCCAAGTCATATACTAGATGTTAAAAAGTGCACAGTAACATGTGGCACAGAAATCCTGATCCTACTGTTAGCCAACAATGTTAAAGAGATATAATGTGCTCATCTTTTTGTGGTTCAAACATTCACACAACATATGCAATATAAAAGGAAAATATTCCATTCCATTTTATACATGATCCAAAGGTTAAATAAGGCCCACATGAAACTAGATGTACATGTTACATCATAGAAGGAAAATCTATCTAGATAGAAGGTACAAAAAACCCTTTACTATTTTCATCATGGAGTTCTAGTTTTATGCATCATATTCATGTCCTAGTAGAAATGTAATTCTGACATGATCTTCTTGTATTATCTAAATCATGAAAAAGGAGACATGGTCACATTTATCACAATGGTACACTATTAAAACGTTTAAAAAATTCAATTTTAAGAAATATGAATTGTTTGGAAGGACCTATAAGGGAACAATAAAAATATCAGATTCAAAAGCTTTGTTTCACAATAAAATTCCTTTTAACTCATGTTTCCATTGTAAACTAATTTCATTACCCCAATATTAGGACATTATATGGAAGGGGGAGGCCACTGGGTTCCATGAATTCTAACAATAGGAAAGAATATGTAGAAGGAAGATCGTCGAGTTCCATCAACCCCAACATTAGGACACAATTTGGAAGGGGCGCATGTATTTTTAGGTTCCAAATCAACCTCAAACTTATATGGTTAAGAAGGAGGATTTTATATACCAATATCAATATCAACATATTGTTTAATGAAAAATCTCTTTAATGGGTTCTTACAATATATTTATGTGAAACATGAAATAATAATCATAGGAAAAAACTAGTTCATTCAAATACGTAGTTGAGAAATATTAAAAATACACACAAAAGTTGTTATCAACAATATCTCTAGTCTGGTCAGTAAGAGGTCAATCGTACCTTTCATGTTTGTTACAAGAGGGAAAGAGTATATCTTCATATATTTAGGATGAACACTAAGTCAAAGATCTTGGAGACAAGTAAGGTAATTCATATGGATCCATATTGGGTTTTGTTTTTTGTATAGTGTCCAAAGGACCCAATGTAAAGTTTTTAAGTCCTGGGATCATCATAAGTGGTATTCATTACCAAACCACCATTAGTACCATTATTAAAAATAAATCAACATATGTTCCAAATGATTTTCTTTATAGGATGAATGATACATAACTTTGGTAAAACTAGACTAATCATCCATAAAGCTCATATAATTCTTAAAAATTCATGTTTATATCTAATATACATGGGTTTAATCATTAATATGACTAGAGGTCATTTCAAATACTAGTTATATTTTAGATCAAAGTTTAGTATTCACATGTATAAGACTTAAACTCTTATATTATCCAAATACGCATGCATAAAAGTATTCCAATATATTACAAGAGAAAAGAACGATTCTGATGGATCCCCATAATTTAATGAATCATGTTTTTGGACAACATGGTTTATTTTAAACTTTTTTAAAATATATCATGTTTTTTTAATTATATGTAAGAACGAGGAGAACTACTAGGAAAAAACAATCATTTAGTTCTCAATATAATGTTTGCATCTGATGGTGCAAGGATGCACCTAAGTCTATCTTATGGTAGGGTACACCATGTGAGGGCCACACTATTGACAATTTGATGGCTCACTATCTCATCTCTACTAAGGTCACCCATGCAAATAGCTAAGATCATGACTACGAGGATAGAGAATGCTAGGTGGAAAAGGAGTAGGGGAAAGGACATGTGATGACCCTAAATTTAACAATTTGGTATCTAGTATAGTATTACCTACAACTAAAATGATATAATGACGGACCCTGAGGTGTATTGTAATCAAATAGTGCAAGTTGAACTTATTTGATGAAAAATGATTATTAATAAAATCTATTAAGGTTTATAAAATTATTTATGAGGGTATTAGAGGAATTTATTCAAATGACTAGATGTTTGAGTTCCTATTTCAAATAGGATAATAGGAGTGTTTGTGTTATGAGGAACCCATGATCCAAATTTTTTAGAAGTGGAGGTTTCGACTAGAAGATATAAGAGTTTGAATTTGTTGATGTTTGATTCCATTTTTCTACCAAACTTTATTCATCTCTTACTTAAGAGATTATGGCATGTGACAGATTATGTCACATAGCCTATCCTCAATTGCATTAAAAAATAGATGTGGCTTAATATGAGTTGTGATGTACTAGATATCTTGGTAAAGACCTTGTCTTCTACATCCAAACTCATGGAGGAATACTATTATCCCTGCTGCCACCAATCCATTTAACCAATGGATGTGTATTCATGAGGTCCATGGATGTAGAATTAGAAAGACCGGGATCTTCCCAACTACCCCCAGTTTGTGGCATTTGGTGGCAAGGTGCGAGAGTTCTACGTCTCGAATCCACTACCCTCTCCACCAAAATCTATAGAGGAGGATGATGTATGGAAGAGGAGATTAGAATGGAGGAATAATGATTTAGAAGTAGAATTTTGATCTACCCATCTAAACGAATTTGAAGGTAGGTATAGATGTTTCTATGGTTGGGGCTTTGGTGGTTGTGGAACCTTCTTACCATTTGGGTTGAAGAGGAGTTTGAGCTCCATCGTTCCATACCTTAGAGATGGAGTTCGAGAGGGAAAACTAGGCTCTGATGTCGATCATCAATAGAGGTTCCAAGCTCCTATATCCCCAATAGTCCTCCTTGGAACTTCATCTTGCTGTAGAGAACACGATATACCATCTTCCTCTTTTTCTCTCCTACAATGGTTCTCTATTCTGGAAAGCTTGGGTTTGCAGAGGTGATGGCCCCCAACTAAGGATTGCTTAGGTTGTAGACCGAAGTGGCATGGTGTGAGGTAATAGCCTCTTCTAGAAGGAATATGATGCTTGAACCAAAAATGGGACTAGATTTGGGACTCTTTTTGTCCCTTTGCATGCACAAGAATAAAATAGAGGAGTGAGGTAACATGTTTCTCTCCTCCAATGACAAAAAGGGTTCCAAATCTGATCCAATTTTTGGTCCATATAGCAAAACCCAAAATGACCCCTCATCGATGTCAAACTTTTGTTAGAAGTCTAATCCATAATAGAGATGTTGTATCCTCATGTTCAGTAGAAAGAACAAGACTTGGGAGGGGGATAGACAACTGAGTCGCGAGGGGTTGAGTCTTTTGATCTGGTTTTAACTTACCAGTGTATGGACCAAACTTTGACCCAAAACATTGGGCATATCCAGAGCAAGAGAGCTACGTGGCATGACCTTGGAAGCCTAATAAAGAGATCACATGGCTCCAAAAAATCATTTAAGGTAAATATCAGTTTCAATACTTAGAACTACATGGAAGCTTAGAAAATACTTAGTAAAGAGATTTATCAGCCAATGAATTCCCCAAAATACCCATGGACTCACACACTATCATCTTTATTACTGAACCTCTAAATCAAGCTTTTGAGTTAAAAATTAGTAAAAAATTTTAAGAGGTCATCTTATTCATCCTACCCTCATCGTTGTAGGAAAATCCAGTCCAGTCCATTTATAACTACCCATAGCTATGTGGTTATGAGATTAGAATAAATCAAAGGGACTTGCATGTAAAAGAACAAAATGAATAATATGTACATTTGTCCAGAAGGTATCTATATAGGGGGTGTTCCTCTTCTTCAGGGCGATTAAACCTCTCTGGGAAGGAGGGGTGGTTCAGAAAAGATGAGCTTAGTTTCTGAGTGATTTCCCCATATCCCTAGCTCCTTAGGGGCTGAGTTAATGAACTTAGGCACGAGGTTATCGATAATGCCAAAATCTTCCAACTCTGCTTTGATCTCCCTGATGAAGCTTAAAACCTTCCAGGGTCTTGGTTCCCCTCTCCTCAAAGTATTGAAAATCTTGAGATCGTCAACTTGCATGATGGATACATTGGGATTCTTCTCATCTATGATCTTAAGAGCCACTAGATATCCCTGGATGTAAGCTGATATGTAATCTTCTACTCTAAGCCAGTATACGAATGCTAGACGAACATAACCATGTTTATTTCTGACAATCCCAACGGCCCATCTTCTCATGTATCTATTAGGATCTCTAGATTTTCCTATCGTTATATTCAACTTAAGGTTTGTGACGTCGTAGGGCATCCATGTCACAAGAAAAAAGCTTCTGATTCTAGCATGCGGGTCCTCGATCCTAGCTTCGTGTAAGGTTTGGTAGAAGGCGGGAGACTCCAATACCCTAAATGATTTCTTTGTAATTCCTCAGTTAATGATCGAAATGATAGAATCCCAATACTTCTCAGGTGATCCGGTATGATTGTCGAAGCAAGCAACGCATCTAAATCTCCAGATAGACCAACAGATCAAGGTGAGGAGCTCATTGCGTATCCATCCCTTGAGTGTGTTTGATTGTTACATTGCACCCGTCGAGAGCATCAAAGTCGACGTACAAAAGACCGTCGAGTCTTCCCCGAGTAACAGTCTGGCCTTTGACCACAAGGCTGTGGGAAATTCACTCCCAAAAAGAGGTGGTATGTGGTCTCTATCACATGGTCTATACATCATGAGCATCTCGACACCATCTGAATCTTGTATCTAATGACATTGTCGTCTATGTGTAAGGCCCTCTTTAGAATTTTCCATACAACTCTACATGCGCGTGGCATTGATCCTCTCCAGATCCAACCCAGGTCCATTCCAGTGGATTGTGCTTGTGTGCTACATGAAGTTTTAGCTGATATAATATAAAATCTACAATTCTTGTAGGGGGTCTAGACCAACTGATAGGGAGAGTCTGAGATGGCGGTGTATGATGCTCCAATAACCTGAATGCCTTCTTCACCAATGATATGGCGTAGGGCTTCTATGTCCTATTGTGGTTGTTGTTGTATTTCAAAGCAAAAGCCTTTAGTCCCACATTGCTTGCTTTGGAGACTTCCCTCCTATTCATATATGGTTGCTAGTCCATGTAATATTTGAGGAATAAAATAGGATGTGGGCTTTGTATGCGCATGGTGGGGAAGCTCAAGTGGGTTTGGGCCAGTCCGGTTCCGAAACCATTTAATCGGGTGCGTCGGCGCACGTCGAATCCCGCACGCATGGGGTGCAAATCCGGCCTCTCGGAGCCCCTTGTACGGGCGCGGCCCTAGAAAAGTTTTGTCGTATGCTACACTCGGGTTTTATCCACATGTGCCACATTCGTTGATCCATGTCTGTGTTTCTATAAAACCAAACACATTCCTTTGTTTTTCGCACGCACAATAGAAAAATTAGACGTCGTCTTTCCGTTCGTTTTTTTTGTCGTTGTCACCAACTCCGGTGATCGCTGGAAGAACGATCAAAGACCTTTCGCCTGAGGAGGGATTTGTGAGTGCACGCTTCACTCCTCTTGTTGTTGTATCATGGGAGGGTACCCGTCGTGGATTACTGCTGCACCGACGTTCGTCGTTGAGTAAGGCAGAAATACTCTTAAGGATAGTGCATTTCTGCACGCCTCAACAGTCTGGTATTTCTTCTTATTTACATTTCGTCTGTATATTACCACCATAGATCAACAATCTTAAGAGTATTTACTATTTCTACGATGGTTAATAACATGGAAGGATTTGAAACTCCTTTCACACCGGTAACGCCGTCTACGTCAAACAACCAAGTTATTACTGTTTCGACAGTGTCACGAACTCCTCTTCCTGATATTTCTAAAATTGAAATATTTGACGGTGTTCATTACAGACGATGGCAAGAAAAGGTTTTCACTGCATTAGAAGTATCAAATGTTGCATTTGTTTTATCCCAACCGAAACCTGAATCTGATTATGTTGAATGGGAAAAGGCAAATCATATTTGTCGTCATGTTATTCTAAGTACTATTTATAACCAACTGTTTGATGCATACTTCCCTGTTAAATTTAATTCTGAAATATGGGAAAGTATAAACAAGAAATATATTTTAGAAGAGGCTTCTACCCAGAAGTTCACAGTTGCAAATTTTTTGGAATTTCGCATGTCTGATGACAAAGATATAATCACTCAAATTCATAATTTTTAGATTTTACTCGATGATTTGAAAAATGAAAAGATAGATCTTACTGAATCGTTTATCGTTGGTAGTTTAATTGAAAATTTTCCCAGTTCTTGGAAGAATTATAAGAACAATTTAAAACATAAATAAAAGACGATGTATCTGGATGATGTGATCATACACATCAGAGTGGAATATAAAAATCATATAAGAGAAAATTTTGATATGAATAAGGAACTGCTTTCTTCTGCGAACTTTGTTAACACTGATGTCAAATAAAATAATAAATCTTCTGATCATGCTAAAAATCGTTGGAAGAAGAAAAAGGATAAAAGAAACAACCATAAAAACAAAGGCCGCAAAGACATAGATAAAAATAATTTTTTTTGTTATGTATGTGGCAAGCATGGTCATACTTCTCCTAAATGCAGGCATAGGAAGAAAGAAGTAATCCAGGATTCGAAGGAACCTTCAACCAACCTTGTTATTAAGGACGTGTTTGTGGCATTTGTCAGCATTGACAGCATGGGATCATTCCACCAGAATGATTGGATCATTGACTCGGGGGCTAGTCGCCACATCAGTGGCAACAGAGATGCCTTTGTGACTTTCACTGAAGTGGGACAGGAGGAACACTAGGTTGTCATGGGCAACTCCACTGCTTCTCCTGTGACCAGAAAGGGCAATGTCATGATCAAGATGACTTCTGAAAAAATTATGCTGATCAAAGATGTGTTGTTTGTCCCAGATATTTGTGTGAATTTAATTTATGTCTCTCAACTTGTGAAGTTTGGGGTGAAAGTATCCTTTGAATCAAATAAGGTCATTCTCTCCAAGTCTGGAGACTACATAGGCATGGGATACTGTTCAAATGGCCTTTTTATGTTGAATGTACCAAACTCTGCTGATAATGAAATAAGTCCTTCTGCTTATATCGTTGATTCTTTTGATACATGGCACAATAGATTAGGACATGTTAATTTTAAATATTTACAACGCATGAAATCTTTAGGTTTACTAAAAGATATTAATGGTGTTGTTAATTTAAATAATAAATGTCAAATATGTGCTGAAGCTAAATCTACCAAGAAACTGTGTCCTCAAATTTCACATAGAAATTCTGAATTACTAGATTTAGTACACACCGATCTTAGAGATTTAAAAGGAAATCTATCTAGAGGTGGAAAATGTTTTTATATTATTTTTGTAGATGATTTCTCTCGATATACAAAATTATATTTAATACATTCTAAAGATGAAGCTTTTGGAATGTTTGTCAAATATAAAACATAAGTAGAGAATCAACTTAATAAGAAAATAAAACGTCTTCGCTCAGATAGGGGTGGTGAATATGATTGTTTTCCATTTAATGAATTTTGTGTAAATCATGGTATTATACATGAATATACACCTCCATATTCACCTCAATCAAATGGAATTGTTGAATGTAAAAATAGAACTCTAAAGGAGATGATGAATTCTATTTTAATCAATTCAGGCGCACCCAACAACTTGTGGGGGGAAGCGATTTTGTCATCTTATTTTCTTCAAAATCGCATCCCTGGTAGGAAGACAAATAATACACCATATGAATTATAGAAAGGATATCCTTCTAATTTAAAATATCTCAAAGTGTGGGGGTGTCTAGCTAAAGTCCTACTAACTGAGCCTAAGAAATTAAAATTGGGATCTAGAACTCAAGATGGTGTTTTTATAGGTTATGCTCAAAATAGTGTCGCATATAGATTCTTGGTTATTAGAAGAAGCAACAATGTTGTAGAACCTAATACTATTGTTGAATCTAAAAATGCTGAATTTTTTGAGCATATCTTTCCTATGAAAACTCCCCTAGAAAATTTATCTAATCCTTCAAATGAAATTTTAGAGAATATCCCAAGTACATCCAATTCTAATGATGTTTTAGAACCTGATGATACAGAACCTAGGAGATCCACTAGAATGAGGAAGGAAAAGAATCTTGGTAATGATTTCTATTCCTTTATAGTGGATAATGACCCTCAATCTTATAATGATGCTATTAGTTCAACTGATTCCTCTTTATGGAAGGAAGCAATTAATAGTGAGATTGAATCTATATTATCTAATCATACATGGGAACTAGTGGAACTTCCACCAGGAATAAAACCCATAGGATGTAAATAGATATTTAAAAAAAAATTGAAAACATATGGGACTGTAGATAAATAAAAAAACTCGTTTGGTTGCTAAAGGATATAAAAAACAAAAGGATATTGACTATTTTGATACTTTTGCTGATGTAACTAGAATCTCTTCAATCAAGATTTTAATTGCTTTGGCATCTATAAAGAAATTAATTATACATCAAATGGATGTTAAAACTGCTTTCTTGAATGGAGATTTGGATGAAGAAATTTATATGGATCAACTCGAAGGTTATGTAGTTTCGGGAAAAGAACATAAGGTATGTAGACTAATCAAATCTCTCTATGGCTTGAAACAAGCACCTAAACAGTGGCATGAGAAATTTGATAAGGTAATTGTATCATATGGATTCCATATAAATGAAGGAGATAAATGTATATATTCTAAAGTCGATAACTAAGGTTTTGTTATTATATGTCTCTATGTAGATGACATGCTTATTTTTGGCACTAATATTGATATTATAAATAGTACAAAAGGCTTCTTGGCTTCTAATTTTGACATGAAAAATATGGGTGAGGCAGATGTAATTTTAGGAATTAAACTCCTTAAAAATGATAATTGAATCATGCTATCCCAAGAACACTATGTTGAGAAAATCCTCAAAAGGTTTTTAATGTTTGATTGTAAACCAGTAAGTACACCTTTTAATTCTAATTGCAATCTTAAGAAAAATAAAAGTACTAGTGTTCAACAAGTCAAATATGCACAAGTAATTGGAATCCTAATGTACTTAATGAATTACACTCATCTGGATCTAGCATATGCAGTGGGGAGATTAAGTAGATATACCCAAAATCCTAAAAAGGATCATTGGGATGCTCTACATAGGGTTTTAAGATACCTTAAAGGAACAATTAATCATGGATTGATTTTTTGTGGATCTCCAACTGTGCTAGAAGGATATTGTGATGCCAATTGGATTTATGATTCAGATGAATTGAAATCTACAAGTGGTTACATCTTCACTATGGGTGGTGGTGCTGTGTCTTGAAAATCTTCCAAGCAAACTTGTATAGCATGTTCCACTATGGAATCTGAGTTTATTGCCTTAGAAAAGGCTAGAACTGAAGCCGAATGGCTAAGACATGTTCTAATGGATCTTCCCATTTGGGAGAAACCTTCTCCACCAGTGTTTATACACTGTGATAATTAAGTTGCCATAACAAGGGCTAAAAACAAAGTTTACAATGGAAAGAGTAGACATATTCGTCTACGTCACAATATTATGAGGCAGCTTGTATGTGATAGCATAATCTCTATGGATTATGTAAAGTTAGAATTAAATTTGGTCAATCCTCTGATAAAGCCATTAAGTCAAAGACTAGTGAGCGATACATTGAGGAGAATGGGATTATGCCCATACCAGATGTCGAAGTGATGGATACCCAACCTTCATGAATGGTGATCCCAGGAAGAAGGTTCAACAGGAAAAACAAAGTCACTGGATGACTCAATGTGTTGTAATAAATGTATCTCATTCTTATGATGTAAATAACAATTTGCAATGATTCAGTTGAATATATTTCTTAATGGATTGCATGGCCATTAATGGTGGTGTATATACTGCAATATATGCTTGATGAAAGTCCAACTATATGAGTGTGGAGTGGGGCCGTTCCTGTTGAGATTTGGGCAGATCTCTAGAGCATTCATGAATTTTCCCAATAGGCGCATGGCCTAAAGGCGCCAATCCGTAAGAAATGTATTTGATTTTAAGAATATCATGTGAGTAATCTATCTCTAATTTGACAAGGGAGGAATTGGTTCAAGAACATAGTTCCACCAATCTTCCACAGATTACGTACATCTACTCTATGATTTAGTTTAAAGAACTTAGATCTACCAAAGCTTATGCATGCTATTTGTTTAAGTTCTTCCAGTGGTCAGCTCGATTTTTAGTTTGGTTTTGTTTTGAAATAGTGGGAGATTGGTGTGGTTGGTGTTGTATTTCAAAGCAAAAGCATTTAGTCTCACATTGCTTGCTTTGGAGACTTCCCTCCTATTCATATATGGTTGCTAGTCCATGTAATATTTGAGGAATAAAATAGGATGTGGGCTTCGCACGCGCATGGTGGGGTAGCCCAAGTGTGTTTGGGCCAGTCCGGTCCGGAAACTGTTTAATCGGGCGCGTCGGTGCACGTCGCATCCCGCGCGCAGGGGGTGCAAATCCGGCCTCCCGGAGCCCCTTATGCGGGCGCGCCCCGGCAAAGTTTTGCCGTATGCTACACTCGGGTTTTATCCACATGTGTCGCATCTCTTGGCGGTGCAGTTGTGTGGCAACCGCTGGCCGATGTCTCTTCGGTTGGGAACTGCTTGCATCCGTTGATCCATCTCTGTGTTTCTATAAAACCAAACACCTTCCTTTATTTTTCGCACGCACAATAGAAAAACCAGACGCCGTCTTTCCGTTCGTTTTTTTGCCATTGCCGCCAACTCCGGTGATCGCTGGAAGAGCGATCAAAAACCTTTCACCTGATGAGGGATTTGCGAGTGCGCGCTTCGCTCCTCTTGTTGTTGTATCATGGGAGGATACCCGTCGTGGATTACGGCTGACTGACATTTGTCGTTGAGTAAGGCGGAAATACTCTTGAGGACAGTGTGTTTTTGCACGCCTCATCAGTCTGGTATTTCTTCTTGTTTACATTTCATCTATATATTACCACCATAGATCAACATGTCCCACTTAGAGTCAAGGTTCCAGAAGTCTTTAACCTTGAAGTTGCGTGTCCGGTCTTTTGCATGTATGACGAAGTCGTGAAGTGGAACGGAGCACCACCTGCAGTTCCAAAAGGAAATCTCTCCTTTTTCTAAAATCCATCGACACAATGGCGTAAACTGTAGGAACTCTTCATAAGGTCTTCCAATAAGGGGATGAGTTTGTCCCCATCTTCAGCAGGGGGGTGGGGAACAACCCGAGTGGTTTCTAAATTCAGACTTGTATTTGTCCCTACAAAAATTTTCCCATAGAGAATCTTCGGCCGTAATCTCCCAACATGCTTTAAACGTGAAGGAGGAGGTATATCCCATCGGGGTGATGTCTAGACCTCCATCTCGACTTGGAATAGTGATGCAGTCCCATGCTTCCCTGCTGTTGCCCGATCTGTCTGCCCAGAGAAAGCGCGCCATCATGTAGTCGATATGTTTGGTGATGCCTTCTGGGATTCCAGTGGCAGCCATGGTATAGAGAGCCGTGGATGCTCATACATGCTTAATCAGAAGGTTGCGACCTGCAAAAGAGAGAAAACTGGTTTTCCAAGAGGCAATTTTCGTCATAATTTTTTTCAAGATAAATTCATAGTCTCTCAGCCGCGCGTGTCCTCCCAAAGATGATAGGAATTTCTAGATAGGTGAATGATTCCTTCGTTGTTGGGACTTCGACTGTTGAGGCGATGGATGATGTGGCCGCTGAGTCCTCCGTGTCTGGGAGGCATAGGGACTTGTTCCAGTTGATTAACTGTCTCGTGTGCCTCTCGTAATCAGACAATATACACTTGTTGTAGAGATGAAGGGGAAGCATTGATGAAGATAATAATGTCATCATCGTATAGAAGCGTTGCTGGTGCTGATCCTTGACCTCTGGTGGTGAACCTGTTGATCTCACCATTGTTCATATAGCTGAGGAGAGGTTTTGACAAAGAATCTCTTCAAAAATGATGAACATGAAGGGTGAAAGGGGATTTCCTTGCTTCAATCCTTTCATCATTGGAAAAAAAAACCACAATGGTATCACCAAGCGTGCATGACGTTGTCCCATGAATGTTCAAAGAAACTCACGCAAATATGAACCGTGTCCGGTAACATACCCAGTCCGGTAAAGATCTCTCTCAGAACTGCTCGTTCAACTCTATCAAAAACTCCAGACATGTCAAGCTTGACGACCACGTTCAGGTGTAAATCTCCTCTGCGAAGGTCGTGGACTAGTGTTACAAGTCGAAGCTGGAAGAACCTGAGCTGTCAGACGGCCGGACTAATAGCTGAAGAAGCTGACGTGTTTTTCTGTTACAAGCTAGTTTCCGCTATTCTAGCTAGGGGGCAAGTTGTTAGCCAGGCAGTTAGTTCGTTAGCTGGTCTGTTAGCTACGAGCTCGGGGCCGGGAGCCAATCATCGGCTAGATGGTCGGGGGACCACTTCTGTAATAGCCCGAGTGGCTGGTCAGTGGCAAGTGACATATAAATGATGTAGTCACACCACTGTGATGAGGGATCGCTATTCTTTTGAATGATATCTCTCTCTGCGACATCTCCGGTGTACTCTTCCTCTCCCTTCCCTTCCTCGCTCTTCTCTCTACGCCCTCCTTCCGATTTCACCTTCTTCTTCTTCCTTCAGACGCTTCTAACTATCGGCATCTGAGCTGCTTCAGGTGACATCATAGGGACCAGAGGAGGTGACGCCGCCGCTGGTCCCTATGATGTCACCTGAAGCAGCTCAGATGCCGATAGTTAGAAGCGTCTGAAGGAAGAAGAAGAAGGTGAAATCGGAAGGAGGGCGTAGAGAGAAGAGCGAGGAAGGGAAGGGAGAGGAAGAGTACACCGGAGATGTCGCAGAGAGAGATATCATTCAAAAGAATAGCGATCCCTCATCACAGTGGTGTGACTACATCATTTATATGTCACTTGCCACTGACCAGCCACTCGGGCTATTACAGAAGTGGTCCCCCGACCATCTAGCCGATGATTGGCTCCCGGCCCCGAGCTCGTAGCTAACAGACCAGCTAACGAACTAACTGCCTGGCTAACAACTTGCCCCCTAGCTAGAATAGCGGAAACTAGCTTGTAACAGAAAAACACGTCAGCTTCTTCAGCTATTAGTCCGTCTGACAGCTCAGGTTCTTCCAGCTTCGACTTGTAACAACTAGCTCTCGAGTGAGACAGATATGGTTCACATTGTCCCTGCCTTGTACATAGGCTCCTTGCTCTTCGGACACTATTCGTGGGATAAAAAAGAAAAGTTACCCTAGACAAGATCCAGATCCAGAGGGCTATGTTTTCAATGGAAATCGGCATGAAGTCCTTCATCAGGTCCCAGAGGGTGGTATGGCTTAGGAATCAAAATGATACGGCTGCAAAACAGATCGACTGCGGTGAGGAACTCCTCTTTTGAAGAAGAAATCAATGAGGTCTATGAGATCTGTCTTAATAATGTCCCAAACAACTATGTAGAAAATCAGCGTGAAGCCATCCGATCCTGGTGCATAATCTTTTGCCATAATCTTCATATGGTGGAGATGACTTCTTCTTGAGAAGGAGTGGCAGTGATCGTCATGTTTTCATCCGTATTAAGGACCCGCTGAACGAGAGAGGATGTCTCATGTGGAAGTGTTGGCGGATGAGATGGTGCGTAAGAAGAAAGATTTGAAGAAATCAGCAGTCGCGTCCGCCGTGTCTATTGGGGAGTTAATAATAGTGCCATCCGGCAATAGAAGCTCTCATACCAACCTTCGTTTTCTCCTAGATCGAATAATGGCATGATATAATGATGTATTTCAGTTACCGTCATGAAGCCAATTCATTCTTACTTTTTCTCTCATCAAATCTTCTTCTTGAGAGAGAATAACTTCTAGTTCAGCTTTGCAATCTAAAATCGTATGCTCGTTAACACTTGACGGTTCATGGATCTCAATTTGGGTAGTATGTATAATATCTTCAGCATCTTTTTTTTTCTATGCTAATGTTTTGTTTGGAAAAACGATGGCGATTGCCCGGGCATCTATCTCAATTTGCCAAAATACACGGTTGCCCCCCGTTCTGATTTTACATTGTGTTTTTTTACAGCGTTCGGCAAACTCTACCGGCCGCTCATTTCTCACTGTCAAAAATTATTACGATGAGTCATATGTGATGAGAAACAGGAACATCTATGATGGAACCGGTGAAACATGTAGGAGCGAGATGAATAAAGGCTAGAGAAGAAAATAGATGGACTCTATTATCTACTGAAAACAGAGCACACACAGAGAGTTTACTGCAATGGAGAAAATGCATAAACGGAGAAGAGACAACTGTTGTATCTTTTGTTATTCGATGCATTTAGTCTGAAACAGAACAAGCCTATAAATAGGCATACAAGGGTGAAACGTGGAGGAGAGTAATGCCTACATTATCTCCACTAAATCAGAAAAAAACAGAGGCAGTAACAATTTCTCTAACAACACACTAACTCAACTAAACCAAATAAAATGTTGCACTAACTACTAAACATAAAACTTAGATCCGACTCAGTGTGGCTGCTGAATTAGTCTTCAACACTCCCCTTGATTCAAAGTCACACACTCCAAGCTGAGATCGGAAGAAGATATGCTTTTCTTTAGGAAGTAATTTGGTCAGTATGTCAGCCACTTGCTCATGTGTGCTGCAATATTTTAGCTCCACCAAATTTGCAATAGGCACGTCTCTTATAAAGTGATGCTTTATATCAATGTGCGTGGACCTTCCATGGTACACAGGATTTTTGGTCATGGCAATTGTTGACTTATTATCACAGTAGATTTCAGTAGCTTCATTTTGTCTTTCATGAAGATCTTCAAGCAATTTTCACAGCCACATAGCTTGACAAACAGAAGCACTTGCTGCAACATACTCCGCTTCTGTTGAAGACACAGTAGTTGTAGCTTGTTTCTTTGAGCTCCAAGTGACAGCTCCAGAACCAAGGCTGAAAGTATTTCCAGAAGTGCTCTTCCTATCGTCCAAGCAACTTGCCCAATCACTGTCAGTGTAACCAGTGAGTTTAGGAGCAGCTACAGGATTATACCAAATACCATAATTCTTTGTTCCAGCAATATAACAGAGAATTCTTCTTGCAGCTCCAAGGTGATGCTTTGATGGATTGTGTATAAACCTGGAAATGACACCAACAGAGAATGCAATATTCGGTCTGGTATGGCTTAAATAAATGAGACCTCCAACTAAACTTCGGAAAAGACTTGCATTAGCAGGTTTAGTATCATCATTTTGTTGAAGTTTCTCATTTGTATTCATAGGAGTTGATTCCACCTTGCAATTCAACATATTAAAATGTTTGAGAAGATCAATGGCATACTTCTCTTGGGATACAAATATTCCATATTCATTTTGATGAACTTCCAACCCAAGAAAATAATGTAAAACACCAAGATTACTCATCTCAAACATTTGCATCATGCTGGATTTGAAGGAATTCACAATAGAAGATGAAGAGCCCATATATATCATATCATCGACATATAGATAGACCACCAGAAAATCAGAACCTTGTTGTTGGAGATATAGAGTTGGATCATTTTGACTTCTCTGAAAACCATTTTCTAGAAAATAAGAATCGATCTTGCTATACCATGCTCTTGGGGCCTGTTTAAGCCCATAAAGAGCCTTGTTCAACTTATATACCATCTCCTCCTTTCCAGAAATAATAAACCCTTCAGGTTGAGAAACATATACTTCCTCCTCTATTTCACCATTTAAGAAGGTAGACTTAACGTCAAATTGATAAATAGGCCATCTTAATTGAGCACCAAGAGACAAAACAACTTTAATTGTTTCAAAGCGAGCAACGGGAGAGAAGGTTTCTTCAAAGTCAATTCCTTCTTGTTGTGCATACCCTTTTGCGACAAGTCTGGCCTTCTGCCTTTGTATGCTTCCATCAGCTGTGAATTTGGTCTTAAAGACCCACTTTAGGCCAATAATATTTTTACCTTCAGGATGATCCACCAGCTTCCATGTTCTATTCTTCTCAATGGATGTGATTTCTTCTTCCATAGCAGAACACCAAATAGCATTTCTAGCTGCTTCTTCATAACTAGATGGATCAGAAACAAAGAGAGAAAAGTCACATGACTCATAGATATCTCTCAAGGAACAAAACTTCCCTTGAGTTTTGTCAATTGAGATGCTTGATGATGCTGAAGAGCTACTGCTTGTCAAATTTTTTGATGATACATTGTTGATGTTTATAGGAGTTGCATGAGGGTTACCATGTTGATTATGGTTGCTGCCACGTAAAGGGGTTGATGGTTCAATATTATCTTGATTTTTATTGTTGTTGAGTTCATGATTTACAGGTGGAATAGAATCTTCAGTTTCACTTCTCACAGGAAAATATAGCTGACTATCACAAGAAGTGTCCCATTTCCAGCTTGATTTCTCATCAAATGAGACATTTCTACTGATAATAATTCTTTTTTTGACTGGATTATACAGACGATAAGCTTTGGATTGAGGAGAATAGCCGATGAAAATACATTTTTCAGATTTGCTATCAAGCTTGTGACGAGAATGGGAATCAATCAAGGCATAAGCAATAGAACCGAAAACTTTTAGGTGACTTACAACCGGTCTTCTTCCAGTCCACGCTTCATATGGAGTTTCATTCATGACAGCTTTAGTTTGAGAAATATTGAGAATATAAACTGCAGTAGCAACTGCTTCAGCCCAGAAATCATTAGGAAGTCCTTTGCCTTTTAATAGACTCCTAGCCATCTCCATAATAGTATGATTTTTTCTCTCGACAACGCCATTTTGCTCTGGTGTATATGGTGTCGTGAGCTACCTAGAAATCCCATTAGCATCACAAAAGGCATTAAATTCAGTAGAAAGAAACTCACCACCTCTGTCTGTACGAAGAGCTTGGATGTTGCAACCACTCTGATTTTCAACAAGACACTTGAACCTCTTAAAAGATTCAAAAGCTTCATATTTGTGCTTCAAGAAATAGACCCAACTCATACGAGAGTAGTCATCAATAAGAAGAAGAAAGTATTGACTTCCACTGAATGATTTAGTCCTCATAGGACCACATAAGTCAGCATGGATAATTTCAAGAAGAGAAGAAGCTCGATATGATTTTCCAATAGGAAATAAATTTTTACACTGCTTGCCATAGATGCATCCTTCACAAATATCATCTATAGAATCAATATTAGGCAGACCAACCACCATTTCTTTTTGATTTAGGAGCTTTAGGCCTCTGAAATTCAGATGGTCATATCTTAGATGCCACAGGACAGATTCATTAGTCTCTTTAGCAACACAAGCATGCGCATCAAGTTTTGAGACCTCAAGAGGGAACATCTTATTTGCAGTCATTTTAATACTAATAATCACATGGCCAGACTTCTTGTCTTTAATTTCACAATATCCATCATCAAAGAGAAGAGAATACCCTCTTTCAAGTAATTGTCCCACACTTAGCAAGTTATGCACCAGGCTAGGAATGTAATAGACATCATGCAGTAATTTTGATTTACCATTGCCAATGTGGACAGAAATCGTACCTTTCCCTTCAACTTGCGTTTGTCTACCATTGCCAACCTGAACTTGCATCTTCTATGAGACATCAAGATCTTTAAACTGTGACTTCTCACCAGACATGTGATTAGAACAACCACTATCTAGAAACCAGATGTTATTGCAAGAATCGTCAAGATGTAAGAATGCCATAAATAAGTTAGCATGTTCTTCATTTCTATTGACATAGTTGGCATGTTTGTTTTTGTTGTAACAATATGTTTCAGTGTGATCTGGCTTCTTACAATAGTTACAGGAAATCTTGTTTCGCTGCTCATTAGAAGACCACCTCTTATCATGGTGTGTGTCGAAGCGGCCCCTCCCACGGCCTCTTCCATGACCTCTACCACGAAAGCTACATCCTCCTCTTCTGACAGGTTTTTCAGACCTGTCATTTGCAAATGAACTCTCCCCTTTCACTTGGAACGCCTTCTCCTCGCTCTTTTCTGTAGATCTAATGATCTTGGATTCATGACTTTGTAGAGAACCCATTAACTCATCAAAAGAGAAGGTAGATAAGTCCTTTGATTCCTCTATTGCAGCAACCACATGGTCAAATTTAGGTGTTAGACTCCTTAACACTTTCTCTACAACAATTTTGCTAGTAACTTGTTCACCATAAGATTTCATTTGAGAAACAATAGAGGAAACTCGAGACAAATAATCTTGCACAGATTCGTTACCCTTCATGGACAAGGATTCAAAATCTCTACGGAGGCCTTGCAATTTAACAGTGATTACCTTTGAAGAGCCTTGAAAATCCTGTTGCAAAATTGACCACGCTTCTTTGGATGAGGTTGCTGCTGCGATCCTAGAAAAGATAGAGTTGTGGACAGCCTGCTGGATAAATAAGAGGGCCTTAGAATCCCTATTTTTGTTCTCCTTTTGTTTACTTTCATCATCAGTTTCTGCATAACCGTTTTCTACCAAATCCCATAGATCTTGAGACATGAATAGGGTCTTCATTTTGATGCTCCAAAACTCATAGCATTCCCCTTTGATGATAGGAATTATAGGTTGAGAGAGATTTACCGCAACACCAGTGAGAGCCATGCCGAGCTCCTTGAGTAATTTCCTCGAACACCTTTTGTGCAGAAAACTAGACAGCAACAAGGTTGTTTCTTTGGAGACTCAGACGGATGCAGCCTCATATGCACTTTGGTGCTTGGTGTCCTCCGCCAGATAGATCAGACCTGGACACTCTGATACCACTCTGTAGGAGTGAGATGAATAAAGGCTAGAGAAGAAAATAGATGGACTCTATTATCTGCTGAAAACATAGCACACACGGAGAGTTTACTGCAATGGAGAAAATGCATAAACGGAGAAGAGACAATTGTTGTATCTTTTGCTATTCGATGCACTTAGTCTGAAACAGAACAAGCCTATAAATAGGCATACAAGGGTGAAACGTGGAGGAGAGTAATGCCTACATTATTTCCACTAAATCAGAAAAAAAAAATGGAGGCAGTAATAATTGCTCTAACAACACACTAACTCAACTAAACTAAATAAAATTTTGCACTAACTTCTGAACATAAAACTCAGACATGACTCAGTGTGGTTGTTGAATCAGTCTTCAACAAAAGATTTATTCCTCAGATAAATTAGCGTGTAGGAAAGGTTCCATCAAGCGAATGATCACCGGTTTATGCATGCGGCATAGACGACCCAAAGACTTACGGGTCAGGTTGTTTGCAACACCTCTTATGTTCCAGAACAAATGTTTCAAACAACTCATAAAGACGAGTTGGTAATCCCTCTATTGTGTTTCCTTGTGCTAAGTCAGAAACTCTAATGCCAATGATGATCATCTCAATATGAGTCTCGATTTGAGTCTGTCAGGAGATCTCCATATGAGAAGGGTCTGGATGATCTTCTAACCAATCTGATCTCAGAAGCCAGTCTTTGTTTGGGCCTCGGGCTCTTATTCGAACGACTGTGAGTAGGTGAGGAATGACCTTCTCTCGTCTGTCCTATGTTCTATCTCTGTCTTGAAGTTGGTTCACTGTAATCGAACCTCATAAAGTCATGCAGGCGTCTATGGGGGAGAATGGTGCACGTGTGTTCGTTATCAAGAACAATCCTTTGTGATGGTCCTCTGGAAGAGTGATTTTTGGAAGAAACTTCATGGGCGTCAGTCGTCGTCAGTGGGGGGTACGTACGGGGTGACTGCCTCTTGATGAGGCTGGTCAAAGGCTGTGTTGATCTCCTAATCGGAGGGCTTTTTTTGAGATCCCCAGTTCCTTCACAATCTCATTAGGGTAGAAAAAGTTGCAGCCCTTATCCCCTTTCGGCACGATGAAGAGCGTTATCGTAGTACATGATAGATTGTTGGTGATCGAGATAAACTATGGGATTTCTTCATTGAATGCTTCTGCCATGATAAGGATGTTGACGGTGTTGTCTCTACTCTTCTTCCCATTCAATATCCAAACTAGGTTCTCGAATGAGCCAACTATCTCCTGTTGGAATTAATCTGGACAGCGCACGATCACAAGATTGGTTCCATAGCTACTGAAGATGACGTGCCTAGTTAGTAGTCCAACTGTCCATCCCTATAACGGCTGAGTGGGTGTTTGTTATGCACTCAAGACGAGTCTTAGGCTATGATCTGATATTATTGGATCTCAGGCTAATCGTGGCAATTAGCTAGGCCACACGTTTATCAAGTTTCTTTCTGTATTTAAGAACTTAATTGATAGCAATCACTGTTCGGGAAATCGGTCCGCACGGCCGCATATACCCCCGCATATACCTATTCAGTCACCCTACCACACCGCATATTACTAATCGGTCCACTAAGCGGTCTTGGGCCGCATATACTCCCGCTTGGCCGATTAAGCGGCCGATTAAACTCCGCTTTTCGAAAAGCCCACAACTAATGTTCATGCATTTTGTACATACATGCATATATATACACACATTTCATTATATATATAAATTGAGATATATAGTCATTGAATTATATGTATACATTGTAATACATATAAAAAATTTCCACACACATTTGTACATTTATTTGAATACCTTATGATATATTAACATGTATAGATACATATACAATATACCTAAATATACAATCACATACTTGTGCATGTATATATACATTTTGATTTATTCATATTTATACACACTATACATATATTTGTACATTGATTTACCTACATTTTAGTATTTGTACAAATATTACAAACACATTCTATATATAGACATATATACATATATAAGCATATCATACATCATACACACATATTAATATGTTTATAAGTAAATAGATGTACGTGCCTACTCTATATATTTTAATTTATGATCTTGCTATATTATTTTATATATAATTAATTTATTGAAATAAAAAAATCAAAACTGCATATACTCCTGTATATACTCCCACATACCGCATATACTCTATTCAGTACCATCTCCGCCCGTACACCGTATACCGCTTTCTTGAACCATGATAGCAATAACGGTATCGCTTTCCCTATCATCTTCTTCTCATTTTCTCAAAGGGTCTCTCCGAGTGTGTGTGCTAGTTCCTCTCTTAGGGTCGTGAGCTAGCTGAGGAAGAACAAGAAGTCTGAACTAATATGTGGTATCAGAGCCAGTAGAATGCCGAAGTACGGATCTTCTTCAAGTGGATCTCACAGTACTGAACCTGTTGAGACAGCTGCAATGAAAGAGGGGGATGTCACACTCAAGTATCCCATGTTAACCAAGTCAAATTACCCAATTTGGGTAATGAAGATGAAGGCTAACATGCGTGCCCAGGGTGTATGGGTGGCAATTGAGCCCACAAATGGAAGCGATGAGGTGGAAGAGAGAAAGGATCAAATGGTGTTGGTTGTTATATACCAAGTTGTGCCGGAAGAAACAATGTTACAACTCACCGGCAAGGAAACGACTCGGGAGGCATGGGAAGCCTTGAAGACGATGCATGTAGGAGTTGAACGAGTGAAGGAAGTCAAGCTCCAAGCATTGAGGTGGGAATTTGAGAATCTACGGATGAGTGATTCTCAGTAGGTGGACGAATTCGCGGGTAAGTTAAGTGGATTAGTCAATCAGATTTGATCCCTTGGTGAGACCATGGATGAATCCCATGTCGTGAAGAAGATGCTGAGGAGTGTGCCTCCAAAGTTCCTACAAATAGCCGCGACAATGGAACAATTCAGCGACTTGAAGACAATGCAAGTCGACGAGGTTGTTGGAGCATTGAAGGCTCATGAGGAGTGCTACCAGGACTATGAAGGAAGGAACGAACAATAGGTTCTTCTGATGAAAAGAGATTCCAAACCTGAGACAAAAGTGCAGCACGGGGAGGACATCAGTCATCACAGCTCTCACAGGCATGGGCGAGGAGGTCCACGAGGCTGAGGATGAGGCCGAGGACGCGGTAGAGGAGGATGAGGTGACTCAAATGCACCTCGATAGGCAACAGAAGGCAATCGAGAACCAAGTCGAGATAAAAGCAAGGTGAGGTGTTTTCACTGTAACAACCTCAGACATTATGTGTTTGAGTGTCGAGGGAAGCAGAAGATGGATGAAGCTAATCTAAACCGTGTCCAAGACGAAGAGCATGCACTGCTACTGGCTAAGGAAGATGAGGAGGAGCTGAATATGGTCTTACTGAATGAAGAGAACATCATACCTGATCAGTACCCAGGTGCGTGCAAGCAAACAGGTGCGGACCAATGGTATCTAGACAATGGCGCTAGTAACCATATAATAGGAAATCGAACCAAATTCAAGAATTTGGATGAAACAATCAAAGGTCAGGTGAAATTTTGGGACAATTCGAAGGTGAAGATCGAAGGAAGGGGATCTATCTTATTCCAGTTCAAAGGAGGTTGTAAGGACCCTAACCTTTGTTTAGGGTTTACCCTGTTTGCTTTGCTTAACCCTGATGCTTAGTTGCTTGCTAATCACCTTTGGTGGTGATTAGGGTTTGGTTGTGCTTTGTTGAGAGTTGGAGGGGCTACTTGCAATTAACCCAAGATTAGGGTTTGTGGGCAAGTTTGTCACCTTGTGTGGTGTTCCTCCCTCTCCTTGCTTCCTCTAGTGTAGAAAGGAAGGTTTGGGCTTGTTGCTTGAGTTCCTTTGGGCCTAGTTGAGCTTGTTGGGCCTTGTTGAGTGTTGCCTTTCCTTCTTTGAGCCTTGTGTCGGGCAAGGAGGTGGTTGTGTCAGCCTGAGCTTGTGACGCCCAGGGTTTGTGTCGCCCTGGGGGTGTGTCGCCCATGTGCGTCGGCCATGTTGGGTGAGTGTGTCGCCCATGACCTTTGACCAAGCTTTGACCTTGTTTGTGTAACCACTAGTGGACACTTGGTGCTTGATGCTTGCATGTGGCAATAGCCTTGGACATGTGTTTAGGGCTTGCTAGAGTGGTGGCTCATGCACTAGGACAAGTGTCCTTAGGTGGAAGACACCTTGCTTAGTTCTACCTTGTTTTCTCCTCCCTTCCCTTCTATATATGTGTTCTTTTCCTCTTGCTAAGGATCCTTTTAGTCTCTTGGTTTCTCCTATACCTTGGTGCACGATACCCTTTTCCTTTGCAAGCTTGGTGGACGACACCCTTGGAGGAGCTAGCTTGGTGGCCAATCCTTCCTTGGAGCTTTCTTCTTCCTTGGAGCTTGGAGCTTGCTTAAGGCGGGTTGCATAACTCCTAACCCTAACTATTCTGCCTCCTTTCATGTTCTTATATGTTACTGGCTTTGTTCCTTGCTTAGTCTTCATGTTGGTTGAACCTATATCCTAGAGTTTCTTGGTGAGCAACACTCTCTTCTCTCCTAGGTCTTGAGGAGTGAGCTCGAGCTCTAGCATCATGAGCAACACCCCTCTCTCGTTTCAGTTGAGAGGTGAGTTTGTGTTCTAGTTGCTTGAGCAACACTCTCCTCTCACCATGGACTAGAAGGGTGAGCTTGGTGATGGTGGTGGTTCTTTCTAGGGTTTTCTTTGTGTTGTCGTTTGGGGATAGTTGATGTGCAAGACCCCTCTTTCCTAGTCGATTGAGGTGAGCAGTCTTCTTGACCCACTAGGGTTTTGGGTGCCCTTGTGTGTGAGGATGATGATGATCTTGTGAGTGATACCTTGGTCATTATGAGTGTGGGGAGGTGTTGCTCGACAGCCCTCTTGACCTAACACCTTGGACGACACGTGTGTGCTGGTGAGTTGGATAATACCCTGATCTCTGTGACGGACGCCACACTATCTCACCTTGCCCTGTGATGGCCGTTAGGCCATGGCTTGTATGGCTGGACATTAGGTCGGTAATGTTAGTTTGAGATGAACCCTTGGACGATACCTCTTGTGGGATAACCCCTTGCCCGATATGCACCTGGGATAGGCGTTGTTGAGCATCCTGTGACGGGCATCACCTTGGCTTTGTATCGGCCGATAGCCTGTCTTGTGACGGGCGTTGCCCGATAGGTTGGGTGCCCGACACCCCTAGTGCGCGACACCGACACGGCGTTGTTTAGCTGCACACTTGGCTGTCCTGGGTGGTAACGCAGCGTTGTTGGTTGCTTTTGTGTCGACCGTTATGTGATGAGCAATAGGTGATGGTAGGTTGCCCGATACAGCCTTAAGTGAGGGTTTGTCATGCTTTAGTAAGGGTTCTGCCCATATATTTATATGTTGTTATACTTAATGATAATGGTTATGGTAACACTAGTCTGTTTTATCTAACATGACTATATGCATGAATTTGATCATCATGACTATTTGTATGATGCTAAGGAAATGATAAGTATGTAGTATGGGTTGCTTAGTAATGTGCCTGCTACATATGATTACAAGTTGAGATAATGGTCAGCATATAAGTGGTTTGCCTAATGATGTGTCTTATGCACATGATCCTCAGTTGATGTATGATTAATAAAGTATAGAATCTTTAATGTCACCCTATATTGGTAAGCATAGTCTTTCTATTAAGCCTATGATTATTGTATATACTAACCATGCAGGTGATGCATAGCTAATAATAAGGGGCTATGAGATATATGTACAGGTTGAGTAACTCTGCTGTGAATGTTACTCTTAATGTTGAAATAATCGGTATGATGTACATGACTAAGTACTAGGGGATTGATATCCCATGATGATGATGTAAGCCTTGAGAGGCAGTGGCAATATATGATGAGGGATTGAGATCCCATGGTATGTGATGATCCTTGAGATGGATCTGGATGATTGGCAAGAGGCCAAGTGATAACATGTGAGGTTGGATCCTTGTGATGGGTCAGGTTGATGTGATTACAATAAAAGCATAATGTTGAGCTTTATGTTGTTTATTTCCTGTTATAGTTTGCATGTTATACAACTTGGTTGAATCTTGCAATCCACATGAAAGATATTAATTAATCACATTGGAATATATCATGTAGTTGCCCTGGCCATAGATCCATCATCGTCAGGAGCTGGTGATGGTGAAACGGGTTCTCTTACAGGTTAACCCGGAGCGCATATTGTTGAATATGCAAGGTTTCTCCTAGCCTAAAGTGAGGAGGTAAGAGTGCAACTTCGATTGTAGACTCGGGACATGTGATGAGCATGGTGAACAAGCCCATGGCTCTGGATAGGTGATATAAAGAGCATGAATGCGTTCATGGCTCAGAGCACAGTGAACAGGCCCGTGGCTCAGATATACTAGCGATGTGACCTGTATCGAGGCGGGCTAGAGAAAGGGTAGTCTGTGGAGCTGACCCTGTAGCTGAGGCCACTTGAGCATGAGACTGCGGCCCTGCTTTGATTCTCATGCACTAACCACGAGGGGAAAGGTTGTGGAGTCCGGCTCTTCCATCGACCTTGTATGGCACCGGTTATGGGCTTCACAGCCGAAGGTTGGATTGGTTCACTTCCTCAAGGCATAATAAAATGTAATCCAGCAGAATAGTATTTCTTGCTTAAGGAAAACACGGAACATTGGTTGAGGCCTTGCTTGTGTAATTAATCCTGTTATATCTTGAAGTTGCTTATATGTTCCTCATGTTATGTGGCATTATATCTTATCTTGTTAATCCTGTTCCATAAACAAATAAGTGGTGATATGCCCTGTGTACATCCTGGTAAACATGATGGTACGAATAGCCTTGCTATATGGACTATTATTATTCTACATTTTACTTGTTATCTACTGTTGTTGCCTTATCTTCCTGGTTTTATAGTTTCGGCGGGGAGTTATGTTTCTTACTGGGATAATGTTTGATTGTCTCACCCCGCTGGTTTTTAGGTGTTCGTGCTAGGCTTGGTGGTGGTCGCGGAGTTGCGGCCGAGCAGTGAGACGAGTAGTAGAAGGCAAGAGATGGATATGTTGTTGTTTTGGTGTTTTGTAGTAGAGTCTAGAGTCATCCATGTACTCTCAGGTCCTTGGGAGTGTTTTGACTTTGTTTCACGATATATGGTTGTTGATCCTTTGTATATCCTACTGTTGGCCGGATGTTGGCCTTTATGTATATATTTAACAGGTTATGAACTCATGTGATGACAAAGACAGTTGTTGCTCTAAGCTGTGGACACGTATCAGTGCTCGTAAATGTTTATATAACATGCTTTCTTGCAGGATGGGGACCTATATGTAATAGATTCTTAGTTTATCAGCTTTCCGCAATCGGTTTTAATTAACCCGTATTTTTGGTAATCTGTGGTTATGATGTTTTCTGCACATTTTCGTGTAACACCTGGCTGTCTATGTGATAGTGGGATGTGTTGCCACAAGTTTTGGTATCAGAGCTTTAGGATATGTTGTTGTTTTGGTGTTTTGTAGTAGAGTCTAGAGTCATCCATGTACTCTCAGGTCCTTGGGAGTGTTTTGACTTTGTTTCACGATATATGGTTGTTGATCCTTTGTATATCCTAATGTTGGCCGGATGTTGGCCTTTATGTATATATTTAACAGGTTATGAACTCATGTGATGACAAAGACAGCTGTTGCTCTAAGCTGTGGACACGTATCAGGGCTCGTAAATGTTTATATAACATGCTTTCTTGCAGGATGGGGACCTATATGTAATAGATTCTTATTTTATCAGCTTTCCGCAATCGGTTTTAATTAACCCGTATTTTTGGTAATCTGTGGTTATGATGTTTTCTGCACATTTTCGTGTAACACCTGGCTGTCTATGTGATAGTGGGATGTGTTGCCACAAGTTTTGGTATCAGAGCTTTAGGTTTGCTGAGTCTACAGGGATTTAGGACTAGGTTGTGTCTGTTCTTGTGAGTTGTCCAGATTTTCTTACGATCGTCTTCTACCCTCAGCGGAAGAAAAGTCGAGATGTCTGGAAACCATGAAGAACATGCTTCTGGGAACAGCGATGTTGCATCAATTGATGGAGCTTTTGGGTAGGCACATGGAGATCGGGTGCCTGAGGTCCCCCAACCTAACCCAGCCATTCTTGAACACCCTGCCTACCAACAGCTTATGGGGAATATGATGGCTATGATGAATCTCATGGTAGAAAGATTGCCAGTGCCTCCGTCGAGAGCACATGCTCCCCATGGTGAAACATCGGGTATTAGGAAGACCTTCGAGCGGCTTCGCCGAGTCGGAGCTTCGAATTATGCTGGAACGGCTGATCCAGCGGATGCAGATCTGTGGCGGACAAGTCTTGAGAAGGCTTTCTGGATCCTCGACATCCCTGAAGAAGACAAAGTAAAGAACGTTGTCTACCTTTTGAAAGGTAGTGCTGGTCACTGGTGGACCATCGAGGAGGAGAAGTGGCCTGGTGAGGCGATCGGTTGGGAGGTTTTCTGGCGTGAGTTTGTCAGCAGATACTTCCTAAAGACGTATCTGGATGAGAAGATCAGTCAGTTCGAGTGTCTGTGACAAGGAACGATGAACATAACTGAGTATGAGGCCAAGTTCATGGACCTGCTAAGGCTTTGTCCTCATATGGCAGCGACAGATGAGGAGCGGATCAGACATTTCGAGAAGGGTCTGAGTTCTGAATTAACAACACCTATTTCTGTGTTAGAAAATAGAGAGTGGTTTGCTACATTTGTGGAATCCGTCTGGAGAATCAAACGACCAGTAAGGGAGAAAAGAGAATCCATGTCTAAGAAGAGGCATACTCAGTTCCAGGGATAGAGGTTTGGTGGCTTCAAGAAGCCCAGGTTTTCAACACCTTTTGTGATGAGAGGTTCCAGTGCACCGTCACAGTGGTCTCTGAGTAAGGGAAGAAGTTATGTTTCTTTGTCGTCTAAGGCACATAGTACAACTTCAGTGGCGGTGATAGGACCATCTAGGCCACGGTTTGAAGATAAGGCATGCTATCTCTGTGGTCAGACCGGACATCTCAAGTTACATTGCCCGAATAGAGATGTTGAAGTGACGCAGCAGCCAAGACAGAATCTGCAAGGATCAGATAGACATCAGCCCAGTGGTAGAAGAGGGCGAGGACGTGGTCAAGCGTCGCAAGCCAGATCGTCAACTCAAGGAAGCAAAGGATGTGGACAGCAAGCAACGGCTCGATTCTATGCTATGAGTCAGTCGGAAGCGATAGTCAACCCGCGAGTGGTGACAGGTCAGATGGAGTTATTT
Source organism: Alisma plantago-aquatica (assembly GCA_963693085.1). NCBI lineage: Eukaryota > Viridiplantae > Streptophyta > Magnoliopsida > Alismatales > Alismataceae > Alisma > Alisma plantago-aquatica. Next base: position 500,031,518 of record OY856411.1, read on the forward strand.
CATTCTGATATGTCTTCTTCTTGCTTTATATCTGTTTTGGTTGACCCGGGTGCTACACTATTTTATCACCTATAGTATGCTTGAAAACTGTCGTTTACCTGTTAGTTGTAAGAAGGATAGTTTGTTGTTAGAAACCCCTCTTGATGGTTCCTCGATGCTTCGAGAAGAGTGTCCATCGTGTGTCTTTCTTTTTCAAGACACAGCATTCAAGTGGATCTTATACCACTTGATATGCATGGTTTCGATGTTATCCTTGGGATGGATACCTTAGAGAAGTATAAGGTTGTTTTGGACTGTGGTTCCAAGCAGGTCGTATTTGATGATGCCGGAGAGAAGTGGATCTTCCAGGGAGATAGGAAGATTCTTCCAACCTGTTTGGAATCATCCATGGTGGCAGAGAAGTTGCTACGACAAGGATGTGAGGCATTTCTAGCTCATGTTGTGGATACTGTTGTGGCTACCAAGGCGAAAGGTCCTAGTCTCGAGGAGGTGTCAGTTGTTCGAGAGTTTGCTAATGTGTTTCCAGATGAGTTCCCTGGTGTTCCACCATCCCGGGAGATTGATTTCGAGATCAATCTGGTTCCAGGAACGCAGCCAGTTGCACAGACATCGTATAGGATGGCTCCGGTAGAGATGGCAGAGCTTAAGAAGCAGTTGCAAGAGTTGTTGGAGAAAGGTTTCATCCAACCGAGTACGTCGCCTTGGGGTGCTCCAGTGCTGTTTTTCAAGAAGAAGGATGGATCGATGCAGTTGTGTATAGATTACCGGCAGTTGAACAAGGTCACAATCAAGAATAAGTACCCGTTGCCAAAGATAGATGATCTGTTCGATCAGTTGCGTGGTGCTACAGTGTTTTCGAAGATCGATCTACGGTTCGGTTACCATCAGTTGAGGATTAAGGCGGATGACATACCAAAGTCAGCTTTCAGGACGAGGTATGGTCACTTTGAGTTTGTGGTTATGCCGTTTGGGCTAACCAATGCACCTGTTGCTTTCATGGATTTGATGAATCGAGTGTTCCGTCCGTTCCTAGATCAGTTTGTCATAGTCTTTATAGATGACATTTTGATCTATAGTCGGGACAGGCTAGAGCATGAGCAACATCTTCAACGAGCGTTGACTCTTCTTCGCCAACATATGTTGTATGCCAAGTTCAGTAAGTGTGAGTTTTGGTTGGAGGAAGTGACTTTCTTAGGTCATGTGATATCTTTTGAGGGAGTCAAAGTAGACCCGAAGAAGGTGGAATCTGTTGCAGATTGGGAGTAACCGAAGACACTGATAGAGGTTTGTAGTTTCCTGGGTTTAGCAGGATACTACCGGAGGTTTATCAAGGACTTTAGTGTGATTGTGTTGCCGATGACAAAGTTGACCAGAAAGGACATACCTTTTGTTTGGGATGATCGATGTCAGCGAGATTTCCAGAGTTTGAAGGAGAAGCTGACCAGTGCTCCAGTGTTAATCCTGCTAGAGTCTGGAAAGGGCTACGTTGTTTTCTGCGATGCTTCCAAGAAAGGTTTAGGTTGTGTGCTGATGCAGGAAGATCATGTGGTTTCTTTTTCTTCACGACATCTTAAGAAACACGAGGAGAACTATCTGACTCATGATTTGGAGTTGGTAGTAGTGGTTCATGCATTAAATATTTGGAGACACTATTTGTATGGGGAAGTGTGTCAGATCTTTACGGATCATAAGAATCTGAAGTATATCTTTTCGCAACATGAGTTGAACATGCGACAGCGTCAATGGATGGAGTTGATCAATGATTATGACTGCACTATCGAGTATCATCCTGGTAAGGCAAATGTGGTAGCTGATGCACTTAGCCAAAAGTCTTCTTCTTTTTCTTCAAAAAAGGCACAGTTGAGTTCTCTGGTATGCCATAGACGAGATATGTTTGTTTCTTTACGACAGATGAATGTGCAAATGGAAGTTTCTTTGTTAGCTGGACTTTTGGCACAGATGCAAGTCAAGCCTACGTTGAGACAGCAGATCAAAGATGCACAGCAAACAGATGATGTGGTACAGCTAATCAGACCAAAGTTCAGCAGTGGAAAGTGTGATGGGTTCCATGAGTCTGAGGATGGGCTAGTTTGCTATCATGACAGGATGGTGGTCCCTGATGCTGATGATCTGAGGAAGTTAGTGCTTGAGGAAGTGCACACGTCGATGTATGCTATGCATCCAGGTGTCACCAAGATGTATCATAGTCTGAAGGACTTGTATTGGTGGCCCGGTTTGAAGAAAGATGTAGCTGAGTTCGTGGCTAGATATGCGGTATGTCAGCAGGTGAAGGCTGAACATCAGAAGCCAGCAGGTACATTCCAACCTTTGCCGATGCCGCAATGGAAATGGGATCATATAACCATGGATTTCGTAGTTGTTCTACCCCGGACAACTAGGAATCATGATTCCATTTGGGTGATAGTGGACAGATTGATGAAGTCCGCCCATTTCCTACCAGTAAAGACGACGTATGCATTCGAGAAGCTCGCTCGAGTATATGTGGATGAGATAGTACGTTTGCATGGTGTGCCAGCAATGATAGTTTCTGACAGAGGTCCTCAGTTCATGAGTCATTTCTGGGAGCAGCTGCACAAAGCGTTGGGAACGCAGTTAAGGTTCAGTACCGCCTCTCACCCACAAACAGAGGGACAGTCTGAGAGGACTATTCAGACTTTGGAAGATCTCCTTCGAGCTTGTGTTTTGCAGTTTCTAGGCAACTGGGATGTACATCTTAGCTTGATAGAGTTTGCCTACAACAACAGTTATCAGTGGAGTATTGACATGGCTCCTTATGAGGCTTTATATGGAAGGAAGTGCATATCTTCTTTGTGTTGGTACGAGTCTGGCGAATATCAGCTTTTAGGTCCTGAGCTAGTACAACAGACAACAGAAAAGATCAAAGTGATACAACAACAGTTGAAAGTGGCACAGGACAGGCAGAAGTCTTATGCAGACAATCGTCGACGACCTTTGGAGTTCCAGGTAGGAGACAAAGTGTATCTTAAGGTCTCACTGTGGAAAGGTGTGCTAAGGTTTGGCCGGAAGGGTAAGTTAGCACCCAGGTATATGGGGCCCTACCCAGTTATAGCACGTGTTGGCAAGGTAGCTTACGAGTTAGAGTTGCCTCCAGAGTTGCACAGGCTACATCCAGTGTTCCATGTCAGTAGGCTGAAGAAAAGCCATCCAGATTCAGGAACAGTGATACAGCCCGTTGAAGTTGATCTTGATGAAGATGTGACCTACGAGGAAGGTCCTATGGTGATCCTTGACAGAAGAGTTAAGAAGCTGAAGAGGAAGGACCTGGTTCTTGTGAAGGTTCTTTGGCATCATCGTGGCATTGAGGAAGCCACGTGGGAGCTTGAGGAAGAGATGAGAAGGAAGTATCCCTCGCTTTTCTCTTCGGATTTCGGGGACGAAATCCCTTGAAGGGGGTTAGCTTGTAAGGACCCTGACCTTCGTTTAGGGTTTACCCTGTTTTCTTTGCTTAACCCTGATGCTTAGTTGCTTGCTAATCACCTTTGGTGGTGATTAGGGTTTGGTTGTGCTTTGTTGAGAGTTGGAGGGGCTACTTGCAATTAACCCAAGATTAGGGTTTGTGGGCAAGTTTGTCACCTTGTGTGGTGTTCCTCCCTCTCCTTGCTTCCTCTAGTGTAGAAAGGAAGGTTTGGGCTCGTTGCTTGAGTTCCTTTGGGCCTAGTTGACCTTGTTGGGCCTTGTTGAGTGTTGTCTTTCCTTCTTTGAGCCTTGTGTCGGGCAAGGAGGTGGTTGTGTCGGCCTGAGCTTGTGACGCCCAGGGTTTGTGTCGCCCTGGGGTGTGTCGCCCATGTGTGTCGGCCATGTTGGGTGAGTGTGTCGCCCATGACCTTTGACCAAGCTTTGACCTCATTTGTATCACCACTAGTGGACACTTGGTGCTTGATGCTTGCATGTGGCAATAGCCTTAGACATGTGTTTAGGGCTTGCTATAGTGGTGGCTTATGCACTAGGACAAGTGTCCTTAGGTGGAAGACACCTTGCTTAGTTCTACCTTGTTTTCTCCTCCCTTCCCTTCTATATATGTGTTCTTTTCCTCTTGCTAAGGATCCTTTTAGTCTCTTGGTTTCTACTCTACCTTGGTGCACAATACCCTTTTCCTTTGCAAGCTTGGTGGACGACACCCTTGGAGGAGCTAGCTTGGTGGCCGATCCTTCCTTGGAGCTTTCTTCTTCCTTGGAGCTTGGAGCTTTCTTAAGGCGGGTTGCATAACTCCTAACCCTAACTATTCTACCTCCTTTCATGTTCTTATATGTTACTAGCTTTGTTCCTTGCTTAGTCTTCATGTCGGCCGAACCTATATCCTAGAGTTTCTTGGTGAGCAACACTCTCTTCTCTCCTAGGTCTTGAGGAGTGAGCTCGAGCTCTAGCATCATGAGCAACACCCCTCTCTCATTTAAGTTGAGAGGTGATCTTGTGTTCTAGTTGCTTGAGCAACACTCTCCTCTCACCACGGACTAGAAGGGTGAGCTTGGTGATGGTGGTGGTTCTTTCTAGGGTTTTCTTTGTGTTGTCGTTTGGGGATAGTTGATATGCAAGACCCCTCTTTCCTAGTCGATTGAGGTGAGACATCTTCTTGATCCACTAGGGTTTTGGGTGCCCTCGTGCGTGAGGATGATGATGATCTTGTGAGTGATACCTTGGTCATTATGAGTGTGGGGAGGTGTTGCCCGACAGCCCTCTTGACCTAACACCTTGGACGACAAGTGTGTGCTGGTGATTTGGATGATACCCTGATCTCTGTGATGGACGCCACACTATCTCACCTTGCCCTGTGATGGCCGTTAGGCCATGGCTTGTATGGCTGGACATTAGGTCGGTAATGTTAGTTTGAGATGAACCCTTGGACGATACCTCTTGTGGGATAACCCCTTGCCCAATATGCACCTGGGATAGGCATTGCTGAGCAACCTATGACGGGCGTCACCTTGGCTTTGTATCGGCTGATAGCCTATCTTGTGACGGGTGTTGCCCGATAGGCTGGGTGCCTGCCACCCCTAGTGCGTGACACCGATGCGGCGTTGTTTAGCTACACGCTTGGTTGTCCTGGGTGGTAACGCAGCATTGTTGGTTGCTTTTGTGTCGACCATTATGTGATGAGCAATAGGTGAGGGTAGGTTGCCCGATACAGCCTTAAGTGAGGGTTTGTGATGCTTTAGTAAGGGTTCTGCCCATATATTTATATGTCGTTGTACTTAATGATAATGGTTATGGTAACACTAGTCTGTTTTATCTAACATGACTATATGCATGAATTTGATCATCATGACTATCTGTATGATGCTAAGGAAATGATAAGTATGTAGTATGGGTTGTTTAGTAATGTGCCTGCTACATATGATTACAAGTTGAGATAATGGTAAGCATATAAGTGGTTTGCCTAATGATGTGTCTTATGCACATGATCCTCAGTTGATGTATGATTAATAAAGTATAGAATCTTTAATGTCACCCTATATTGGTAAGCATAGTCTTTCTATTAAACCTATGATTATTGTATATACTAACCATGCTGATGATGCATAGCCAATAATAAGGGGCTATGAGATATATGTACAGGTTGAGTAACCCTGCTGTGAATGTTACTCTTAATGTTGAAATAATCCGCATGATGTACATGACTAAGTACTAGGGGATTGCTATCCCATGATGATGATATAAGCCTTGAGAGTCAGTGCCAATATATGATGAGGGATTGAGATCCCATGGTATGTGATGATCCTTGAGATGAATCTGGATGATTGGCAAGAGGCCAAGTGATAACATGTGAGGTTGGATCCTTATGATGGGTCAGGTTGATGTGATTACAATAAAAGCATAATTTTGAGCTTTATGTTGTTTATTTCCTGTTATAGTTTACATGTTATACAACTTGGTTGAATCTTGCAATCCACATGAAAGATACTAATTAATCACAGTGGAATATATCATGTAGTTGCCCTGGCCATAGATCCATCATCGTCAGGAGCTGGTGATGGTGAAATGGGTTCTCTTACAGGTTAACCCGGAGCGTTCTCTTACAGGTTAACCCGGAGCGCATATTGTTGAATATGCGAGGTTTCTCCTAGCCTAAAGTGAGGAGGTAAGAGTGCAACTTCGGTTGTAGACTCGGGACATGTGATGAACATGGTGAATAGGCTCATGGCTCCGGATAGGTGATATAAAGAACATGAATGTGTTCATGGCTCAGAGCACGGTGAATAGGCTGGTGGCTCAGATATACTAGCGTCGTGACCTGTACCGAGGCGGGCTAGAGAAAGGGTAGCATGTGGAGCTGACCCTGTGGCTGAGGCCACTTGAGCATGAGACTGCGGTCCTGCTTTGGTTCTCGTGCACTGACCACGAGGGGAAAGGTTGTGGAGTCCGGCTCTTCCATCGACCTTGTATGGCACCGGTTATGGGCTTCGCAGCCGAAGGTTGGATTTGAACGGTAGGGTTCACTTCCTCAGGGCATAATAAAATGTAATCTATCCGAATAGTATTTCTTGCTTAAGGAAAAACACGAAACATTGGTTGAGGCCTTGCTTGTGTAATTAATCATGTTATATCTTGTAGTTGCTTATATGTTCCTCATGTTATGTGGCATTATATCTTATCTTCTTAATCCTGTTCCATAAATAGATAAGTGGTGATATGCCTTGTGTACAGCCTGGTAAACATGATGGTACGAATAGCCTTGCTATATGGACTATTATTATTCTACGTTTTACTTGTTATCTACTGTTGTTGCCTTATCTTCCTGGTTTTATAGTTTCGGCAGGGAGTTATGTTTCTCGCTGGGACCATGTTCAATTGTCTCACCCCACTAGTTTTCAGGTGTTCGTGCTAGGCGTGGTGGTGGTCACGGAGTTGCGGCCGAGCAGCGAGACGAGTAGTAGAAGGCAAGAGATGGATATGCTGCTGTTTTGGTGTTTTGTAGTAGAGTCTAGAATCATCCATGTACTCTCAGGTCCTTGGGACCGTTTTGACGTTGTTTCACGATATATGGTTGTTGATCCTTTGTATATCCTGTTGTTGGCCGGATGTGGGCCTTTATGTATATATTTAACAGGTTATGAACTCATGTGATGACAAAGACAGTTGTTTCTCTAAGCTATGGACATGTATCAGGGCTCGTAAATGTTTATATAACATGTTTTCTTGCAGGACGAGGACCTATATGTAATAGTTTCTCAGTTTATCAGCTTTCCGCAATCAGTTTTAATTAACCCGTGTTTTTGGTAATCCGTGGTTATGGTGTTTTCTGCACGTTTTTGCGTAACACCTCATTGTCTATGTGATAGTGGGATGTGTTGCCACAGAGGCGAGCAAAGATTGTTATTCTAAGTCTACTATATCCCCAGCCTGGACAACAACATCATCAGTCTCGGCCAGCTGACTGAACAAGGTAACTCAATCTTTCTTAAAGGAACATTCCTATGGCTCTATGACTGGAATGACAAGCTGCTCATGAAGGCCAAATGATCTACCAATCGTCTTTACAAGGTAGACATAGAATCAGGAGAACCAGTATGCCTAGTTGTTAGATTAGATGAACCATCTTGGCTGTGGCATGCGAGATTGGGGCATGTCAACTTTCAGGTCCTAAAGATGATGTCGGAGAGAAAGATGGCTCTAGGGATACCGAGGATCAATCATTTAACTCAGTTATGTGAAGGTTGCCTTGTAGCAAAGCAAACACGGTGGTCATTCCCCAGCGAAGCGAGCTTCAGAGCCAACAGCCGACTTGAGTTGGTGCATGCGGACCTTTGTGGTCCAATATCACCACCACCTCCCGCCGGAAACAAGTATTTTATCCTCTTTGTCGATGACTTCAGCAGAAAGATGTGGGTCTATTTCGTCAAGGTGAAGGATGAAGCTTTTGAATGCTTTCAAAAGTTCAAAGCGTTGGTAGAGAAGCAGGCGGAGCTCAAGTTGAAGATCCTTAGAATGGACAGAAGGGGTGAATTTACCTCAAATAGATTCACCTCATTCTGTGAGAAGGAGGGAATACAAAGCCACCTGACAGCACCTTACACACCACAGTAAAACAGAGTGGTGGAGAGGTGCAACAGGACCATCATGGCCACTGCAAGGAGTCTGCTGAAGTGTATGGAGTTACCTGCAAGCTTGTTGGCAGAAGCTGTGAGACATGGAGTCTATTTACTAAATTGGCTACCAACCAAGGCACTAAACGACATCACACCATAGGAGGCGTGGTCTGGGTACAAACCCCATCTCGATCATCTGAAGGTATTCAGGTGCATAGCACACATGAAGACTCTGAGTGTTCACATGAAGAAATTGGACGATCGAAGCAAAACCATGGTCTACCTTGGGGTAGAACCAGGTTGTAAAGCTCACAGACTGTATGATCCTCGACAAAAAAGGATCAACATCAGCAGAGATGTCATATTTGAAGAAGGTAGGAAATGGAATTGTACGGAACTTGAGGAAGAAAATCTATAGTTGAAAGGCACATTCACTGTGGAGGGATGGTATGATCATGAAGGGGAGCAACACGCAAGTGATGAACAACAGTCTTCTACACCATCACAGATGCAGGGAGATATGCCACATGTATCATCTACTCCTTCACCGTCTATCACACCAACTGAGTCACCCTCAACTCATTCCATCCATGGGATGTCTCAAACCTCAGAGTCGTCATCATCATCAACTAGGCCACTGAAGTTTCGATCACTTGAGGGTATCTATCAAGAGACAGAAGAAATCAGCGATGAGTTATTGCTGACAGGAGCTGAAGAACCCACAAATTACAACGAAGTAGCCAAGGAAGCAACCTGGCATGAGGCAATGGTTCGGGAGCTAGATGCTATCAAAAAGAACAAAACATGGGAGCTCGTAGACTTACCACCTGGATGCAAAGTTGTAGGAGTGAAATGGGTGTATAAATTAAAGAAGGACTCAGATGGGAAGATCGTCAAACACAAGGCACGCCTTGTGGCGAAGGGGTATGTGCAACAGCAAGGAATAGATTTTGGAGAGGTCTTTGCTCCGGTGGCAAGAATAGAGACAGTGAGACTAATACTGGCGATTGCAGCCCATCACAGCTGGTGTGTTCACCATCTTGATGTCAAGACTGTGTTCCTAAATGGGGAACTCCAGGAAGAAGTATACGTCTCACAACCTGAGGGATTCGTGGAAAAGGGAGAAGAACATAAGGTGTATAAACTCTTCAAGGCATTATATGGGCTCCGTCAGGCACCAAGAGTTTGGAATGCCAAGCTAGATGGAAGCATGAAGGCGTTGGGTTTCAAAAGATGTGCACAAGAACAAGCTGTTTACACAAGGAATTTAGAAGAACATACACTCATTGTAGGAGTATATGTAGACGACTTGATCGTCACCGGGACAAGCACAGTAGACATCAACTAGTTCAAGAATCAGATGAAGAAGGAGTTTGATATGAGTGACTTGGGGCTCCTCTCGCACTACCTAGGGATCGAGGTCAAACAACAGAAGGGGTCCATCTCCATAAAACAATCAGTGTATGCAAAACGCATACTAGAACAAGCTAGTTTGAGTGATTGCAATTGTACCAGGCTTCCGATGGAACCTAAGCTGAAGCTGAGAAAGGACATTGATGGAGAAGCAGTAGATTCCCAGGATTACAGAAGTCTGGTCGGAAGTCTGAGGTACCTCACCCATACACGACCTGACCTCTCTTATTCAGTAGGATTGGTCAGTCGATACATGGAGGAACCGAAAGTGGCTCATAAGCAGGCAGTCAAGTAGATTCTGAGGTACATAAAAGGTACCATAAACCATGGTCTGATTTATCGAGAGGGAACAGAAGATGCTATACTAGTGGGTTACTCAGATAGTGATTTGGCCGGAGACACGGATGAGCGGAAAAGCACAACGGGCATGGTGTTCTACCTGAATGATAAACTCATTTCGTGGGCATCTCAGAAGCAGAAGTGCATTGCACTATCTTCCTGTGAGGCGGAGTTCATGGCTGCAACAGCTACAGCCTATCAATCCATATGGCTCAGGAACTTACTTCATGAAATCACAGGACAGCAAGTCGAACCAATTCGTCTGTTGGTAGACAATAAGTCTTCCATTGCCCTGATGAACAACCCAGTGTTCCACGAGAGAAGCAAGCATATCGACACCAGATTTCACTTCATCAGGGAGAAGGTAGAAGAAGGACAGATCATGGTCGATTATGTCTGCACAAATGAGCAACGAGCTGACATATATACTCACAAAGGCATTGGGGAAGAACAAGTTCGCTAAAATGAGCCAGCTACTAGGTGTCAAAAATCTAGAAGAACAGAGTCCAGATTAGGGGGGAATATGTTGAAATTAATCTGGACAGCGCACGATCACAGGACCGGTTCCATAGCTACTGAAGATGGCGTGCCTAGTTAGTAGTCCAGCTGTCCATCCCTGTAACGGCTGAGTGGGTGTCTGTTATGCACTCAAGCCGAGTCTTAGGCTATGATCCGAGATTATTGGATCTCAGGCTAATCGTGGCAATTAGCTAGGCCACACGTTTATCTAGTTTCTTTCTGTATTTAAGAACTTAATTGATAGCAATAACATTATCGCTTTCCCTGCCATCTTCTTCTCATTTTGTCAAAGGGTCTCTCCGAGTGTGTGTGCTAGTTCCTCTCTTAGGATCGTGGGCTAGCTGAGGAAGAACAAGAAGTCTGAACCAATATCTCCTCTATGGATTCGTTATTCCTGCAGAAAATGGGAACATATGACATCCAGAACAAGACAGCTTGCTTCTTCTCTATCATTCCTCCATCAAGCATGGGAGGGAGTGACAAGTTAGTGTGGAAATTTTTTAGAAACTTCCTATCGAGGGCCGTAGAGACTTCCGTGGTTGAGGAGAAGAAAATGATTGTGTTCCGCTGTGAGTAGCGGTAGATGTTCACTGCTTGTGGCCATGTTTGTCTGAGTAGGAGAAGGATACACCCCAGGCCATGAGATGCCAACTGCGAACTTCATAGATTCCATCTGACGATGTCTTGAGGGTTCGTAGAGATTTAGCGTCATGCAGGGTCCTCTTCGGAACGTGTGTTGCGGTGCACCTCTAGCCGGAATTCCTTGAGGTACTGGTGGAAAGGTCAGATGGGAGTGAATAGGAGGGGGAAGGGGTACTGCGGGTGTAATATTGACATCTACGTGCAAGGTGTACAGGCCTTTTGTAAAGGGAAATTATTCATGCAATTAAAAATTACACCACAATCTCGAGAATACGCACAAAGCCCTATTAGCATAGGGTGTTTCGTTTTTTTTTTAAATGACATTAATTACTTTCTTATTGAAGAGAAAGATAGACCAATATATATTAGTGGATGGAGAGAGTGTGGAATGAGAAAAAAGAGAACATAGTGGATGGAGAGAGAAGCTGTAATAAATAGAAAGAAGGTGGTACTGGATGGAGAGATGTGTAATAAATATAAATAAGAAGGCAGTGGATAGAGAAAATGTGTAATTAATGTAAAAAAGGAGATAGTGGATGGAGAGAGAGAGACATTGCACTATATAAAAAAGAGAGGTAAAAAATAGAAAGAGATTTGCGACACAATAAATTGTACAGGTAGTTTTAGCACTACTCAGGTTTAAACTAAATCATGTAATATTTATTCGTGAGTGTTGTTTATTTTAAAAATAGGTATGACATTTTTCGTTCTTATTTATAAATATTATTTAATCTAGAAGTGTTCACTAAAGGATATATAAATATATAATGCACAAGTATTATTTAAAAATATGTATATAACTTATACATAAAATAATATAAAAAAATATAACCAGTATTGATTAACACTTTTATTGGTACTATTTTCATTTAAAATGTGTAATGTTCACTGTGATATTTATCACTAATAACAAGTACGTGTATATTATTATATTCTCTCTTACGTCTGGAGACTTTTCAACTTCTGCAATGTGTGAAAAACTTATCTGTACAATACTAAAAAATATTTCGTATTTTGTGTTCATATTGATCGAGGTCGGGGTGTAAGACTTGATAGAAGTGTTGTGCTCTATATCAGTACTCTTTTACAAAGGTAGCAAAGTTTCTCATTTAGGCATTGTGCTTGCCAATGACCCTCTCCCAGGCACATGTAACATGTGTTGTGGAAAACCCCAAAAAAAGATTGCTTCCTACTGGCTTGGACGTTCTCTCCCACAAGTGGAGGCCGAACGTTCCTCGATTCTACCATGTCTTCCATGAGGGGTAGGTCAGGAAAATCCACTGCTACTGCGGCCTCTTCGGCGTAGAAGATGCGATGGATGTCTTAGATAGTTTCCTCTGGGGGAACGGCGGTTGAGGCTGCTTCTCTTCTACGATTCCACCACAGATGTGCGTGCCTTGTGATACAAGGGAGAGATGGATTTAATATACAATTTGGGAGCCGAAGTCATCCCCCAAATACAAGATGAATTTTGGGGGTGATCATCTCCTTTCTAGCAAGATGCACCGGGTAAAAAGTGTTGTGTTTTTCTGTATTTCAAAAACAAAGGCAATGGTTTAGGCTCATATTGAGGGAATCTAATGCTTCCCACATCCTTATATATAGGTTATTGCCGATAGTAATTGAGGAAAACAAATAGATAAGGGCTTCACACACGTATGGTGGGGTAGTCCAACTGAGTTTGGGCCGGGCCGATCTGGATACCCTTTAACCGGGTGCATGTCACATCTCGCGTGCAGGGGGTGCAAATCCGGCCTCCCGGAGCCCTTGCGTGGGCACGGCCCCGGCTTGATTTTGCCATTCGGTTCACTAAACCAATTTTAACATGTGTCGCATCTCTTACGATGTTGCACATGTTCGTTTGGGTAGTTCCCAACCGCAGTCAGGTTTGCAACCTCAACGCAACCTTTCACTCACATGTCTTTTGTTATTTAACAAAGTGTCTGTTCAAAACAGATGAAAAACTCTCCCATTTTCCTTTCTTCTCGTCTATGTTGGTTGTCAGTCACCGGAAGAACGGTCGGTTCCTTTCGCTAGTCGTAGTGATTGTGTGTGCACACTTCACGTCGGCACTCGTTGTTGGATCCTGGGAGAGTAGCCGCTGTCAGGGACTACTGCACTAACGTTCTCCGTCAAGTAGCGTGGAAATACTCTTAAGGACGGTGCATCCTGCACGCCTCAGCGTAACTCTGGTATGATCTTTCATGTTTACTGTTTAAATCGCGATTTGTACTCCTACGAACAACAATTTTAAGAGTAATTTATTTACTGATGGGTACTAACATGGAAGATTTTGAAACCCGCTTTACGCTGTGACACCGTCAAATAATAACAATCAGATTGTCATTGTTTCTATTGTTTCACAAACACCACTTCCTGATGTTGTGAAAATTGAACAGATTAATGGACAACATTATAGGCATTGGCAAGAAAAAATTATTAATGCTTTGAAAGTTTCTAATGTATCGTTTACTTTAACTAAACCCAAACCTAAAACTAATTTTGTTGATTGGAAAAAAGCAAATTGCATTTTTTGACATGTTATTAAAAGTACATTATCTAACTAAATGTTTGAAGCATACTTTCTAATTAAAATCACATTTGAAATTTGAGAAAGCCTATATAAGAAATACATTCTGGAAGAGGCTTCAACCCAGAAATTTACAGTTGTGAATTTTCTAAATTTTCTTATGACTAAAGATAAAGATATAACTACTCAAATTCATAATTCTCAGATCTTACTAGACGACTTGAAATATGAAAAAATTGATCTTTCTGAGTCTTTCGTTGTGGGGTTGTTAGTTGAAAAACTGTCTGGTTCTTGGAAACATTACAAGAACAACTTAAAGCACAAAGAAACACGATGCCAGTGGATGATGTAATAATATACATCCGAGTTGAAGATCAAAATCGTACTAGAGAAAAATCTGATTTGAACAAAGAGTTATCAAGTTCTACAAACTTTGTTAACAATGAAGTTAAAAATAATTCTTCGGATCTGTCTAAAAATAACTGCAAAATAAGAAAGGGAAAGGAAATAAAATAAAAATAAAGGCAATAAAGACATTAAGAAAAACATATTTTTTGCTATTTTTGTGGCAAACCTAATCATACTTCTCCTAATTGTAGGCACAGGAAGAAGCAAACAGTTCAGGATTCTAAGAAAACACCAACCAACCTTGTCACTTAGGACATGTTTGTGGCATTCATCAGCCTAGTCAGCATGGGATCATTCCAACAGCATGATTGGATCATCGACTCTAGGGCTAGTCGTCATATTAGTTGCAACAGAGATGCCTTCGTGACATACTCAGAAGTAGGATATAATGAACATCGAGTCGTCATGGGCAACTCCACTACTTCTTTTGCGACCAGAAAGGAAAATGTCATGATCAAGATGACTTCTGGGAAAATTCTACTGATCAAAGATGTGATGTATGTTCTAGATATTAGGGTTAATTTGATTTATGTCTCTCAACTTGTTAAGTTTGGGGTCAAGGAGTTCTTTGAATCAAACAAGGTCATTCTGTCTAAGTCTGGGGACTACCTTGGTATGGGGTACTGTTCGAATGATCTCTTTCTTTTGAATGTACCAAACTCTGATGCTAATAAAATTTCCTCTTCTTCTTATATCCTTGACTCTTTTGATATGTGGCACAATAGACTTGGACATATTAATTTTAAATATGTAAAATACATGAAATGTTTAGGTTTGCTAAAGGATATACATGGTGTTGTTGATTTAAATAATAAATGTCAAATATGTGCTAAAACTAAATCTACAAAGAAACCATATCCTCAAATTTCATAGAAATTCTGAATTACTAGATTTAGTACACATCGATCTTGGACATTTAAAAGAAAATCTATCTAGAGGTGGTAAAAGTTTCTATATTATTTTTTTAGATGATTTCTCACGATATATCAAATTATAATTACTACATTCAAAGGATGAAGCTTTTGAAATGTTTGTTAAATATAAAATAGAATCTTCGCTCAGATAGGGGTGGTGAATATAATTGTTCTCCTTTTAATGATTTTTGTGTAAACCATGATATTATACAAGAATACACACCTCCATATTCGCCTCAATCAAATGGGATTGCAGAACGTAAAAATAGAACTCTAAAGGAGATGATGAATTCTATTTTAATCAATTGAGGAGCACCCAACAACTTGTGGGGGGAAGCGATTTTGTCATCTTGTTTCCTTCAAAATCGCATCCCTAGTAGGAAGACAAATAAGACACATTATGAATTATGGAAAGGATATCCTCCTAATTAGAAATATCTCAAAGTGTGGGGGTGTTTAGCTAAAGTCTTATTAACTGAGCCTAAGAAACAAAAATTGGGATCTAGAACTCTAGATGGTGTCTTTATAGGTTATGCTCAAAATAGTGCCGCATATAGATTCTTAGTTCTTAGAAGTAGCATCAATGTTGTAGAACCTAATACTATTGTTGAATCTAAGAATGCTGATTTTTTTTAGTATTTCTTTCCTATGCAAGCTCCCTTAGAAAAGTTATATAATCCTTCAAATGAAATTTTAGAGAATATCAGGTGGTTCAGCACGGTGTCCCCTCATGAAGGGATCCGGGTTTGATACCCAGCGGCCGCCTCCGAAATGGTACCCGTCACGCAGGCCGACCAGCTATGCACTTTAACCGGTTTTCGGGTGGGCGGGATGCTCAGGGCCCAAGAGTTTACGTTGTCTGGGGGGGTCAAAAAAGTGGTGCTTCTACAGGGGCAGTTCTCTCGTTAATTCAAAAAAAAAATTAGAGAATATCCCAAATACATCCAATTCTAGTGATGTTTTAGAGCCTGATGATATAGAACCTAGAAAATCCACTAGGATGAGGAAGGAAAAGAATCTTAGTGATGATTTCTATTCCTTTATAGTGGATAATGACCCTCAATCTTACAATTATGTTATTAATTCAAATGATTCCTACTTATGGAAGGAAGCAATTAATAGCGAGATTGAATCTATATTATCTAATCACACATGAGAATTAGTGGATCTTCCACCAGGCATCAAACCCATAGGATTTAAATGGATATTTAAAAGAAGATTGAAAACAGATGGGATTGTAAATGAATACAAGGCTCGATTGGTTGCCAAGGGATATAAACAACAAAAGGACATTGACTATTTTGATACTTTTTCTCTTGTAACTAGAATATATTCAATCAAGATTTTAATTGCTTTGGCATCTATTAAGAATAATTATACACCAAATGGATGTTGAAATTGATTTCTTGAATGGAGATTTAGATGAAGAAATTTTATATGAATCAACCTGAAGGTTATGTAGTTACATGAAAAGAACATATGGTATGCAATCTAATCAAATCTCTCTATGGCTTGAAACAAGCACCTAAACAATGGCATGAGAAATTTGATAAGGTCATTGTATCATATGGATTCCATATAAATGAAGGATAAAAATGTATATATTCAAAAGTCAATAATGTCTTTATGTAGATGACATGCTTATTTTTGGTACTAATATTGATATAATAAATAGTACAAAAGGCTTCTTGGCTTCTAATTTTGATATGAAAGATATGGGTGAAATAGATGTAATTTTAGGAATTAAACTTCTTAAAATTGACGATTGCATCATGCTATTCTAAGAACATTATGTTAAGAAAATCCTCAAAGGTTTTCAATGTTTGATTATAAGCCAGTAAGTACACCTTTTAATTCTAATTACAATCTTAGGAAAAATAAAAGTACTAGTGTTCAACAAGTCAAATATGCACAAGTAATAGGAAGTCTGATGTACTTAATGAATTGTACTCGTCCGAATATAGCATATGTAGTTGGAAGATTAAGTAGATATACTCAAAATATTAACAAGGATCGTTGGGATGCTCTACATAGGGTTTTAAGATACCAAAATGACACAATTAATCATGCATTGATTTTTTGTGGATCTTCAACTGTGCTAGAAGGATATTGTGATGCCAATTGAATTTCTAATTCAGATGAATTGAAATCTACAAGTTGCTACATCTTCACTATGGGTGGAGGTGTTGTGTCTTGGAAATCTTCCAAGCAAACATGTATAGCTTGTTCCACAATGGAATCCGAGTTTATTGCCTATGAAAAGGCTGGAATTGAAGCTGAATGGCTAAGACATGTTTTAATGGATCTTCCCATTTGGGAGAAACCTTCTCCACCAGTGTTTATACACTATGATAATCAAGATTCCACAGCAAGATCTAAAAATAAAGTTTATAATGGGAAAAGTAGACATATTTGTCTACGTCATAATATTGTGAGGTAGCTTGTATGTGATAGCATAATCTCAATGGATTATGTAAAGTCAGAGTTAAACTTGGCTGATCCTCTGACAAAGTCATTCAGTCAAAGACTAGTGAGCAATACATTAAAGAGAATGGGATTATGCCCATACCCAAAGCCAAAGTGATGGATACCCATCCTTCATGAACGGTGATCCCAGGAAGAAGGTTTGATGGGAAAAACTAAGTCACTGGATGACTCAATATGCTGTAATATATGTATCTCATTCTTAATTTGAATATATTTCTTAATAGATTTTATAACCATTAATGGTGCTGTATATACTGCAATATATACTTGATGAAAGTCCAACTATATAAGTGTGGAGTGGGGTCGCTCCTGTTGAGATTTGGGTAGCTCTCTAGAGCATTTATGAATGTTCCCAATGGGCGCATGGCCTACATGCGGCAATCCGTAAGAAAGGTAATTGATTTTATAAATGACATGTGAGTAATGTATCTCTAATCGGACAAAGGAGGAATTGGTTCAAGAACATAATACCACCGATCTTCTACAGATTACGTGCATCTACTCTATGCTTTAGTTCAAAGAACTTAGTTCTACTAAAGCTTATGTATGTCATTTGTTTAAGTTCTTCTCGTGGTCAACTCGAATTTTAATTTTGTTTTATTTTGAAATAGTGGGGGATTGTTATGTTTTAATGTATTTCAAAAGCAAAGACAATGGTTTAGTCCCATATTGGGGGAATCTGATACTTCCCTCCTTATATATGGGTTCTTTCCCATAGGATAATTAAGAAAAACAAATGGATAAGGGCTTCACACGCACATGGTGGGGCAGCCCAACTGGGTTTGGGTCGGCCCGATCTGAAAACCCTTTAATCTGGCGCATCGGTGCATGTTGCGTCCCGCACACAGTGGGGTGCAAATCTGGCCACTCGGAGCCCCTTGCGTGGGCACGGCCCCGGCTTGGTTTTTCCCTTCGATTCACTGAACCAATTTTAACATGTGCCACATCTTTTACGATGTTGCGCATGTTCATTTGGGTAGTTCCCAACCGCAGCCCGATTTGCAACCACAATGAAACCTTCACACACCTTTCTTTTGTTATTTAATAAAGTGTCTGTCATTGTTCGAAAGAGATGAAAAACTCTACCATTTTTCTTTCTTCTCATCTCCGCCAGTTGTCAGTCACTAGAAGAACGATCAGTTCCTTTCTCTAGTCATCATAATTATGTGTGCACTCTTCACGTCAGCACTCGTTGTTGGATCCTAAGAGAGTAGCCGCTGTCAAAGACTACTGCATTGACGTTCTACATCAAGTAGCATGGAAATACTGTTAAGGACAGTGCATCCTGCACGCCTCAATATAACATTAGTATAATCTTTCATGTTTACTATTTAAATTGTGGTTTTTATACTCCTAAGAACAACAAAAGGTTCGTCGAGGGGGTCATCTCAATCGTTCTCCTACCTTGTTCAAATCTTCAGAGTATTAGAGAAGTCTATGAGAGTGAACCTTGTTCAGTGGTTTTAACCCCATCCACAATGCCTACCTTGCCTGGCTGCCCTATTTATCAACATTGGGAGGGGCTATGGCTGCCTATCCATGGAATCAGAACCCACAAGTCCAAAGAGACGAAGCCATTATGCAGGGAGCGTGTCGGAGAGGATGATCTGGAGGGTTGGGGAAAACTAGGGCACAATGTTGCAGCCTCCAGATCACCAGATCCTTTCCCAATCTACCTTATGCTCTTAATGATAATTTCTAATATAGGTGATAATAATCCTTTTTTGGGCTTATAAATTTCAATAATTAGAAAAGATGCATACTACATATGAGAAAAGATAATGTTGCACCTTAACATCATCTGAAAACTATATGTAGACTTTGTTCTTAAAACTATGAATGGTAATTGGGCCCTTTTACATTAAAATGTAGTTAAGTGATTTAATCCTCATTTTAATTCTTCGAAGTACAACAAACCTAAGAAAAAATATGAAAATTAGATCAGACCCTAATTATGACATACAGATAAGTAGTAAAATACCAAGGAAAAGATTTAGATATGTTTAAACATAGGATTGGCTAAACCCTAACATGGACCTAAATGTCAGTGGTAATCATGACCATGTACTAATGATGATTAATTGTTATTATATAGGTGATGACCATGGATCTCGATGATTATGGATGTTTTAGTAAATCTTTGAACTCAAGTATGAGAGTTCTAATTAAATATATGACTATGATTTTTGTTATTGAATTTATATTTATGTATGCTCTTCAATGTGTAGATATTGGATGTAGTATTACAATAAGTAATCGATGTTTTGTCTCTTGAAAACATAAATTACAAGTAGATGTTTTGTATTTGCTAAGGTGCATAATATTTTCTCTCTCCATTTATGGACAACACTACCACAAAGCCCAAGGGGCAAGGGGATCCCCTATGTATAAGGGGAGGGATCAACATGTATGTTTAGGGTACTGACACACCTTACTAATGCAACCCATGTAGAAAAATTACTATAATGAGCATTGTTTGCTTATTAAATTGTATTATGCTATGATATTATTTTCGACCAAAAAAAATTGTATTATGCTATGATATTATTTTATTTCTTTCTGCAACATTTTTCAAGTTATGAAAATCTTAAATATATGTATGTTTCTTCTCATGTACTAAACCAATTGTGTTTTTCACTCTAGTTTCATGCATGTTTTAGATACAAAGTTAGTGTGACTCCCCGCCATCACACCGAAAACGAGATGACACATGAAAACGTGTGGAACCTCATCATTTTCAAAAACACAGGTTAATTAAAACCGATTGAGGAAAGCATACATGAGAGTACTTTTGCATCCAGATCCTGCAAAGAAACATGTTATATAAACATTCACAAGCCTTATTATAGGTACACAGCTTATCGGAACCAGCTGTACCATTCGCACCAGACTTCAACACCTGTTTATACATACATAACGGCCACGTACAGCCAGCATCAGGTTATACAAAGATTACAACCGCAAGACGTCGTGAAAATTCATCAAAACACCTCTGAGGACCTGAGAGTACAGGGATGACTCTAGGACTCTACAAGACCACCAAAACAGCAGCATGTCCACCTCTTTCTTTCTACTGCTCTACTTGCTGCATGGCCGCAACCTCACGACCACCACCGCGTCTAGAGCGATCACCTAAAAAGGGTGTAAACCAGTGGGGTGAGACACACAGTCCCAGCGAGAAACATAACTCCCTGCCGAAACTATAAAACCTCATAAGGTTAAAGCAGATAACTGATAAAGCGTATAACAAGTGTTGGTATGTATGCCCTGAGAGCCAATCATGGGATGATTGGTGGGATACGTTAAGATTGATTTGATAAACATTAAAGGCAAGCTTCCAATTCTTTCTGGTTCAGTCATATGAGATAGTGATAGAACAGATTGAATGTCTAGAGAATGACAGTACTCAATGACGTATGCTTTCAGGTTAAGGACCTGAACGATGAGATCATACGGATGTTAAGAGTTTGTACATTCTCATTATGTCCCTAGTCGGATGTCATTGTGGAAGGTAGATAGACAGCAATGACACACAAGACTAGATTGTGGTGTTGGTTGATGACAGAATCTCATTAGTCATGATATAGAGATATCAAACCAAACACATAGGTACTTGTTAGAGAACAAGTGTACCGCACAGACCCACTGTGAGTTTGACATATGGAACCATGACATGGTAGTCACAGTCAATACTCACAGTGATGGTGGTGAGTGTGATTCTTTGACCTGAAATCACTACACTCAACACATGTCGTTGGGCACACTTTGACATCATCAAACGCAGTCCTGAAACATGGGTTGTTATAAAGGTGATGATTGGGTAGCTTTGACACATGGGGCTTTTGAGGGATGAGTGATAGATATGGGATTTGTCCCTCCTGAGGGTGTTTGATATCCATGGCCACTTGATGAGTAGGATTGAAAAAGGCATGCACGCATGTGTGAATCAGTATGTGATATTTATGTCATACATATCTCTTCCAATCTACTCTGAGATCAAGAAAGTGAATGAACGTTGACAGGATGATTGTTCCATGCCTCGAGTTCATTCGAGATATCAGTGATAAAGGAATTATACATTCATTGTAACACCATTCACAGATTGTAGGATTGAAAGTTGTTCTCCAACTTTCTATTTCACTTCAGGTGCACTGATGTGTGACTAGGCACCGCTCTTTGCTTGTGAAGTCATAAGTGTTATAGACTTTCACTTCCAATGTGAAATGGACATGTAGGGTCACACACATAGGATTTAACTTAGAAGAGGAGTTTTGTCCACAAACAATATTTAGATTGATTACTAAAGGAGTTTAGTAGTTCAATTAAACACTCAATTAATTGATAGATCAATGTCATAATGTTCAAGGTGTTGGACACATTGATTGGAGTATCGGATTGATTGAAACTGCAATTGATTGATTCTGCACAATCTGCGCTCCCAACCGATCGGCTCATGTGATGAACCGATCAGCTAAGCTTGGTGAACCGATCGGTTCAGATGGGGAGTCGATCGACTCATGGACAGGGTGAATTGATTGCTTCAAGTGTTGAAATGATCGGTTCAACTGTTGCAACCGAGCAAGTTGGGAAAGTAGGATTGGTGAGAAAATTCTTTTCGTTTCACTTGCCCAATTTGATTGGAACAAGGATTGGTATTTGATACCAATTAGAAACAAAAGAATAAAAGTCAATCGGGAACTGACCAGGGCCACGAACCGATCGGTTGAGAAGTGAACCGATCGGTTGAGGTGTCCCAACCGATCGATTGAGGTGTCAACCAACCGGCTCAGGTCCCTAACCGACCGTTTCAGTTGTGAAACGATCGGTTCAGGTTTCCAGTTGGTTGTTTTTATGGAAAATCTCGAACCGTTCTACTCCTGCTTTAGTCCCATATTGCCCGGGATAGAGAACCCTATCCCATGACCCTCCTATATATAGGGATATTGGGGGCTTCTCAAAGGACAACTCATTGCAACCAGTTGTTATGTGAAGTTGTCGTTCTCTTTGGTTTTGGTAACCGAGAGAGCCCGAGCAAGTGCTACCCGATAAGGGAGGCACAGCAAGGGAAAGACAATTGCAGAAAGCGACTGGTGGCAGGAGAGTGTGTCAGTGACTAGTACGCTGACAGGAGGGTGTGACTCCTTCCAATTCCTTATGAGACAAGGAGATTGGAGTTCCAGGTGGTCTGTGTGGACTACTTCAGAGGCCGGAGATTTCTACCGCTCAGAGGACAGTTGTCAATCCCGACAGTCCCGGTGAGACCAGGAGTCATCAGTCCCGGTGCGACTAGGAGCTACACAGACACCGTCCAAGACCGGAGGTGAAGACCACGCAAGCCGCGAGGTATTGTCACCGAGCATGCCTCGGGACAAGGTATGATTCCACAAACCATCCCTTTCCTATTGTATAGACATTGACGTGTTTCCTTATTCTGGGTTTAGGGAGGAGAAAATTTTTGTTTCCGCTGCCTTCTCTGCCTCCCCTAAAACCCAACAGTGGTATTAGAGCCACGTCAACTGCTCTATACTTTAGGATTATCGATATGATCAATTTTGGTTTGTCTCCTTTATTTATTGCATACAACGCGAATAAAATTGGCTTTATGCATGTCCAATCCTAAATCCACAAATCCCAATTTACATATATGATATGTATTATGAATGCACTCGATACGTGTCGCCCTTAAACGAGTTTTGTGGTGGATGTATAGCGTGGTTATGGCCAATAAACCCTATCTGTGTATGGTTGTATGTGGTTGCTTGCATCTCGATCAGCACACCGATCTTCCTTCTCCTATTCCTGATGTAACTCAAAATAATTCGAGATTTCTTTCCTACTTTTGCTTCCCTCGAATGTAACTCGAGGTTTCTCTTTTTACAATGTAAAATAGGATAGAATTTTATTTCATGTTATGTCAAAGAACGGAGGACATCCTGGCGATAGCTGAGACGACTGGTTCAAGGAGTGAGTCGATCGGTTGATGACCGGTTTGAGGAGCGAGACGAGCGGGTGGCGGCCATGATGAGATGCATGACGATTGGGAAAACCGATCGGTTGGAGGAGCCAACCGATTGGCTAGTGGCACCCAACCGACCGGCTTGATGGTGAGCCGATCAGTCATGTGATGAGTTGATCAAACCCAGAAAGGCAAAGCACAGAGTTCATCTTGTACAGGTTGCATGTGATCTAGACCTAGATGACCATGATTCCTCTCTGCTCGAGGAATCACATTAGGATGGCCATAATCATCGCTTTTATCGTTTTGCATGTTTTCTGTGGGATATAGCATGTATATGATACGTACTATATATTGTGGTGATTGGATATGTATATGTATATAAAACCAAATCCCTCATTAAATATTAAGTTTTAGATATCTTCCAAATGCGACACACGTGAAAAACTTGATCGACCAAGTGTGGGCACGCCCTAGCATGGTGAACCGTCTATCTCGTGGAAGCGTGAAGGATGGATATGTGGGTCTGCCCTAGCAGGGTGCATATCCATCGTGTTTGCTTTGGGTCAGACTTAACAAGGTGATCTATATGGGATCTAGTACCTTGAGGCATGGAGGTGATCATGGCAAGGAGTTGCATATGATGCAATTGGCAAGAGTTTCCTACCTGAGAGATCTAAGTTGTGGGTGACAGCCTTAGCTGGTCCATAACTTAGAGGATTTCAAGATCTTGTCCACTAGAAGGTTGTACGCTGCAATCTTCCAAATTGATGGTGAGGGCTATCAATTTGAAGTAAAATAGTGGGAGCGATAACTAATTAAAGGCCTAATTATATCTTCAACTTTTCAAATCAATCAAATAAGTCAAAAATGAGTTTTTGGACTAAAATTGCATATTTCCTTTTGTAGTACAAATGAAAAAAAACAACAATCACTTCTCTTTGCGATCGGTCCTTGAAAAGGATAGGCTAAATGGGACAAACTTCCACGACTGGTATAGGACATTGAGAATTGTTCTCACTCAAGAGTGAAAGCTCTATGTCCTGGATACTCCAATTCCAGAGGAACCTGCTCCTAATGCACCAAAGGCCGAAAGGGATGCTTACAAGAAGCATTCTAATGATGCCATTGATGCAAAGTGCTTGATGTTGTGCTCCATGAACCACGAGTTGCAGAGACAACATGAGAACATGGGTGTCATTGAGATGATTCTGCATCTCAGGAACATGTATGAAGATCAAGCACGGCAAGAGAGATACGATATCTCAAGGGCATTGTTCAAGTGCGTCATGACAGAAGGAGATCCAGTTGGTCCTCACATACTCAAGATGATTGGGTATGTGAAGAACCTGACAAGACTGGGATTTCCACTGAGCCAAGAGCTGGCTACTGACGTGATACTGCAATCGTTGCCAAAATCCTACAGTCAGTTTGTGATGAACTACAACATGAACAACTTTGATAGGCCACTGTCAGAGTTGTTGGGCATGTTGAGGACAGCCGAGACATAGATGAAGAAGGACAAGCCTAAGTCTGTGATGGTGATCATGAGAAAGAAAGGCAAGTCCAAGCGTAAGGGCAAGGGTAAAGCTAAGAAAGGTTCTGATGCTAGCCAGGAGCCCAAGTCGTCTTTAGGTCTCAAGGCCAAGGGAGGTGTGACCAAGAAAGGCAATTGCCACCATTGTCAAAAGCCAGGACATTGGAAAAAGAATTGTCCTCTCTATATGGAAGAGCAAAAGAAGAAGGAGGCAACAAATGTCTCTACTTAAAGGTGTCATGAAAGTAAACTTGTAACACGTTTGAGGTATATAATACCAAGATGTAAAATGTAAAGCACTCAATAAATGGGGCAAGTGTTGCCGCCATAGATAGGAGTACTTTAGTTTATTTTTAGCCTAAAAGGCATGTAATACAGTTATGAACTGCTATTTCATATTTGCCAATAGATAGAAACACTTTATTTTTGCATATTGTATGACAATGATGGCAATTAATAAAGTTGATGTTTCAATCTCAAAGATATGATCTTTATGGAAATGCCTTGTTTATCTTGTGGTATTTGATATGCATAAGATAAAATGACACCTAAAGTTATTGATGACTCAAGCAATCAAATTAGCATAAATCATGAGAAATTCATATCTAGTTTCCATATGATGGGTAAATCTAGACTCTTTTGGTTTGAGAACCAGTAAGAGACATGAATATCTTGGACATGATTAATCAATCTTTACTAAAGGTAGTGAGACAATGATTATCCTATTAGGTATCATACATGTGATGTATTTACATTCCTATTGGAACAAATGCTAATACTTCAAATGGTGTTTAGAGAAATACCAATATGAATATCTTGAAGTGTTCAAGATTATCATAGATGAAGTGCAAATTTGGTAAAGTGTTAATTCTTGATGAGATCAATGAATGAAATACTTGGACCAAATGTTTGAGATCCTAATGAGTGATTATGATAGTGTATCATAGTGAACTCATGATTAAGGCATGGTGATGTCTAAATCAAGAAGGAATCATACTCTAAGGAGTTAGAGAATGATTATCAAATAACTGAATTCTTCTTAATAAAAGAATACCCCACACTAATAAAGGACATTAAGAATCACAAGGAGTTATAAGTTCTTATATCCTTGATAGATACACCTCGTTTATCTATGTGATGAGTTGTTCATGTGATGAGTCAACTATCTAGATGAATATGAGGAACCGAATTTTGAGTTATGGTTTATGACCATTACATCCTAAATGACATCCATGTGAACCATAAGGTATGACCTTGATGGTAGCACCCATTGGATGAAATCCATAAGTGCAAATGAATCTTAAGTGTTAAGACACATGGATAACATTTTGATAAGGATGATGCTTGTTGATTGCAACTTAATGAATAAGACATTTGGGATATGGATACTAAAATTGCATTCCTATAAGGAATAAAACAAGGATGTGTATGTGACACAACCTATAAGGTTTATGAATCCACTAATGCAAATGAAGTATATAAGTTACAATGGATTAATCAATGTGATTGATTGAGTACAAGCAACTCAGAATTGGATCTTTACTTTGATGATATAGTCAAAGGGTTTGACTGATATGTCAAAGATAAAGAAGGTATATGTGTTTTAGTGGGAGAGTGTTCACATTCCACATGTTGATGTGAAATGGAAATGTTCTAGAATGGAAATCCAAAAGTGGAAATTATCTTTAAGGAAGATAGATATGTTTCATATGTGATAGGAATAGATATCTATAGAGATAGTTTTCGAAAAACCTCTTGATCTGAAAAGAGAAAGCATACATTGGCAATATGTACTGAAGGGTTCAGTATACATAGATTTAGTGAGAGAAAACGTGTACATGTTACATGGAGTTAGTATCCCAAGGCCAAGTGTCCAATTCTTATGAAGAATGGGAGCACTAAGAATAGATATGGATCTATCATGTATGTAATCATCCCATTATCTTGCATGTATCGACATGGCAAGAACAAAATGCATTCATCATCTTGTATGTAGGACATGGCAATATGATGTGCTCATCCTGATAACTCGTATGTGGGACATGACGAGTGGATGTCTGTCTACTTCCAGTAAGGGTTACTGGAATACCATGAGAACTTGATAAGTACTTGAGAAGTACTAGTTCTATGGAGATAAGGAAGAGTTCAATGTAAAGAGTTACATTGATGCGAACTTCCGAAAGGACAGAAAATTAATCACAAATTATATATAAGATATATAAAAGTGAAAGTTTGTTGATAATTGGAAGTGTTCCAATAAAACCATTTAAAAGGAAATGTCGAGTATCTATGTGTTGGAGAACAGCAGTGGATACTATATGGATCTGGAAGTTCATGAGATGAACTTATAGATATTCCTCTCATTGATGACAAGTATGGAATCCTTGATCATGCAATGTGGCTAAAGGTTAGCAAAGGAATACTAGATCGCATATTATGGCAACTCCATCTCGTACGTGTGACGTACAGCGAAGAGATGAGAGACATGCAGTTAAAAACTGACTTTGGCAAGGTGTTGCCATAACTCACTATGTTCGCACTAGAGCACAGTAACATGTGGGACATGTTTGAAGATCACTATGAATATGATTCAAGGGTAATTGGCTCACAGTGCAAGTGGGAGTCTGTTGGTATGTATGCTCTGAGAGACAATCATGGGATGATTGGTGGGATACATTAAGATTGATTTGATAAACATCAAAGGCAAGCTTCCAATTCTTTCTGGTTCAGTCATATGAGATAGTGATAGAACAGATTGAATGTCTAGAGAATGACAGTACTCAATGACGTATGCTTTCAGATTAAGGACTTGAACGATGAGATCATATGGATGTTAAGAGTTTGTACATTCTCATTATGTCCCTAGTCGGATGTCATTGTGGAAGGTAGATAGACAGCAATGACACATAAGACTAGATTGTGGTGTTGGTTGATGATATAATCTCATTAGTCATGATATAGAGATATCAAACCAAACACATAGGTACTTGTTAGAGATCAAGTGTACCGGACAGACCCATCGTGAGTTTGACACATGGAACCATGACATGGTAGTCACAGTCAGTACTCACAGTGATGGTGGTGAGTGTGATTCTTTGACCTGAAATCACTACACTCAACACATGTCGTTGGGCACACTTTGACATCATCAAACACAGTCCTGAAACATGGTTTGTTATAAAGGTGATGATTGGGTGGCTTTGACACATGGGGCTTTTGAGGGGTGAGTGATAGATATGGGATTTGTCCCTCCTGAGGGAGTTTAATATCCATGGCCACTTGATGAGTAGGATTGAGAAAGGCGTGCACGTATGTGTGAATCAGTATGTGATATTGATGTCATACATATCTCTTCCAATCTACTCTGAGATCAAGAAAGTGAATGAATGTTGACAGGATGACTGTTCCATGCCTCGAGTTCATTCGAGATATCAGTGAAAAAGGAATTATACATTCACTGTAACACCATTCACAGATTGTAGGATTGAAAGTTGTTCTCCAACTTTCTATTTCACTTGGGTAGCATTGATGTGTGACTGGGCACCGCTCTTTGCTTGTGAAGTCATAAGTGTTATGGACTTTCATTGCCAATGTGAAACAGACCTGTAGGGTCACACACATAGGATTTAACCTGGAAGACGAGTTTTGTCCACAAACAATGTTTAGATTGATTACTAAAGGAGTTTAGTAGTTCAATTAAACACTCAATTAAATGATAGTTCAATGTCATAATGTTCAAGGTGTTGGACACATTGATTGGAGTATCGGATTGATTGAAACTGCAATTGACTGATTCTGCACAATCTGCACTCCCAACCGATTGGCTCATGTGATGAACTGATCGGTTGAGCTTGGTGAACCGATTGATTCAGATGGTGAGTCGATCGGCTCATGGATAGGGTGAATCGATTGCTTCAAGTGTTGAAATGATCAGTTTAACTGTTGCAACCGAGCAAGTTGGGAAAGTAGGATTGGTGAGAAAATTCTTTTCGTTTCACTTGCCCAATTTGATTGGAACAAGGATTGGTATTTGATACCAATTAGAAACAAAAGAATAAAAGTCAATCGGGAACTGACCAGGGCCACGAACCGATCGGTTGAGAAGTGAACCGATCGGTTGAGGTGTCCCAACTGATCGGTTGAGGTGTCAACCGACCGGCTCAGGTCCCCATCCGACCGTTTCAGTTGTGAAACGATCGGTTCAGGTTGCGAGTTGGTTGTTTTTGTGGAAAATCTTGAACCCTTCTACTCCTACTTTAGTCCCATATTGTCCGGGATAGAGAACCCTGTCCCATGACCCTCCTATATATAGGGGTATTGGGGGCTTCTCAAAGGACAACTCAGAGCAACCAGTTGCTCTGTGAAGTTATCGTTCTCTCTGGTTTTGGTAACTGAGAGAGCTCGAGCAAGTGCTACCCAATAAGGGAGGCACAGCAAGGGAAAGACAACTACAGAAAGCGACTGGTGGCAGGAGAGTGTGTCAGTGACTAGTACGCTGATAGGAGGGTGCGACTCCTTCCAATTCCTTGTGAGACAAGGAGATTGGAGTTCCAGGTGGTCTGTGTGGACTACTTCAGAGGTGGGAGATTTCTACCACTCGGAGGACAGCTGTCAATCCTGACAGTCCCGGTGAGACCAGGAGTCATCAGTCCCGGTGTGACCAGGAGTTGCACAGACACCGACCAAGACCAGAGGTGAAGATCGCGCAAGCCGTGAGGTATTGTCACCGAGCAAGCCTCGGGACAAGGTATGATTCCACAAACCATCCCTTTCCTATTATATATACATTGACGCGTTTCCTTGCTCTAGGTTTGGGGAGGAGAAAATTTTTGTTTCTGCTGCCTTCTCTGCCTCCCCTAAAACCCAACAACAAGAGCAGCATACTAAGCAAGGCTATTAATACCATCAAGCTTACCAAGATATCCGGGAGGCATATAACCAAGTATTCTTTATGAAACATGATTGACAAGATAAGCTTTATAAAAACTTATCACAGAATATAAGGACCGTACACATATATGCAAGGTGTAACTAGATCAGCTATATAAGCAAGGCCTCAATCAATGTTTTGTGTTTTGTTCTAAGCAAGATATACCATTCAGTTGGATTACATTTTATTATTCCCTGAGGAAGTGAGCCTTCCCTGCTCAAATCCAACCATTCGCTGTGAATCCCAATCTGGTGCCATACAAGGTCTAAGGAGATCTGGACTCCATGACCTCACCTTCTCATGGTCAGTACATGAATCATCAAGCAAGATCGCATTCTTATGCTTATAGGGCCTCAGCCTCTGGGTCAGCTCCGCAAGCTACCCATATCTCTATCTCACCTCAGCATAGGTTCTAGTGCATACATTTGAGCCACGAATGCATCATGATCATCATCACATATCTTGAGCCATGGGTATGTTCACCATGCTCCATATATCCTGAGTCTGCAACCATAGCTGCACTCAACCATCCTATTTTAGGCTAGGGAAAACCTCACATATTCAACAATATGTGCTCCAGGTAATCTCGCAGGATAAACATGTTTCACCATCACCAAATGCTAACGGTAATGGATCTATGGCTAGGGAAAACTACATGATATGTTCATCTATAATTTATTAGTATATTTTAAGCCAATTGTTGAGGCAAAACAAAGTATAACATAGCCTTATAGAATTACATAATTATTGCCATCAACATACTGTCCTGGGACCTCAATCCCTCATGATATTAACCACTGCCTCTCAAGGAATCCCAATCATGCATCAGCATCCTGGGAATGCATCCCTTATCTCATCATCAGAGGATAACACCTCAGCTAGGCGCTCATCCTTATATCAGGTCCTCAGACCTATCAACTTTTTATTTCATTAACAAGGATTATCATCACATTGTGCTATTCAAAGCACATATACCTCATAGCTATGACCAGGCTATGAATCCACATGAAATACCTACATGGTTAGTGCACACATCCACAAAGATAACTGAAGCCATCATGGATTAGCAGGATTATTATCATACTATCAAGTATAAAGAAGCATCCATGAGTACATCACACATAAGCTTTATCATTCATAGTATTATTATCAATCATGAGCATATATTATGCCTTACACTTGTGGCCATATGCATGTGTCATATCAACATGTGTATCAACATCATATGCTTCCAAGCTTCCTGGTTCACAATCTATTATTTTAACTTATCAACATATTTGCAGGATTCAAGGTGATCACATCATTTTGTTGGGTTTTAGGGGAGGCAGAGAAGGCAGCAGAAACAAAAATTTTCTCCCCAAAACCCAGCATGAGGAAACACGTCAATGTCTATATAATAGGAAAGGATGGTTTGTGGAATCATACCTTGTCCCGAGGCTTGCTCGGCGACAATACCTCACGCCTTGCACGGTCTTCAACTCCGGTCTTGGACGGTGTCTGTGTAGCTCCTGGTTGTACCGGGACTGACGACTCCTCCTCCTACCGGACTGTCGGATGATAGTTGTCCTCCTGAGCGGCTGAAACCTCCCTCCTCTAAAGTAGTCCACACGGACCACCTGGAACTCCACACTCCTTGTCCCACAAGGAAGTGGAAGGAGTCGCACCCTCCTGTTGACGTACTAGTTGCCAACACACTCTCCTGCCTCCAGTTGCAACTGCAGTTGTCCTTCCCTTGCAGCACCTCCCTTTGCGGGAAGCACTTGCTCGGGCTCTCTCTCGGTTACCAAAACCAGAGAGAACGACAACTTTGCAGAGCAACTGGTTGCACTGAGTTGTACTTTGAGAAGCCCCCAATACCCCTATATATAGGAGGGTCATGGGACAGGGTTCTCCATCCCGGGCAATGTGGGACTAAAAGCAGGATTAGAAGGATTCGAGATTTTCCACAAAAAGCAACCAACTCGCAAGCTAAACCGATCGGTTCACAAGTGAACCGGTCGTTTCGGACCTAAACCGGTAGGTTGGAATACCAGCCGATCGGTTGGGACCCATGAGCCGATCGGTTCACTTATGAACCGGTCGGTTCGTGGTTCTGGTCAGTTCCCGATTGACTTTCCTTCTTTTGTTTCTAATTGGTATCGAATACCAATCCTTGTTCCAATCAAATTGGGCGAGTGAAACGCAAGGAAAATTCTCACCGACCTGACTTTCCCAACTTGCTCGGTTGCACCAGTTGAATCGATCGTTTCAACACTTGAACCGATCGTTTCACTCTGACCATGAGCCGATCGACTCAACACTTGAGCCGAACAGTTCAGCAACCTCAGCCGACCGGTTCAACACTTGAACCGATCGGTAAATGCGATTTCAATCAATCCGATACTCCAATCAATGCGTCCAACACCTTGAACCATACGATATTGAGCTATCGACTGATTGAGTGTTTAATTTAACTACTAAAATCCTTTAGTAATCAATCTAAACATTATTTGTGGACAAAAATCCTCTTCCAGGTTAAATCCTATGTGTGTGACCCTACAGGTCCATTTCATGTTGGCAGTGAAAGTCCATAACACTTATGACTTCACAAGCAAAGAGCGGTGCCTAGTCACACATCAGTGCTACCCAAGTGAAAAGAAAGTTGGAGAACAACTTTCAATCCTACAATCCGTGAATGGTGTTACAGCGAGTGTATAATTCCTTTGTCAATGATATCCCGAATGAACTCGAGGCATGGAACAGTCATCCTGTCAACATTCATTCACTTTCCTGATCTCAGAGTAGATTAAATGAGATATGTATGACATCAATATCACATACTGATTCACACATGTGTGCGCATGCCTATCTCAATCCTACTCATCAAGTGGCCTTGGATATCAAACTCCCTCAGGAGGGACAAATCCCATATCTATCACTCACCCCTCAAAAGCCCCATGTGTCAAAGCCACCCAATCATCACCTTTATAACAACCCATGTTTCAGGACTGTGTTTGATGATGTCAAAGTGTGCCCAACGACATGTGTTGAGTGTAGTGATTTCAGGTCAAAGAATCACACTCACCACCATCACTGCGAGTACTGACTGTGACTACCATGTAATGGTTCCATGTGTCAAACTCACGGTGGGTCTGTCTGGTACACTTGTTCTCTAACAAGTACATATGTGTTTGGTTTAATATCTCTATATCATGACTAATGAGATTTTGTCATCAACCAACACCACAATCTAGTCTTGTGTGTCATTGTTGTCTATCTACCTTCCACAATGACATCCGACTAGGGACATAACAAGAATGTACAAACTCTCAGCATCCGTATGATCTCATCGTTCAGGTCCTGAACCTGAAGGCATACGTCATTGAGTACTGTCATTCTCTAGACATTCAATATGTTCTATCACTATCTCATATGACTGAACCAGAAAGAATTGGAAGCTTGCCTTTGATGTTATTCAAATAAATCTTAATGTATCCCACCAATCATCCCATGATTGGCTCTCAGGGCATACATACCAATAGATTCCCACTTGCACTGCGAGCCAATCACCCTTGAATCATATTCAGAGTGATCTTCAAACATGTCCCACATGTTACTGTGCTCTAGTGCGAACATAGTGAGTTATGGCAACACCTTGCCAAAGTCAGTATAAATTGCATGTCTCTCATCTCTTCATTGTACGTCACACGTATGAGATGGAGGTGTCGTAATATGCGATCTACTATTCCTTTGCTAACCTTTAGCCACATTGCATGATCAAGGATTCCATACTTGTCATCAATGAGCGGAATATAAGTTCATCTCATGAACTTCCAAATCCATATAGTATCCACTACTGTTCTTTAACACATAGATACTCGGCATTTCCTTTTAAGTGGTTTTATTAGAACACTACCAATTATCAACAAACTTTCACTTTTATACATCCTATGTATATTTTGCGATTAATTTTCTATCTTTTCGAAAGTTTGCATCAATGTAACTCTTTACATCGAACTCTTCCTTATCTCCATAGAACTAGTACTTCACAAGTACTTATCAAGTTCTTATGGTATTCCAGTAACCCTTACTGGAAGTAGACAGACATCCACTCGTCATGTCCCACATACGAGTTATCAGGATGAGCACATCATATTGTCATGTCGTACATACAAGATGATGAATGCATTTTGTTCTTGCCATGTCTATACATGCAAGATAATGGGATGATTACATACATGATAGATCCACATCTATTCTTAGTGTTCCCATTCTTCATAAGAATTGGACACTTGGCCTTGGGATACTAACTCCATATAACATGAAAAGTTTTCTCCCACTGAATCTGTGCATACTGAACTCTTCAGTACAAATTGCCAATGTGTGCTTTCTCCTTTTAGGTCAAGAGGTTTTCGAGAACTATCTTTATAGATCTCTATTCCGATCACATAGGAAACATCTCTATCTTCCTTAAAGATAATTTCCACTTTTGGATTTCCATTCTAGAACATTTCCATTTCACATCAACATGTGGAATGTGAATACGCTCCCATTAAATCACAGATCCCTTCTTTATCTTCGACATATCAGTCAAACCCTTTGACTATATCATCAAAGTAAAGATCCAAATTCTTGAGTTGCTTGTACTCAATCAATCACATTGATTAGTTCATTGTAACTTATAGACTTCATTTGCATTAGTGGATTCATAAACCGTATAGGTTGTGTCACGTACACATCCTTGTTTTATTCCTCATAGGAATGTGGTTTTAGTATCCATATGCCAAATGTCTTAGTCATTAAGTTGCAATCAACAAGCATCATCCTTCTCAAAATGTTATCCATGTGTCTTAACACTTAAGACTTATTCACACTTATGGATTTCATCCAATGGGTGCTACCATCAAGGTCATACCTTATGGTTCACATGGATGTCATTTAGGATGTAATGGTCATAAACCATAACTCAAAATGCGGTTCCTCTTATTTATCTAGATAGTTGACTCATCACATGAACTACTCATCACATAGATAATTGAGGTGTGTCTGTTAAGGATATAACAACTCACAACTCCTTGTGATTCTTAATTCCTTTTATTAGTGTGGGGTATTCTGTTATTAAGAAGAAATCAGTTATTTGATAATCATTCTCTAACTCCTTAGAGCATGATTCCTTATTGATTTAGACATCACCATGCCTTAATCATGAGTTCACTATGATACACTATCATAATCACTCAAAAGGATCTCAAACATTTTGGTCTAAGTATTTCATTCATTGATCTCATCAAGAATTAATACTTTACCAAATTCGTACTTCATCTATGATATTCTTGAACACTTCAAGATATTCATATTGGTATTTCTCTAAACACCTTTTGAAGTATCTTAGCATTTACTCCACTAGGTATGCAAATACATCACATGTATTATACCTAATTGGATAATCATTCTCCCACTACCTTTAGTGAAGATTGATTAATCATGTCCAAGATATTCATGTCTCTTACTGGTTCTCTAACCAAAAGAGTCTAGATTTATCCATCACATGGAAACTAGAAATGAATTTCTCATGATTGATGCTAATTTGATTGTTTGAGTTATCAATAACTTTAGGTATCATTTTATCTTATGCATACCATGTATCACAAGATAAATAAGGCATTGCCACAAAGATCATATCTTTAAGATTGAAACATCAACTTTATTAATTGCCATCATTGTCATACAATATGCAAAAATAAAGTGTTTCTATCTATTGGCAATATATGAAATAGCAATTCTCAACTCTATTTCATGCCCTTTTTGTCTGAAATAAACTGAAAGATACTCCTATCTATGGCAGCAACATTTGCTCCAATGATGGGTACTTCTTTCTTGGTCCTTTCACAAAGGCCATCACTTCTTTGCGGATCTTGCATATCATATATGATAGATCCATATCTTGGTATCATATACCTCATATAAAGAAGCGGTTCATTTCATGATACCTTAGGTGGAGATCTCCATCCCCTCCTTCATCTTCTTTTGTTCTTCCAGATATAGAGGGCAATCCCTCATACACCCTTTCCCATGTGCCTTGAGGCTGAAGATGGCTTGGATTGCTGGCTAGCATCAGAACACTTCTTTGCTTTACCCTTATCCTTGCCCTTAAGAATTACCTTTTCTTTTATCACATCAAAGATTATGGTTTGTCTTTCTTCATCTTTGCCTCTACTACCCTCAACATGTCCAACAACTCTGTCAACGCTTGTCAAAGTCGTTCATGTTGTAGCTTATCATGAATTGTATGATTCTCGCAACATTTGCAGTATCATACCAATAGCCAACTCTTGGCTCAAAGGGAATCCTTCTTAGTTAGGTTTTCCACATGCCCAATCACATTGAGTGTGTGAATACCTTACTGGATCTCCTTCTGTCATGACATACTAGGACAGTGTCTTGGAGACATCATATGTCTCATGTTGTCTCTACATCTCATAGTTCAGAGAACACAACATCAAGCACTCCTCATCAATGTCATCCTCGGTATGCTTCCATAAGCATACTTTCAACCATTGATGTGGTGGGATTGAGTTCATCTGGTTCTGGTATAATTAGGACTTAGAGCTTTCACTCTTTGATTGAGAACGCTTCTCATCATCATAACCAGTCGTGGAATTATTCCCATTTAATTTGTTGGTCTCAAAAACCGATCGCAAATAAAGTGATTTGTTGATTAACCATTTATTTTAACAAAAGGAAATATATGCAATTTTAAGTCCAAAACTCCTTTTGACTTCTTTGATTGATTTGAAAAGTTGACGATAAAAAATTAGGCCTTTAATTAATTATCACTCCCACTATTTTAGTTCAAATTGATAGCCCTCACCATCAATTCGGAAGATTGCAGCGTACAACCTTCTAGTGGGCAAGATCCTGAAATCCTCTAAGTCATGAGTCAGCTTTGGCTGATCGCCCACAACTTAGATCTCTTAGGTAGGCAACTCTTGCCAATTGCGTCATATGCAACTCTTGTTGAATGAACATGCACAACACCTTGCCATGAACATTCCTTGCCTCTGGGCTTAGACGCTCTAAGAATCACCAGTTAAGTCTAACCCAAAAGCCGACACGGTAAACATGCACCCTGCTTTGGCAGAACCTACATGTCTACCCTTCACACTTCCACAAGATAGATGGCGCACCACGCTTTGGCGTAACCTACGCTTGGTCGATCGAGCTTTTCATGTGTGCCGCTAATGGAAGGCATATAAGACTTAATATTTTAATGAGGGATTTGGTTTTTATATACATATACATATCCAATCACCACAATACATAGTATGTATCATATACATGCTATATCCCACAGAAAACATGCACAAACGATACAAAGCGATGATTATGGCCATCCTAATGTGATTCCTCGAGCCAAGAGGAATCACGGTCATCTAGGTCAACATCACATGCAACCTCTACAAGATGAACATATGTGCCTTGCCATCCGAGTTGATCAACTCATCACATGAATGATCTGTACTCTCCAGTCGGTCGTCTGGGTGCCACCAGCCGATCGGTTGGCTCCTCCAACCGATCGGTTCGCCTGGACGTCGCGCATCTCGTCATGTCCGCCACCCGGTCGTCTCGCTCCCCGATCGGTCATCAACCGATTGGTTCACTCCTTGAATCGACCGTCTGGAACGTCAACCGATCGGTTCACACCTTGAAACGATCGTTTCAGCTGTAGTCTTAATGTCCGCTGGCCTTCGACATAATAGGAAATAAAATCTATCCTATTATGGGGAGCAAAGGTAGGAAAAATCTCAAATTATTTCGAGTTACATCAGGAATAAGAGAGGGAAGATCGGTGCACAGACTGAGATGCAAGCAACCACAAACAACCACACGCAGATAGGGGTTTATAGGCCATAATCATGCTACACACATCCACCACAAAACTCGTTTAAGGGTGACGTGTATCGAGTGCATTAATAATACATGGCATATATGTAATTGGGATTTGTGGATTTAGGATTGGACATGCATAAATCCAATATTATTTGCATTGTATGTAATAAATAAAGGCGACAAACCAAAATCGATCATATCGATATTCCTAAAATATAGAGCAGTTGACGTAGCTCTGATACCACTGTTGGGTTTTAGGGGAGGCAGAGAAGGCAGCGGAAACAAAACTTTTCTCCCCAAAACCCAGCACGAGGAAACGCGTCAACGTCTATATAATAGGAAAGGATGGTTTGTGGAATCATACCTTGTCCCGAGGCTTGCTCGGCGACAATACCCCGTGCCTTGCGCGGTCTTCAACTCTGGTCTTGGACGGTGTCTGTACAGCTCCTGGTCGTACCGGGACTGACGACTCCTCCTCCTAACGGACTGTCACATGACATTTGTCCTCCTGAGCGGCAGAAACCTCCCGCCTCTGAAGTAGTCCACACGGACCACCTGGAACTCCACACTCCTTATCCCACAAGGAAGTGGAAGGAGTCACACCCTCCTGTTGACGTACTAGTCGCCAACACACTCTCCTACCTCCAGTTGCAACTGCAGTTGTCCTTCCCTTGCTGCACCTCCCTTTGCGGGAAGCACTTGCTCGGGCTCTCTCTCAGTTACCAAAACCAGAGAGAACGAAAACTTTGCAGAGCAACTAGTTGCACTGAGTTGTACTTTGAGAAGCCCCCAATACCCCTATATATATAGGAGGGTCATGGGACAGGGTTCTCCATCCCGGGCAATGCGGGACTAAAAGCAGGAGTAGAAGGGTTCGAGATTTTCCACAAAAAGAAACCAACTCGCAAGCTGAACCGGTCGGTTGGGGACCTGAACCGGTCGGTTGGAACACCAACCGATCGGTTGGGACCAATGATCCGATCGTTTCACTTATGAACTGGTCGGTTCATGGTCCTGATCAGTTCCTGATTGACTTTCCTTCTTTTATTTCTAATTGGTATCGAATACCAATCCTTGTTCCAATCAAATTGGGCAAGTGAAACGCAAGGAAAATTCTCACCGACCTAACTTTCCCAACTTGCTCGGTTGCACCAGTTGAACCGATCGTTTCAACACTTGAACCGATCATTTCACCCTGACCATGAGTCGATCGACTCAACACTTGAGCCGACCGGTTCATCAACCTCAGCCGACTGGTTCAACACTTGAACCGATCGGTTGGGAGTACATGTTGTGCAGAATCAGTCAAATGTGATTTCAATCAATCTGATACTCCAATCCATGCATCCAACACCTTGAACCATACGATATTGAGCTATCGACTGATTGAGTGTTTAATTGAACTACTAAACTTGTTTAGTAATCAATCTAAACATTGTTTGTGGACAAAAATCCTCTTCCAGGTTAAATCCTATGTGTGTGACCCTGTAGGTCCATTTCACGTTGGCAGTGAAATTCCATAACACTTATGACTTCACAAGCAAAGAGCGGTGCCTAGTCACACATCAGTTCTACCCAAGTGAAAGTAGAAAGTTGGAGAACAACTTTCAATCCTACAATCCGTGAATGGTGTTACAGAGAGTGTATAATTCCTTTGTCACTGATATCCCGAATGAACTTGAGGCATGGAACAGTCATCATGTCAACGTTCATTCACTTTCTTGATCTCAGAGTAGATTGAACGAGATATGTATGACATCAATATCACATACTAATTCACACATGCATGTGCACGCCTATCTCAATCCTACTCATCAAGTGGCCTTGGATATCAAACTCCCTCAGGACGGACAAATCCCATATCTATCACTCACCCCTCAAAATCCCCATGTGTCAAAGCCACCCAATCATCACCTTTATAACAACCCATGTTTCAGGATTGCGTTTGATGATGTCAAAGTGTGCCGAACGACATGTGTTGAGTGTAGTGATTTCAGGTCAAAGAATCACACTCACCACCATCACTGTGAGTACTGACTGTGACTACCATGTCATGGTTCCATGTGTCAAACTCACGGTGGGTCTGTCTGGTACACTTGTTCTCTAACAAGTACCTATGTGTTTGGTTTGATATCTCTATATCATGACTAATGAGATTCTGTCATCAACCAACACCATAATCTAGTCTTGTGCGTCATTGTTGTCTATCTACCTTCCACAATGACATATGACTAGGGACATAACAAGAATGTACAAACGCTTAGCATCCGTATGATCTCATCGTTCAGGTCCTAAACCTAAAGGCATACGTCATTGAGTACTATCATTCTCTAGACATTCAATCTGTTCTATCACTATCTCATATGACTGAACCAGAAAGAATTGGAAGCTTGCCTTTGATGTTAATCAAATCAATCTTAATGTATCCCACCAATCATCCCATTATTGTCTCTCAGGGCATACATACCAACACATTTCACTTGTATTATCATTATTAAAAGAGAACCATCAACTATATGCATTCCGGGTTATCAGAACCCTCATTAAAACTCCTACAACCCTCACTAAGCATGGTGAGTAGCACCATCCCTCATCAAAGGGTGTACCCAGTATAGTAATACCCTTACCAAAGGTATAACGGCTAGGATTTCCAACCCTAAGGCAACTCACCACCATATCGGCCAAACACTGCACATCCTATAACATGCATTAAGGTTCCATTAGCACTCATGGTGTTGGGCAGCCATCACCAAGGTATAACGTGCAACACTACCATGGCTATTGGCCAAGGGTCTAACGTGCACCAATCTAGGGTTAGGGTTAGGCTTCACTTTCGAGCTAACCTTCAACATGAGCCATGTCACCAAAGGGGTGTCGCCCAAGGTGCCCCTATCATGCAACCATCTCAGCATCATTTGAGGGTTAACCCTATCGGCCAGGGTACCCATGATGCCCAAGAATGGTGTCGTGCATGGCCATGAAGCATCATAACAGCCAGCATCTAGGGTTAGCATGTCGGGCATGAAGCCATATCGTCCAACACTTCATATAAGTCAAAGCTCAACTAAGACATGGTGGTATCGGCCAAAGCCATCCTGGGCACCATACCATATCGCCCAAGCTCATCTAAACAAGGATAACGGCCAAGGTTGTGCCGAGCACCAAGCTATCAAAGCCTATCAGCCAAGACCATGTCGGGCACTAAGCTAACTTCACATAACGGCCAAGATCATCTCAAGACAAGGGGGTGTATCGGGCATCCTCTATACATGGTGTATCGTCCAAGGGTACAACTCCAAACAAGGCTATCGAGCAGCATAACTCCAAGGTCATATCGTGCAAGGCACAACCCCACAAGATCATCTTCAACCTCAAGTACAAGGGCGCCAAATCCTAATTGATCAAGAAGGTCGGCTCACCTCTCAACAACCAAGAGAGAGGGGTTTTGCACAACCTCTATCACAAATCGGGCAACCACAAGGATCCACTTCAACATAGGTCATCATCTATCCAAAATCTCACCTCTCTAATCCATGGTGAGAGGAGGGTGTTGCTCAAGCAACTAGAATATAAGCTCACCTCTCAACCTAATCGAGAGAGGGGTATTGCCCACATTACTAGAGCTCAAACTCACTTCTCTAGACCAAGGAGAGAAAAGAGTATTTCTCAACAAGGAAACCCTAAACCATGGTTCGGCCAACTAGGT
Organism: Alisma plantago-aquatica; assembly: GCA_963693085.1. NCBI lineage: Eukaryota > Viridiplantae > Streptophyta > Magnoliopsida > Alismatales > Alismataceae > Alisma > Alisma plantago-aquatica. Next base: position 500,072,834 of record OY856411.1, read on the forward strand.
GTAAAGGAACATAGACCATCAACAACATCATGCTCATTATTTCCATAAGATCAACAACATGTACTAGAGCAAAATACATAACATGCAATAGTCGATCATCAACATATATGAAACATGCAACATAGAGAAGGTAGTATAGCTAGGGTTAGAAGTTAGGTAACCCGTCTTAAGAAAACTCCTCAAGCTCCAAAGCTCCAAGCTTTAAGCTCCTAGCTCCTAGCTCCAAGAACACTACTTCGGCCACCTCAAGAAAAGGAACAAGAAGCATAACCACCATGGCCGAAGAGTAGGAAAGATGGAGAATAAGATGCTAAGGAAAGAGGGAAGATGTTTACCAAGGAAACAAGACCCACCTAGGGTTCGGCCACTGAGCTAAAGGAAGAAGAAGGGAACTCCTTCAAAGGGATCGGCCACCTACCTTAGCTCTTCCAAGGGTATCGGCCACCAAGGTTGCAAGGGAGAGGTGTATCGCGCACACAAGGAAGAGAGGAGAAACAAAGAGCTAAAGGGTTCCTAAGGAAGAGAAAGGCAAGGCATATATAGATGGGTGGTCAAGGTTAAACCAAGGCAAGGTGTCACCTTACCAAGGGACACTTGTCCACATGTTTTACCACTTTGCAAAACTCATGTACATTCCATGCCACTACTCCCCCAAGGGTCGGCCACATGTCCAAGCTAGGGTGACACAACAAAGGCAAGAAGGTCAAAAAAGGTCAAAGGCCAACACACTACTCCTCCATGGCCGACACACCCCCATGGGCGATACCCCATGGCTGACACAAAGCGCCCTTGCCCGATACAGGGCTCAACCAAGCAACGCAAGGCCCAAACAAGGGAAAACAAGGCCCAAAAGAGCTCAACCAAGCCCAAGACAACTCAAGGCACGAGCCCAAACCTTCCTCTCAACCCTAGAGGAAGAAAAGAGAGAGAAAGACATCTCTCAAGGTGACAAACTTGCTCTTCAACCTTAACTCAGGTTATTTTGCAAGTAGCACCTCCAGCTCTCAACTAAGCACAAGCAAACCATAATCATCACTAAAGATGATTAGCAAGCAACCAAGCACAAGGTTTAGGCAAAACAAATAGGGTAAGCCCAAAATGAAGGCCAAGGTCCTTACAAGCCATAAACCTCTACAAAGGGATTTCATCCCCAAAATCCGAAGAGAAAAGTGAGGGATACTTCCGCCTCATCTCTTCCTCAAGCTCCCATGTGGCTTCCTCAACACCACGATGATGCCAAAGAACCTTTACAAGAACCAGGTCCTTCCTATTAAGCTTCTTTACTCTTCTGTCAAGGATCGCCACCGGACCCTCCACATAAGTCACGTCTTCATCAAGCTCAACGTCAACTGGCTCTATCATTGTCCTTGTGTCTGGATGACTTTTCTTCTGCATACTGACATGGAATATTGGATGCAACCTGTGCAACTCTGGCGGCAACTCTAACTTGTAAGCTACCTTGCCAACATGTGCTATTACCGGGTATGGCCCCATATACCTGGGTGCCAGTTTACCTTTCTGGCCAAACCTTAGCATTCCTTTCCAAGGTGAGACCTTGAGATACACTTTGTCTCCCACTTGGAACTCTAAAGGTCATCGGTGATTGTCTGAATAAGACTTCTCTCTGTCATGTGCCGTTTTCAACTTTTGTTGTATCACTCTAATCTTTTTTGTTGTCTGTTGTACTAACTCAGGACCCAAAAGTTGATACTCACTAGACTCATACTAGCATAAAGGGATATGCACTTCCTTCCATATAGAGCCTCATAAGGAGCCATGTCAATACTCCGCTGATAACTATTGTTATAAGCAAACTCTATCAAACTGTGATGCATGTCCCAACTACCTAGGAACTGTAAAACACAAGCTCAGAGAAGATCTTCCAAAGTATAAATAGTCCTTTCAGACTGTCCATCCATCTGCGGGTGGAAGGTGGTACTGAACCTCAGCTGCGTTCCCAATGCTTTGTGCAACTGTTCCCAGAAATGACTTGTGAACTGAGGACCTCTGTCGGGAACTATCGTTGCTGGTACACTGTGCAAACACACTATCTCGTCCACATACACCCAAGCAAGCTTCTCTGATGTATATGTCATCTTTATCGGTATGAAATGGGCAGATTTTGTCAGCCTGTCCACTATTACCCAAATGGAATCATGATTCCTAGCTATCTTTGGTAGACCTACTACGAAATACATGGTTATGTGATCCCATTTCTACTGTCGTATCGGCATGGGTTGCAATGTACCTGCCGGCTTCTAATGTTCAGCTTTAACTTGCTGACATATTGCGCACTTAGCCACAAACTCAGCTACATCTTTCTTCAAACCAGACCACCAATACATGTCCTTCAAATTATGATACATCTTGGTGACTCCTGGATGCATAGCATACATCGATGTGTGTACTTCCTCGAGTACTAGCTTCCTTAGATTGTCAACATCAGGGACCACCATCCTACCATGATTGTAAACTAGTCCATCCTCAGACTCATGGAACCCATCACACTTTTCGCTACCAAGCTCTGATCTGATCAACTGTATTGTATCATCCACCTGCTTTGCATCTTTGATCTACTGTCTCAGCGTAGGCTTGACTTGCATTTGTGCCAACAAGGAAACTTCCAACTGCACATTCATCTGCCGCAAGGAGACAAACATATCCCTCCTATGGCATACCAAGGAACTCAACTGTGCTTTCTTCATGGGGAAAGAAGAAGACATTCTGCTAAGCACATCAACTACCACATTTGCCTTACCAGGATGATACTCAATGGTGTAATCATAATCATTGATTAGCTCCATCCAACGATGTTGTCGCATATTCAGCTCATTCTGTGAAAAGATGTACTTCAAGTTCTTATGATCAATAAAGATTTGATACACCATAAAGATAGTGTCTCCAAATCTTTAACGCATGGACCACCGCTGCCAACTCCAAATCATGTGTCGGGTAGTTCTCCTCATATTTCTTAAGCTGTCGCGAAGCAAAAAAACCACATGATCTTCCTGCATCAGCACACAACCTAAGCCTTTCTTGGAAGCATCACTGAAAATAACATAGCCCTTCCCAGGTTCTGGCAACACTAGCACTGGAGCACTAGTCAGCTTCTCCTTCAAACTTTGGAAATCTTGCTGATAAAGATCATCCCAAATAAAAGGTACATTCATCCTGGTCACTTTGTCATCGGCAACGCGATTGCACTGAAGTCCTTAATAAACCTCTGGTAGTATCCTACCAAAGCCAGAAAACTACGAAGTTTCGTTGGTGTCTTTGGTTGCTCCCAATCTGCAACTGACTCCACCTTCTTAGGGTCTACCCGGACTCCTTCTGCAGATATCACATGACCTAAGAAAGTCACTTCCTTCAACCAGAACTCACATTTGCTGAACTTGGCATATAACTGATGTTGGCGAAGAAGAGTCAACGCTTGTCGAAGATGTCGTGCATGCTCTTGTCTATCCCGACTATAGATCAAAATGTCATCTATAAAGACTACAACAAACTGATCTAGGAACAGATGGAACACTCGGTTCATCAGGTCCATGAAAGCAGCAGGTGCATTGGTTAGCCCAAACGGCATAACCACAAACTCAAAGTGACCATACCTCGTCCTAAATGCTAAATTTGGTATGTCGTCCGCCTTAATCCTCAATTGATGATATCCAGACCGTAGATCGATCTTTGAGAACATTGTAGCGCCTCGCAACTGGTCAAACAGATTGTCTATCCTCGGCAAGAGGTATTTATTATTGACCGTGACTTTGTTCAACTGTCGATAATCTATACATAACCGCATCGACCCGTCCTTCTTCTTAACGAACAACACTGGAGCACCCCAAGGCGACATGCTCGGTCGGACGAAACCTTTCTCCAACAACTCCTGTAACTGCTTCTTCAACTCTGTCATCTCTGCTGGAGCCATCCTATATGGTGTCTGTGCAACTGGTTGTGTTCCTGGTACCAGATTGATCTCAAAATCAATCTCTCGGGTGGGGGAACATCGGGGAACTCATCAGGAAACACATCTGCAAACTCTCGGACAACTGTTACCTCCTCAAGGCTAGGACCTTTCGCCTTGGTATTCACAATGTGATCTAAGAAAACCTTACTATTGGTATGTATGCCCTGAGAGCCAATCATGGGATGATTGGTGGGATACATTGAGATTGATTTGATAAACAACAAAGGCAAGCTTCCAATTCTTTCTGGTTCAGTCATATGAGATAGTGATAGAATAGATTGAATGTCTAGAGAATGATAGTACTCAATGACGTATGCCTTCAGGTTCATGACTTGAACGATGAGATCATACGGATGCTAAGAGTTTGTACATTCTTGTTATGTCCCTAGTCGGATGTCATTGTGGAAGGTAGATAGACAGCAATGACACGCAAGACTAGATTGTGGTGTTGGTTGATGACAGAATCTCATTAGTCATGATATAGAGATATCAAACCAAACACATAGGTACTTGTTAGAGAACAAGGTACCAGACAGACCCACCGTGAGTTTGACACATGGAACCATGACATGGTAGTCACAGTCAGTACTCACAGTGATGGTGGTGAGTGTGATTCTTTGACCTGAAATCACTACACTCAACACATGTCGTTGGGCACACTTTGACATCATCAAACGCAGTCCTGAAACATGGGTTGTTATAAAGGTGATGATTGGGTGGCTTTGACACATGGGGCTTTTGAGGGGTGAGTGATAGATATGGAATTTGTCCCTCCTGAGGGAGTTTGATATCCATGGCCACTTGATGAGTAGGATTGAGAAAGGCATTCATGCATGTGTGATTCAGTATATGATACTTATGTCATACATATCTCTTCCAGTCTACTCTGAGATCAAGAAAGTGAATGAACGTTGACAGGATGATTGTTCCATGCCTTGAGTTCATTCGGGATATCAATGACAAAGGAATTATACATTCACTATAACACCATTCACGGATTGTAGGATGAAAGTTGTTCTCCAACTTTCTACTTTCACTTGGGTAGCACTGATGTGTGACTAGGCACTGCTCTTTGCTTGTGAAGTCATAAGTGTTATGGACTTTCACTACCAACGTGAAATGGACCTGCAGGGTCACACACATAGGATTTAACCTGGAAGAGTAGTTTTATCCACTAGCAATGTTTAGATTGATTACTAAAGGAGTTTAGTAGTTCAATTAAACACTCAATTGATTGATAGCTCAATATCATAATGTTCAAGGTGTTGGACATGTTGATTGGAGTATCGGATTGATTGAAATCGCAATTGACTGATTCTTCACAACCTGCATTCCCAATCGATCGGCTCAAGTGTTGAACTGGTCAGCTGAGGTTGTTGAACCGGTCGGCTCAAGTGTTGAACCGATCGGCTCATGTATAGAGTGAAATGAGCGGTTCAAGTGTTGAACCGATCGGTTCAACTGGTGCAACTGTGAAAGTTGGGAAAGTCAGGTCGGTGAGAATTTTCCTTTCATTTCAGTTGCCCAATTTGATTGGGAATAGGATTGGCATTCGATACCAATTAGAAACAAAAGAAGGAAAGTCATTTTGAGTTGGATCAGGACCGTGAACCGATCAGTTCAGGGCACCAACCGATCGGTTGGGGACCCCAAACGATCAGCTCAGGTCCCAGCCGATCGGCTCAGGCTGTGAGTTGGTTGCTTTTTGTGGAAAATCTCGAACCCTTCTACTCCTGCTTTTAGTCCCGCATTGCCCGGGATAGAGAACCCTATCCCATGACCCTCCTATATATATAGGGGTATTGGGGGCTTCTCAAAGTACAACTCAGTGCAACCAGTTTCTCTACAAAGTTGTCATTCTCTCTGGTTTTGGTAACTGAGAGAGAGCTCGAGCAAGTGCTTCCCGCAAAAGGGAGGTCCAACAAGGGAAGGACAACTGTAGTTGCAACTAGAGGCAGGAGAGTGTGTTGGCGACTAGTACGTCAACAGGAGGGTGCGACTCCTTCCACTTCCTTGTGTGACAAGGAGTGTGGAGTTCCAGGTGGTCCGTGTGGACTACTTCAGAGGCGGGAGGTCACTGCCGCTCAGGAGGACAACTGTCATCCGACAGTCCGGTATGAGTAGGAGTCGTCAGTCCCGGTGCAACCAGGAGCTGCACAGACACCGTCGAAGACCGGATTTGAAGACCACACAAGGCGCGAGGTATTGTCGCCAAGCAAGCCTCGGGACAAGGTATGATTCCACAAACCATCCTTTCCTATTATATAGACATTGACGTGTTTCCTTGTTCCGGGTTTGGGGGAGAAAATTTTTGTTTCCGCTGCCTTCTCTGCCTCCCCTAAAACCCAACAGTGGTATCAGAGCCACGTCAACTGCTCTATATTTTAGGAATATCGATATGATCGATTTTGGTTTGTCGCCTTTATTTATTGCATACGATGCGAATAAAATTGGCTTTATGCATGTCCAATCCTAAATCCACAAATCCCAATTACATATATGATATGTATTATTAATGCACTCGATACGCGTCACCCTTAAACGAGTTTTGTGGTGGATGTATAGCGTGGTTATGGCCAATAAACCCTATCTATGTGTGGTTGTTTGTGGTTGCTTGCATCTCAGTCTGCGCACCGATCTTCCTTCTCCTATTCCTGATGTAACTCGAAATAATTCAAGATTCTTTCCTACCTTTGCTCCCCCCGAATGTAACTCAGGGTTTCCCTTTTAAGAAATGTAAAATTAGGATAGATTTTATTTCCTATTATGTCGAAGAACGGCGGACATCCAGACGACAGCTGAGACGATCGGTTCAAGGCGTGAACCGATCGGTTGACATTCGAGACGATCAATTCAAGGAGTGAACCGATCAGTTGATGACCGGTTCGAGGAGCGAGATGAGCAGGTGGCGGCCATGGAGAGATGCACGACGACCAGGAGAACTGATCGGTTGGAGGAGCCAATCGATCGGCTGGTGGCACCCAGACTACCGGCCAAAGAGAGCAGCTCATTCATGGGATGAGTTGATCAACTCGGATGGCAAGGCACAGAATTCATCTTGTACATGTTGCATGTGATGTAGACCTAGATGACCGTGATTCCTCTTGGCTCAAGGAATCACATTAGGATGGTCATAATCATCGCTTTTATCATTTGTGCATGTTTTCTATGGGATATAGCATGTATATGATACGTACTATGTATTGTGGTGATTGGATATGTATATGTATATAAAAACCAAATCCCTCATTAAATATTAAGTTTTAGATGCCTTCCAAATGTGACACACATGAAAAGCTTGATCAACCAAGTGTGGGCACGCCCTAGCGTGGTGCACCGTCTATCTCGTGGAAGTGTGAAGGATGAATGTGTGGGTCTGCCCTAGCAGGGTGCATATTCATCGTGTTTGCTTTGGGTCAGACTTAACAAGGTGATCTAGATGGGATCTAGTACCTTGAGGCATGGAGATGATCATGGCAAGGAGTTGCATATGACATCTTATCAAGAGTTGCATATGATGCAATTGGCAAAAGTTGCCTACCTGAGATATCTATGTTGTGGGTGACAGCCCTAGCTGGTCCATGACTTAGAGGATTTTAGGATCTTGCCCACTAGAAGGTTGTATGTTGCAATCTTCCAAATTGATGGTGAGGGCTATCAATTTGAAGTAAAATAGTGGGAGCGATAATCAATTAAAGGCCTAATTATATCATCAATTTTGCAAATCAATCAAATAAGTCAAAATGAGTTTTTGGACTAAAATTGCATATTTCCTTTTGTAGTTCAAATGGCAACAAACAACAACAACTTTTCTTTGCGATCGGTCCTTGACAAGGACAAGCTTAATGGGATGAACTTCCACGAATGGTATCGGACGTTGAGAATTGTTCTCACTCAAGAGAGAAATCTCTATGTCCTGGATACTCCAATTCCAGAGGAACCCGCTCCTAATGCACCAAAGGCAGAAAGGGATGCTTACAAGAAGCATGATGATGATGCCATTGATGCAAAGTGCTTGATGTTATGTTCTATGAACCATGAGTTGCAGAGACAGCATGAGAACATGGGTGTCATTGAGATGATTCAGCATCTCAGGAACATGTATGAAGATCAGGCACGGCAAGAGAGATACAATGTTTCTAGGGCACCGTTCAAGTACGTCATGACAGAAGGAGATCTAGTTGGTCCTCACACACTCAAGATGATTGGGTATGTGGAGAACCTGTAGAGACTGGGATTTCCACTGAGCAAATAGTTGGCTACTGACGTGATACTGCAATCGTTGCCAGAATCCTACAGTTAGTTTGTGATGAACTACAACATGAACAACTTTGATAGGCCACTGTCAGAGTTGTTGGGCATGTTGAGGACAGCCGAGATACAGATGAAGAAGGACAAGCCTAAGGCTGTGATAGTGATCACGAGCAAGAAAGGCAAGTCCAAGCGCAAGGGCAAGGGCAAAGCTAAGAAAGGTTCTGATGCTAGCCAGGAGTCCAAGCCGTCTTCAGCTCTCAAGGCCAAGGGAGGCGTGAACAAGCAAGGAAATTGCCACCATTGTCAAAAGCCAGGACATTGTAAAAGGAATTGTCCTCTCTATCTGGAAGAACAAAAGAAGAAGGAGGCTACAGAAGTCTCTACTTAAAGGTGTCATGAAAGTAAACTTGTAACACTTTTTGAGGTATATGATACCAAGATGTAAAGTGTAAAGCACTCATAATTGGGGCAAGTGTTGCCGCCATAGATAGGAGTACTTTAGTTTATTTTCAGCCTATAAGGTATGTAATACAGTTATGAACTGCTATTTCATTTTTGCCAATAGATAGAAACACTTTATTTTGCATATTGTGCGACAATGATGGCAATTAATAAAGTTGATGTTTCAATCTTAAAGATATGATCTTTGTGGAAATGCCTTGTTTATCTTGTGATATTTTATATTCATAAGATAAAATGATACCTCAAAGTTATAGATAACTCAAACAATCAAATTAGCATCAATCATGAGAAATTCATTTCTAGTTTCCATATGATGGATAGATCTAGACTCTTTTGGTTAGAGAACCATTAAGGGACATGAATATCTTAGACATGATTAATCAATCTTCACTAATTGTAGTGGGAGAATGATTATCCAATCAGTTATAATACATGTGATGTATTTACATACCTATTGGAATAAATGCTAATACTTCAAATGGTGTTTAGAGAAATACCAATATGAATATCTTGAAGTGTTCAAGATTATCATAGATGAAGTACAAATTTGGTAAAGTGTTAATTCTTGATGAGATCAATGAATGAAATACTTAGACCAAATGTTTGAGATCCTAATGAGTGATTATGATAATGTATCATAGTGAACTCATGATTAAGGCATGGTGATGTCTAAATCAAGAAGGAATCATACTCTAAGGAGTTAGAGAATGATTATCAAATAACTGAATTCTTCTTAATAAAAGAATACCCCACACTAATAAAAGAAATTAAGAATCACAAGAGTTGTGAGCTCTTATGTACTTAACAGATACACCTCAATTATCTATGTGATGAGTTGTTCATGTGATGAGTCAACTACCTAGATGAATATGAGGAACCGAATTTTGAGATATGGCTTATGACCACTACATCCTAAATGACATCCATGTCAACCATAAGGTATGACCTTGATGGTAGCACCCATTGGATAAAATCCATAAGTGCAAATGAGTCTTAAGTGTTAAGACACATGGATAACATTTTGAGAAGGATGATGCTTGTTGATTGCAACTTAAGGACTAAGGCATTTGGCATATGGATACTAAAACCGCATTCCTATGAGGAACAAAACAAGGATGTGTACATGACACAACCTATAAGGTTTATGAATCCACTAATGCAAATGAAGTCTATAAGTTACAATGGACTAATCAATGTGATTGATTCAGTACAAGCAACTCAAGAATTGGATCTTTACTTTGATGATATAGTCAAAGAGTTTGACTGATATGTCAAAGATAAAGAAGGGATATGTGATTTAGTGGGAGCGTATTCACATTTCACATGTTGATGTGAAATGGAAATGTTCTAAAATGGAAATCCAAAAGTGGAAATTATCTTTAAGGAAGATAGAGATGTTTCCTATGTGGTAGGAATAGATATCTATAGAGATAGTTCTCGAAAATCTCTTGACCTGAAAAGAGAGAGCATACATTGGCAATCTGTACTGAAGTGTTCAGTGTACACAGATTTAGTTGGAGAAAACTTGTCCATGCTACATGGAGTTAGTATCCCAAGGCCAAGTGTCCAATTCTTATGAAGAATGTGAACACTAAGAATAGATATGGATCTATCATGTATGTAATCATCCCATTATCTTGCATGTATGGACATGGCAAGAATAAAATACATTCATCATCTTGTATGTACGACATGACAATATGATGTGCTCATCCTGATAACTCGTATGTGGGACATGACGAGTGGATGTCTGTCTACTTCCAGTAAGGGTTACTGGAATACCATAAGTACTTGAGAAGTACTAGTTCTATGGAGATAAGGAAGAGTTCAATGTAAAGAGTTGCATTGATGCAAACTTCCGAAAGGACAGAAAATTAATCGCAAATTATACATAGGATGTATAAAAGTAAAAGTTTTGTAGATAATTGGAAAGTGTTCCAGTAAAACCATTTAAAAGGAAATGTCGAGTATCTATGCGTTAGAGAACATCATTAGGTACTATATGGATCTGGAAGCTCATGAGATGAACTTATAGATATTCCACTCGTTGATGACAAGTATGGAATCCTTGATCATGCAATGTGGCAAAGGTTAGCAAAGGAATACTAGATCACATATTACGGCAGCTCCATCTCATACGTATGACGTACGGTGAAGAGATGAGAGACATGCAATTTATACTGACTTTGGCAAGGTGTTGCCATTACTCACTATGATCGCACTAGAGCACAGTAACATGTGGGACATGTTTGAAGATCACTATGAATATGATTCAATGGTGATTGGATCGCAGTGCAAGTGGGAGTCTATTGGTATGTATGCCCTGAGAGCCAATCATGGGATGATTGGTGGGATACATTAAGATTTATTTGATAGACAACAAAGGCAAGCTTCCAATTCTTTCTAGTTCAGTCATATGAGATAGTGATAGAACAGATTGAATGTCTAGAGAATGACAGTACTCAATGACGTATGCCTTCAGGTTCATGACCTAAACGATGAGATCATACGGATGCTAAGAGTTTGTACATTCTTGTTATGTCCCTAGTCGGATGTCATTGTGGAAGGTAGATAGACAGGAATGACACGCAAGGCTAGATTGTGGTGTTGGCTGATGACAGAATCTCATTAGTCATGATATAGAGATATCAAACCAAACACATAGGTACTTGTTAGAGAACAAGGTACCGGACAGACCCACCGTGAGTTTGACACATGGAACCATTACATGGTAGTCACAGTCAGTACTTACAGTGATGGTGGTGAGTGTGATTCTTTGACCTGAAATCACTACACTCAACACATGTCGTTGGGCACACTTTGACATCATCAAACGCAGTCCTGAAACATGGGTTGTTATAAAGGTGATGATTGGGTGGCTTTGACACATGGGGCTTTTGAGGGGTGAGTGATAGATATGGGATTTGTCCCTCCTGAGGGAGTTTGATATCCATGGCCACTTGATGAGTAGGATTGAGAAAGGCATGCACACATGTGTGAGTTAGTATATGATACTGATGTCATACATATCTCTTCCAGTCTACTCTGAGATCAAGAAAGTGAATGAACGTTGACAGGATGATTGTTCCATGCCTCGAGTTCATTCGGGATATCAGTGACAAAGGAATTATACATTCAATGTAACACCATTCACGGATTGTAGGATGAAAGTTTTTCTCCAACTTTCTACTTTCACTTGGGTAGCGCTGATGTGTGACTAGGCACCGCTCTTTGCTTGTGAAGTCATAAGTGTTATGGACTTTCACTACCAATGTGAAATGGACCTGCAGGGTCACACACATAGGATTTAACCTGGAAGAGTAGTTTTATCCACTAGCAATGTTTAGATTGATTACTAAAGGATTTTAGTAGTTCAATTAAACACTCAATTGATTGATAGCTCAATATCATAATGTTCAAGGTGTTGGACATGTTGATTGGAGTATCGGATTGATTGAAATCGCAATTGACTGATTCTGCACAACCTGCATTCCCAATCGATCGGCTCAAGTGTTGAACCGGTCGGCTGAGGTTGCTGAACCAGTCAGCTCAAGTGTTGAACCGATCGGCTCATGTACAGAGTATAATGAGCAGTTCAAGTGTTGAACTGATCGGTTCAACTGGTGCAACCGAGCAAGTTGGGAAAGTCAGGTCGGTGAGAATTTTCCTTTTGTTTCAATTGCCCAATTTGATTGGGAATAGGATTGGTATTCGATACCAATTAGAAACAAAAGAAGGAAAGTCATTTTGAGTTGGATCAGGACCGTGAACCGATCGGTTCAGGGCACCAACCGATCGGTTGGGGACCCCAAACGATCGGCTCAGGTCCCAGCCGATCGGCTCAGGCTGTGAGTTGGTTGCTTTTTGTGGAAAATCTCGAACCCTTCTACTCCTGCTTTTAGTCTCGCATTTCCCGGGATAGAGAACCATGTCCCATGACCCTCCTATATATATAGGGGTATTGGGGGCTTCTCAAAGTACAACTCAGTGCAACCAGTTGCTCTGTAAAGTTGTCGTTCTCTCTAGTTTTGGTAACCGAGAGAGAGCCCGAGCAAGTGCTTCCCGCAAAAGGGAGGTGCAGCAAGGGAAGGACAACTGCAGTTGCAACTGGAGGTAGGAGAGTGTGTTGGCGACTAATACGTCAACAGGAGGGTGCTACTCCTTCCACTTCCTTGTGTGACAAGGAGTGTGAAGTTCCAGGTAGTCCGTGTGGACTACTTCAGAGGCGGGAGGTCACTGTCGCTCAGGAGGACAACTATCATCCGACAGTCCAGTACGAGTAGGTGTCGTCAGTCCCGGTGCAACCAGGAGCTGCACAGACACCGTTGAAGACCAGATTTGAAGACCGTGGAAGGCGTGAGGTATTGTCACCGAGCAAGCCTCGGGATAAGGTATGATTCCACAAACCATCCTTTCCTATTATATAGATGTTGACGCGATTCCTTGTTCCGAGTTTGGGGGAGAAAATTTTTGTTTCCGCTGCCTTCTCTGCCTCCCCTAAAACCCAACACTTCAACCTTGTCGCAGCAACTTTTCTGCCACCATCGCTGACACTAGACATGTCAGAAGAATCTTCCTATCTCCTTAGAATATCCAATTCTCTCCATTGTCATCAAACATTGTCTGCTTGGAACCATAGTCCAACACAACCTTATACTTTTCTAAGGTATCCATCCCAAGGATCACATCAAATCCATGCATATCAAGTGGTATAAGAATCACTTGTATACTGTGTCCCAAAAAAGATAAGACACAAGATGGACACTCCTCTCGAAGCATCGAAGAACCATCAAGAGGGGTTTCTAACAACATGCTATCTTTCTTATAACTAACATGTAAAGGACATCTATCAAGAAGACTATGTGTGATAAAAAAGTGCGTAGCACCGGGGTCAACCAAAACAAATATAAAGCAAGAAGGAGATAAATCAGAAAGTAATAACTCCATCTGACCTGTCACCACTCGCGGGTTGACTATCACCTCCGGCTGACTCATAGCATAGAATCGAGTCGTTGCTTGTTGTCCATGTCCTCTGCTTCCTTGAGAAGGTGATCCTGCTTGTGACGCTTGGCTGCGTCCTCGCCCTCTGCTACCACTTGGATATTGTCTATCTGATCCTTGTTGATTCTGTCTCAGCTGTTGTGTTACTTCAATGTCTCTTCTTGGGCAATTTGACATTAAATGCCCCGTCTATCCACAGTGATAACATGACATGCCTTCTGTCTACGGTCTAGATGGATTTGTTACTACCACAGAAGTTGTACTATGCGCCTTCGATGGAGAAGAAACATAACCTCTTGCCTTACTCGGGGACCATTGTGATAGTGCATGGGAACTCTGCATAGTGGAAGGTGTTGAAAACATTGGCTTCTTGAAGCCACCAAATCTCTGTCCCTGGAACTGAGCAGGCCTTTTCCTGGTCATGGACTCCCTTTTCTCCTTAACAGATCATTCAATCCTGCGGACGGACTCCACAAACATGGCAAACCACTCCTGATTCTCTAAAGTGGCAGCAGGTGTCGACAGCTTAGCACTTAAACCTTTCTCAAACCGCCTGATCTGCTCGTCATCTGTCACCACCAGGTGAGGAAAAAACCTCAGTAAGTCCATGAACTTGGCTTCATACTCGGTGATGCTCATCGTTCTTTAGCATAGATGCTCAAACTGATTGATCTTCTCATCCAGATACATCTTCAGAAAGTATCTGCTGATGAACTCTCATCTGAAGATCTCCCAACTGATCACCTCACCGGGTCACTTTTCCTCCTCGATGGCCCACCAGTGGCCAGCACTACCCTTCATAAGGTAGACAGCGTGCTTGACTTTGTCCGCTTCAGGGATGTCGAGGATCCGGAAGGCCTTCTCAAGACATGTCAGCCACAGATCTGCATCTGCTAGATCAGCCATCCTAGCATAATCCAAAGCTCTGACTCGACCAAGCCGCTCAAAGGTCTTCTCAATACATGATGCTTCACCATGGAGAGCATGTGCTCTTGGCTGAGGCACTGACAACCTGTCCACCATGTGATTCATCGTAGCCATCATCTGCCCCATAATTTGTTGGTAGGTAGGATTTTTTAGAATGGCTGGGTCAAGTTGGGGGACCTCAGGCACCTGATATTCACGTGTCTTCCCTCCTGCTCCATCAAATGATGCAGCATCGCTGCTCTCGGCAGCATGTTCTTCGTGGTTTCCAAACATCTTTAAGCTTTATCTTCTGCTGGGAGCATAAGGTTATTGTAAGAAAATCTCGAAAGCTTACAAGAACAGACACAAACCTAGTCCTAGATCCCTGTAAACTCATCGAACCTGGAGCTCTGATATCAAACCAACTGTGAAACCCCGCCATCACACCGACAATGAGATGACACGTGAAAATGTGCAGAACCTCATCATTTTTTAAAACACATGTTAATTAAAACTGATTGTGGAAAGCATACATGAGAGTACTTTTGCATCCAGATCATGCAAAGAAACATGTTATATAAACATTCACAAGCCTTGTTATAGGTACACAGCTTATCAGAACCAGCTGTACCGTTCGCACCAGAGTTTGACACTTGTTTATACATACATAACGGCCACGTACGGCCAGCAGCATGTTATACAAAGATTACAACTGCAAGATGTCGTGAAACATCATCAAAACACCTCCGAGGACCTAAGAGTATAGGGATGACTCTAGGACTCTACAAGATCACCAAAACAACAGCATGTCCACCTCTTGCCTTCTACTACTCTGCTTACTGCTCGGTCGCAACCTCACGACCACCACCGCATCTAGAGCGATCACCTAAAAAGGGTGTAAACCAGCGGGGTGAGACACACAGTCCCAGTGAGAAACATAACTCCCCGCCAAAACTATAAAACCTCATAAGGTTAAAGCAGATAACTGATAAAGCGTATAACAAGAGCAGCATACCAAGCAAGGCTATTAATACCAACAAGCTTGCCAAGATATCCGGGAGGCATATAACCAAGTATTCTTTATGTAACATGATTGACAAGATAAGCTTTATAAAAACTTATCACAGAATATAAGGATCGTACACATATATGCAAGGTGTAACTAGATCAGCTATATAAGCAAGGCCTCAATCAATGTTCCCTGTTTTGTTCTAAGCAAGATATACCATTCGACTGGATTACATTTTGTTATGCCATGAGGAAGTGAGCCTTCCCTACTCAAATCCAACAATTGGTTGCGAAGCCCAATCCGGTTCCATACAAGGTATAAGGAGATCCGAACTCCATGACCTCACCTTCTCGTGGTCAGTACACAAATCATCGAGCAAGACTGCAGTCTTATGCTTATAGGGCCTCAGCCTCTGGGTCAGCTCCACAAGCTACCCATATCTCTAGCTCACCTCATCATAGGTGCTAGTGCATACATCTGAGACATGAACGCATCATGCTCATCATCACATATCCTGCGCCATGGGTATGTTCACCATGCTCCATATATCCTGAGTCTGCAACCGCAGCTCCACTCAACCATCATATTTTAGGCTAGGGAAAACCTCACATATTCAACAATATGTGCTCCAGGTAATCCTGCAGGATAAACTTGTTTCACCATCACCAAATACCTATGGTAATGGATCTATGGCCAGGGAAAACTACATGATATGTTCATCTATAATTGATTAGTATATTTTAAGCCAATTGTTGAGGCAAAACAAAGTATAACATAGTCTTATATAATTACATCATTATTGCCATCAACATACTATCATGGGACCTCAATTCATAGCCTTATATAATTACATCATTATTGCCATCAACATACTATCATGGGACCTCAATTCATAGCCTTATATAATTACATCATTATTGCCATCAACATAATATCATGGGACCTCAATCCCTTATGATATCAACCACTACCTCTCAAGGCATCACAATCATGCATCAGCATCCTGGGAATGAATCCCTTATCTCATCATCAGAGGATAACACCTCAGCTAGGCACTCAGCCTTATATCAGGTCCTCAGACCTATCAACTTGTTATTTCATTAACAAGGATTATCATCACATTGTGCTAGTCAAAGCACATATACCTCATAGCTCTGACCAGGCTATGAATCCACATGAAATACCTACATGGTTAGTGCACACATCCACAAAGATAACTGAAGCCATCATGGATTAACAGGATTATAATCATACTATCAAGTATAAAGAAGCATCCATGAGTACATCACACATAAGCTTTACCATTCATAGTATTATTATCAATCATGGGAATATATTATGCCTTACACTTGTGACCATATGCATGTGTCATATCAACATGTGTAGCAACATCATATTCTTCCAAGCTTCCTGGTTCACAATCTATTATTTTAACTTATCAACATATTTGCAGGATTTAAGGTGATCACATCATTTCACTTGTATTATTATTATTAAAAGAGAACCATCAACTATATACATTCTGGGTTATCAGAACCCTCACCAAAACTCCTGCAACCCTCACTAAGCATGGCGAGCAGTGCCATCCCTCATCAAAGGGTGTACCCGGTATAGTAATACCCTTACCAAAGGTATAACGGCTAGGATTTCCAACCCTAAGGCAACTCACCACCATATCGGACAAACACTGCACATCCTCTAGCATGCATTAAGGTTCCATTAACACTCATGGTGTCCGGCAGCCATCACCAAGGTATAACATGCAGCACTACCATGGCTATCAGCCAAGGGTCTAACGTGCACCATGCTAGGGTTAGGGTTAGGTTTCACTTTTGGGCTAACCTTCAACATGAGCCATATCAACCAAAGGGGTGTCGCCCAAGGCGCCCCTATCATGCAACCATCTCAGCATCATCTGAGGGTTAACCCTATTGGCCAGGGTACCCATGACGCCCAAGAATGGTGTTGTGCATGGCCATGAAGCATCATAACGGCCAGCCTCTAGGGTTAGCATGTCGGGCATGAAGCCATATCGTCCAACACTTCATATAAGTCAAAGCTCAACTAAGACATGGTGGTATCGGCCAAAGCCATCTTGGGCACCATACCATATCACCCAAGCTCATCTAAATAAGGATAACGGCCAAGGCAGTGATGGGCACCAAGCTATCAAAGCCTATCGGCCATGACCATGTTGGTCACTAAGCTAACTTCACATAACAGCCAAGATCATATCAAGACAAGGGGGTGTATCGGGCATCCTCTATACATGGTGTATCGTCGAAGGGTACAACTCCAAACAAGGCTATCGGGAAGCACAACTCCAAGGTCATATCATGCAAGGCACAACCCTACAAGATCATCTTCAACCTCAAGCACAAGGGTGCCAAACCCTAATTGATCAAGAAGGTCGGCTCACCTCTCAACAACCAAGAGAGAGGGGTTTTGCACAACCTCTATCACAAATTGGGAAACCACAAGGATCCACCTCAACATTGGTCATCATCTATCCAAAAGCTCACCTCTCTAATCCATGGTGAGAGGAGGGTGTTGCTCAAGCAACTAGAATATAAGCTCACCTCTCAACCTAATCGAGAGAGGGGTATTGCCCACATTACTAGAGCTCAAACTCACTTCTATAGACCAAGGAGAGAAAAGAGTGTTGCTCAACAAGGAAACCCTAAACCATGGTTTGGCCAACTAGGTGTAAAGTCACATAGACCATCAACAACATCAACAACATCATGCTCATTATTTCCATAAGATCAACAGCATGTACTAGAGAAAAATACATAACATGCAAATGCTGATCATCATGGGAACACATGCATCAAACCGATTCAATAAATGAAAAAATGTCTACTTCTTTATCTTCACTAACAATGCAGGTAAAAGAGATAGACGAGAAGACATCAGCACTCCCGGAGTTCATGCAAGAAGTTTTCGGCAACCAATGGAGGATGTTGGGGATGCTGACAAAAATGTAGGAGGAAATGATGATCCTACGAAAAGAAGGGTAGGCCATACGTGCAGACAATGAGAAAATGCATCAAGAATATGAAGAGGCAATGGCTTCCCTAGAAGAAGAATGGCAGGGAGTGCAAGAAAACCGTCGAAAGCTCGAGCACGAGCGTGCAGAGATCAAAGCTCGACGGGAGAAGAAAAAGACAAAACACCCTACCAGCCCAGAATGCTCCCTCGCCAACCCCTCCAGCCATGATAACAATGTGGTGGGGCCGGGGGCAGGAGCTGGCGCATCAAAGAACGGGAGTACAAGCCGAAGGCAATCCCCCATAGTTGAGCACCAAGGCAACCAACTAGTAGGAAGTAAAGCCCCCAGTACAAAAAACATATAGCACAATCAAGGGGGTTTGACCTCAACTGCGACCCGGAGTAGGCGATGGACGAAACCGCCAATGAGGACGAGCAACAGGCGGGACGTCACATCACCCCTCCTGCACTCACTCTGACAAAAGTAGAGTAGGAAGCAAAGGCTCATCGGGAGGAGGTGGTCATAGTGCTTAGCTCAGCCAGCGCAATAGAGATAGATAGGTTGATAGATGAGCTAAGAGTTGGGATGAAAGAATCAAATGAATTCCTCCTCTTCCCATCTCATGAGGAGCACAATGACTACATCTACAATGGGAAGATTGAAGCCACGCTAAAGATGATGGCCGAGACCAGGCTGGGGCAGACGTCGGAAGAAAGCCATGCAAAAGACGTCGTTGTAGAAGCTTCCTCAGAGGAAGCTGCACCAAGGGCCACAGCACAACCTATGATTAAGGGTGCTGAAAAAGTGGCCAAGGCTATGCCCACCATCCAGGAAGCCTCGGTACCGACAGTGCAAGAGGCGACGTCGGAAGACGAGGAGGGCGGGCTAGCAGCCTTCTTCAAGGAAGAGCTCGTCAGGGAGAGGCAAGCTAAAGAAAGGACGTTGTTACCTGCAGCAGCTCCCCCTCTTCCTTGCAAAATGAAGGACATGGACATGAAGATTGTGTCACGCATCTCTTGAAGAGATGTCCATGTCTTGGCAGATGTCCTCGATGACGATCTACCTAGGTCAGACATATTATATATCAACAAGGGTAGACGTTTGACCAGGGAGGACTTCCGGAGGGTCTTTCTGAAAATGGCACAAGTACACAAAAGAATGTTTAAGGTACTTTGTGCCACCCTCCTAGAAGAGTTCCTCCATCAAGATAAGTCACATTTGAACTTCAACGGCACCACACGTCTAGCTAGCCTATTGTACAAAGAAGAATACATGGCGGCATTTAGGAGAAGGGAGACCAGGACAGTGGTGCTACCCATCCATAACACAAAGCACTGGGGCCTAATCGTCATCGACCTTACAGAGTGGAAGATGACGGTGCTCAACTGCTGCGCAGCATAGATGGAAAGCACTTCACTTATATACAAGAGGAAGGATGCCAGGGACGCCTTAAAAATTCCTATACGCCTACATCAGGCTATCAAAGAGGTGAGTCCAAGGTTCCAAGGGTCCTGGAAACTCTTCTCCATAAACAAGAACGTTCCCCAAGAAAGAGCTGGTTCAGGGGATTGTGCCTTCATCGTCCTATGTATAATGGAAGCCATCAACAGGGACATTCCCCTGGAAGACCTACAAGCGGAAGACCTACATGGATTGTAGGGCATATGCAATGGAGGTCATCTACGATCACCAATTCTTCAAGGATCTGGCGATGGCTGCAGATTTCGTGCCCCGTAGGCTCCACACGAACATCCCTCTCCCCAAGAAGACATCTTGGAGGGAGCAACTCAAGAACGTGTGGGTCGACCCGATAGAACCGGCTAGGGCTACAGCTTGGAAAGTGGGCTGGGCTGTAGAGACTGAAGAGGCTGTGAAGCAAGCAAAAGATGAACATCAGCCTTCAGTATATGACGCCCCTGAAACTCCTCCTGCAAAAGGACAGCTCGCATAAGTAGAAGCCAAAAAAGACATGAGGAATGACATACCAGAAGGCCCGGCGGGAGACATAGTACCTTACTTCGAGAACTTTGACAGATGGAGTTGCTTCAGTCTGTTGATGGAAGAACTCATAATAACTATGAGTTCTCTGGAGGAAGACAATTCGTTGGGAGATGTCATATTCGAACGAGATGGCATCTGTGTGCTCAAAGATGACCTCCAAGAAATGTTGAGAATAGGAGGGTACCTCTCTGTGAGCACAATGTCAGCCTACCAGGCGCTCTTAGGAGATTCAATGCCAAACTCACACATGGCATATTTTCTACTGGTAGACGACATCATCAAGGACAAGAATACGGGAGAGACAGAGTGGCTACAATGATGGCTTCAAGAAGGCACACCTAAACACATCTTCTTGTCGATTCTTCATGACAACCATTAGACTTTACTGTATGTCATCCTGTTGAAGAAGACTGCAATTCTGTATAATAGCTCTGATGCAGCCTTCTCACTGAAGAAAACAACTAACATGACGACAGCAAAGTCTCCTACTAAAGAAAAGGCGAACACATGCGCTGAAGCCATCGTCAAAATGATACAGCACCATTGTAGAGGGTTCACAATGATAAAAGGCAAGGACTTCAAGAAGACCCAATATTGCCACAGAAGCCCTCAGCAGGTACCCCTATCCAATGACTGTGGATTCTTCTACCTATCGTGGATGGTATCTATCGCAACTACCGGCCTCAAGGTGGAGAACATGCAGTACGAGAAGTATCACACGCTTAGGGGTATCTACGCCAGCATGCTCCTGGAGTCCAAGTGGGCCTTCCCCGCTAAATAAATAAATAAAGAAGGCTCGTTTATACTTCTTACTCAAATTTTGACACCCCGAGATGGGGTGCAGGATAAGTTTAGGGGAGGAGTCATAAACGGGACGCAAAGGTACTAGAGTTCTATTACTCCCCTTTTAAATTTCACTTTCCTTTTTCTTACGTTTCTTACGCAAAAATTTTGAAATCTTGAAATTTTCGTTACAACTGACCTCTTAGAAGCTCGCTCCCTCTCATGAAAATTTTCAAAAAGTAGTGCTCCAGCCCCTGAGAGAGAAGGATATGAGCAACCCACGAGTAAAGCTACAAGTCGTATCAACACTGCTATATCTCATTCTTACAGTATGACGTTGTAAATGTAATAACCTTAACTCATGAACCCCTGCAAACTAAGAGAACCTTATTCATACTCCTAAACAACCATCCCCACCTGACGCTCACATCCAGAAAATCCTAGTCTTTGTAGATGGGAAAAAGCTACCCTGTTCAAATAAAATAGCCAAAAAGAGGCTTGGCCGCCCAAGAAGACCACCAAAACCCTCAACCCAAGCCTGAAAGGAGAGATAAAAAGCCAAAAAACAAAAAAATAAAGAAAAGAATATGAGAGATGTGCCCTAAAAGATGCCAAAAGTTTCTGCCCGGCCGGTATATTGCTGCACTCATGAATGCAGATATGTCGTGCCTGTAAGTGGAAACTTGAAGCCAAGCTTACACACCTCCAATCCTGAATGGAACATCACATACCACCTGACTTAAAGTCAGAAGCCCAAAAAGGGCAACATTGCTCTTACGATAGTTGTGGGTGAGGAGTTCGGGAGGAAGAGGAAACACCTTAAAGCTTCTAGCCTACCTATACACATTAGCATGGGACTCTCTGAAAATAAAGAATAGGTGTGAAGGCTACCTTTCGAAAAGATGTGGCACTAGTATGGATGCTAGCTAAGGGAGGGTTATGAGTTGAGAAGGAGAAACCTTTTACAATAGAAGGTTATGACAAATGATACGAGGTTATGCAACCCTTAGTCTAAAGGGAGAGATCGAGACCTTAGGGATTGAATACATGCAACAACAGTCTTGATGCAAGAATGAGATATTTTAATCATGTTATTATGTTATCCTTGTTCATCCTTTCTCTCTTTGGTGCTCAAACCTACATTTAGCCTAAGGACGGGCTTGATTCTAAGTTTGAGGGAGTTGATAACACCGCACTTTACGTATTTTCTATATATATTTTACACCACTTTTAGAATAAGTTTAGTCAACTTTGCACACATTTTATCTATCTTCTTGACTAAAGCCTTGTTTTGTAATTTCAAGAATCAACCCAACTACGACCGTGATCTTAGAATCGCGACCGCGGTTATTCAGCAAAGATTGTGACTGCGGTCTCTCCAAAGACCGCAACTGCAGCTTCTCCAAGGATCACGACCGCGGTCTCTCCAAGGATCGCAACCGCGGGCACTCAAAGACCGCGACCGAGGTAGTATCGCAACCACGGTTATTCAGCAAAGATCATGACCGTGGTCTCTCCAAGGATCGCGATCGTGGTCTCTCCAAGGATCGCAACCACGGGCACTCAAAGACTGCGACCGAGATCCTGGGGATGATCGCGGTCAAGAAAGATCGTGACCAAGGAGGAATAAAGGAAAGACCGTGACCGTGGTCTTAAGTTGGTGGAAAGACCGCGACTGCAGTCTTAAGTCAGTGGAAGGCGCCTATAAATAGCGCCCCCGCCTGTCTTCTCAAGTTGTCATTCCCTCGGGAACACATATTAATCCTCTTTTATGCTGGAGTATAGAGTGTTGATTTTGTATTCTTAGCACGATCAACCTTGTCCCTGTGTTCGACCCTGATTGCTACATCGGACCCCGTTATCGTTGTGGGGGCCTGAGTGTCAGGTTATCTCTTTAAAAGTCTGACTACTTTAATCCGCTCCTTTTGGACGCGCGATTTGAGGTGGTTTATCCAAGGTGTTTACTTATGTAAACAAAAAATGGTCTTACCTTTTAAACATCCAATGGTTCAGGGTGACATAGTGGTATGGAGATATGGGTCAAAAGATGATGGAACAAATGGAGGGTCACCCTTAATAAGGTAGTTTTACCTATTCACTCATATGAGTAGAAGGGATGATAACCATATTGTGTTGATATGTAACCCTAATGAGGTATAGCTTTATATACCTAGCTTTAATATAACTAAATGATGGTAATTGGGTCTGAATAGTACAATCATGGAGTACTCTGTTACTATTGTTGAAACCCTAGTATGCTATAACCCAATGGTTACACCTTGATTTATGTGTGGGTTCATACTTGAGAATAGTATGGAATGTGATGGTGGTGCATTACCTTATGCATCCATGATACAATGGGGATTTCGTGAGTTAGGGTTTGGGTATAAGTGTTGATTAGTAACATTGATATAATTTATCATGTTGAACCTAACTCTAATGCAAATAGATAAAGATGAGTATTCATGTTTAACATTCTTATATGATGGAATGATGGTGGAATAACATCCTTAATATGATCATTACCTTAATATGTTAATTGGTGGTTATCATAGCCACATGGTTGATACTTTCTTATACTAAACATGTGCATTATGAATATGATGAGGGTTAATCATATCTAGATTCCTTGCATGTTGATGTAATAAAGGAATGTAGTTAACGTTAATATAACCCTGCTATGATTGTTTATGAATATCTCCTATCTCATTAATGCAATATTGTGTTGATCTGGTGTATTATATGTAAGTGATGTTGTTGAGCCTTGTTATAAGGCATGCAAAGATAATGCTAATCTTGCAGAGAATAATATGATGGTCTTAATGACCTTTGGGAATGGTTGAGCCCTGAATGAGGTGTAATCCTCTTGTGTTGATAAAGGGTTGATATCCTGTGATATTATGAAAAGAATTTATATCTTATGATAATATGATGGTCTTAATGACCTTTGGGCATGGTTGAGCCCTGAATGAGATGTAATCCTATTATGTTGATAAGGGTTGATACCCTATGATATTGTGAAAAGGATTTATATCTTGTGATAGTATGATGACTAGTGTGGTCTCATGAATGGCAAGTGAATAGCACCATGTGATGATGAGATGAGAAATTATGTTTCACACGTTTTATATCTTTTGTAGTTGTGATATTTATATGATTTCTAGAAGTGAATTAGGGTTTGTATGTACACTTGTTTGATGCAGCCTTAATTCACCCAATTGGCATAACTAATCAAGTGCAACTATAATCATGTAGTGCCCTGTGCCGTAGAACCATCTTCAGTGTCAGAACTTGCTGGATGGTGAAATGAGTATTCCTAAGGGAAAATCGGAGTGCATATTGTTGAGTATGTGGTGGTGGAAGGTTCAGGATATATCCTTGTCATCCACAATGCAGATTGTGGAGATTGGCTATGGTCATGCCCCATACATCTGATGTGATTGAGAATGGTTGCGGTTGTGTCTCGGTGATTATAACATGATGTGATTAGAGGACAACTGCGGTTGTACCTCAGTGATTGGGTTTGAATACCCTGGTTTCGAGTGTCGTGGCCTGTACCAAGGGTGGACTAGTGGTTAGCAGTTTGACTATATGTCATTGTGGTGGTAGATTTGACTGATATGTCACTACCTTTTTACTCATACTGACTGAGGGGAAGAGAACTTAGGATATCAGCATTCCTAGATCTTATACGGAACCAAATAGCCCTTCGCAGGGGTCGGTTGGACTTTGAATGGTATGATTCAAATTCCCTAGGGCATAATAAAAGATGTAAGATAGCCATGTAGCATATTTTTTTAGGGTTATACACAACATTTCACATTGGATGATAACCCTTGTTTGTTATCTTTACATAAAGATGATGCTTAGTGCAATTAAGAGATAGTAGATATACCTATGTTGTGGATATGCTTAAGATTTTAGATGCATACATACAGTAGCCATGCTTATGTTGATAACTATACTGCTACTGTTGATTATAATCATGATGCTAGCTATCTCATGTTGTTATTTATGTTTAGCATGCTAGCCATGCCTTTGTAACTAGAGATGCATATACGCTAATCATGCTTATCTAGGTAGTTGTGCTTATGTTTTTAGATCTTCTTATGATGTTGATATGGTCAACCAATTAGACATGCTCATGTTGTTAGCTATTCTATGTTACTAGACTTGCTCATGATGCTAGAACTACATATGCTACTGAATTGCTTATATTGTCAACAAGATAAAGGATGATAGTCTGGCTAATGATGATAGTTATTATCTACTCCTTTATTTATTTTGTTAATCATCAGTATTGTTGATCATATTTGTTATCTCTGATTAAATTGCTTAACTGTTTAATTGCTTTAAAATGTTGTAATCGATAAACGTTGTTGGAGGTTATATCTCTTGCTGGGACATGGGTCTCACCCTTGTGGTTTGCCACATTTTTTTAGGTAATCAAAAGTGATGAAAACAAACTAGTGGTGGCAAAGAGGAGCTATAGTAATAAATCTTTGAGAAAGTTGATTAGATGTCTAGTGTGTCCTAGAGTCATCCATGTACTCTCAGGTCCAGGTAGGAAAAGTTTGTATATGGTGTTTCAAACAAATTAGAGTTTTGTTATCATATTAATGCTTGTTTGTGTGGCATATATGAATATTGTTCTTCTGTGTATATGTGTTTTGGATAAGATAATAGAACAATTTGTATCAAATTCTTGGCATAGTATGGATATAAGAAAGATGTTGTGCTCTTATGCAAATGTTTCTAAGCGAGTGCTGATGTTGAAATCAGTTTTAATTTACCCATATTTTTGGGTATGTGATTAATTAGTGATTGATTGTGTTTTATATTTTGAGTAATCTCATTTAGTGTAACGGGTTTTAAATATAAAGGTCTAGAAGATATATCATTTACTTGACCAAGCAACCTAGCATTTTTAGATTTAAGCATTTGTATTTCTTTAAGATAGACATCTCTTTCTTCTCTACGAGCATCAATAAGGAGCTTAAATTCAGCATTTTTAGTTTTAATTATTTCAAGCTCTTTAAGGAAATTTTGGTTTTCTTCCTTAAGATTTTCAATATTCTTAAGATAGATACCATTCTCAACTTCATCTCCATTGTATTGGATCTCAAGATCAAGGTATTTCCCTTGCAAATTATCAATACTCTCAAGATTAGATTTCTCATTCAGCTCTAAGATTTCAAGTTTAGCATATAGATCATCAATGATTTTGTAACGACCGACAATCAAATCGTTACTAATTGAGCGGAATTAAACATAAACAGCAGATTAACAAAAATTACTAAAAATTAAAACCATTTTTCAAAGAGATTCATTCCAAGGAAAACTCTTATTGAAAGGTCTAAAACCTTATATACATCATTATTCACATTGTACATATCTGGTACATCTCATATCGAGAATAACATTTAACAGTTGCTTTACCAAACTATACATGAGCAACATAAAACCTCGAGGCGCGTAAGCCAAAATCTGTTATTGATCATAAAACCAGTACGAACCAACTCCAAGGACCTGAGAGTACAGAGACGACACATAGGACTCATATCTACAAGACATGACAGACAGTACACTCAACCTGAGCTGTCATTGCTGCCTCAACTGTTGTTCTTCCTCTGTAGAAAGGTCTTCACCTCCTCGTGCACGTCCACCTAAAAAATTTGGGTCCCACGGGGGTGAGATAATTGTAATTGTCCCAGCGAGAGATATAACTCTCCGTCGACCATATTATTATCACAGATTAAGCATTTATAAACTGATCAGAGGTTCTCATTATATTAACAGGCAGGATTAATTACCGTATAAATAGAATGAAGTAATCTCCTTTCTTAAGGAGAACATTGCATCTACCCATGGTAGAATTAATAATCAACTATCTGCTTTGCAAGGAATGTAAAGAAACATAAATCACATCTATCCACTAAGGATGCATAAAAGAAATGTAACATCAGCCAAATGATTTTTGTATTTAAGCAAACATGCTAGGCGGCTGATTACATTTTACAATCACACGTATGCCCTGAGGAGATGAGGTATACCGCTCATCTCCAACTGACCACTGCGAAGTCAAAATCGGTACCATAAAAGATCAATGGAAGAGTCGGCTACCATGACCTCATACCGTCTCGGTCAGTGTGAGAAAATGAGCAGGACTATTCAACTGCTAAATAGCTTTCCAGGGTATACTGGCAACTTCGCTATAGATTAGCAGGGTCAGCTGCACTCTCGTCAGGATTGAGAGATCTCGTGTTTATCTACCATCAACCTGAGGAAGGGTCAATTAGATTTCGTGTTTATCTACATCGAATCTCAACCAATAATGAAGGATTGAGAGATTTCATGTTTACCTACCATCAATCCCCCATTTGGGGCGTACGGATATTTTCGGCCATCACCCCCACATATTCAAAAATATGTGGTCTCCAGGAGATCCCATAGGAAAACCTGTTTCACCATTCAGCAATTTACTGACGCTGATGGATCTATGGTCAGGGCTCTACATGATAAGATTCCACTTGATTAATTAAGTGCATTGTCATATTCTTTTAGCATCAGTCAAGTTTTCAAACATGAATTATTATGACAAAAGTTACAAAGAACAAGCGTAATACATCTATCAAGTACTTTCAAATCCTTAAAACACATATAACATTTAGGATCTCAATCCCTTATCTCATTACTGGGAATTCTCATCCCTTAACATTATCATCATCATGATTACAGATCTGGGTATTCAAACCCTTAGTTCATCACAGATCACTGTTACCACTTATCAGGTAACTAATACCTCTAGGTCCTCAGACCAAGGTATACATAGTACTTGTTATACAAGCATCTCACATGGCTCACAAGGCCCATTAAGTATCTTGTCACCTCTCACTAGGCAACAACTTATTCACATGGCTCACAAGGCCATTACACATCTTGTCACCTCTCACTAGGCAACAACTTATTCACATGGCTCACAAGGCCATTACACATCTTGTCACCTCTCACTAGGCAACAACTTATTCACATGGCTCACAAGGCCATTACACATCTTGTCACCTCTCACTAGGAAACAACTTATTCACATGGCTCACAAGGCCATTACACATCTTGTCACCTCTCACTAGGAAACAACTTATTCACATGGCTCGCAAGGCCATGCAATAAAAGAGTTACAACCTTCCCATCATTAGGGTTAGTGTTTCCCATTCTTATTGATTAGGGTTTCTCTTACATATCATCACCCTTCACTAAGGTTAGGGTTTTCCATTATTAACCATTTAGGTTTTCAAGATCATATTATCAATGATCAAACCCTAATTCATTGCTCCAAACATCTAGGAGCAAACATTGATATCATAAGTATTCAATCATACTTATTCATTCTCATCATTTATCATTAAATTAATCATCAACACAAGGTATGAGTTCCTTTCTCATCTTTACCAGGGTATGATTACATCATGCTTTATTAAATTGGCTTAACCCTTTCTCAAGGTATGTTAGCCACACTTATCAAAGTGCATTAATCACATTCCATCTCAATGTAACAATTTGCATGACACACTTCATGTGTTACTCATCCAAGTATATTGGATTTGAGGTGCATTAAGGTGTATCAACCTTGGAGTGCTGGATGTGATATCTATCATGTCTTGGTGTATCACTTCCCTCATCACTTTTATCTTACTTAAGTTCATCAACTTATCTTGTATTAGGGTATGTCTCATCCTAATACTTTATGCACTAGATCATCACATTTATCATGTAATGTATTGGTCATAAGTCACACAATTGAATTATTCAACCCTCATTAATGATATGGACTCATCTCGGGTTAAGGCATTATTGGTATAAGGTTGTCCATTAACAACCACTCTGGGTGCTTAACCTATCAAGGTATTAGTCACACCATTACTTTGTGCTACACAAATCACTCCTAAGAGTGTCTTACTCTCACCTTTACAAAGTATATAGGGTTAAATCATATGCATGTGTTCACTATATCGGGTTGTAGGTGTCTAGATACCACTATATCGGGTTGGAGGTGTATGAACACTCACCATATCAGGTTAGGATTTGCATTTGTCTCCATATCGGGCATGAGGTACCTTCTTGACCTCATATCGAGCACAAGGTATATGTATGTGTCATCCATGAGACTTATGAGGTATCAACCCATCACCATATCGGGCTAGAAGTACATTTAATCACCCTATCACGCTAGTCACCATCTAGGGTTAGCCATGACGGGTTAGGGTTACCATATCATCTAGGGTTGTGTATCGTGCAACCATATCGTGCATCCATATCATGCAACCATGTATATCATGCAATCATATGTGTCATGTAATAATACTTGTTACTCTTCACTTATATCGGGTTACCCAAATTAGGGTTTCTTGTCATCTTACAAGTATATAATTAACCTTGTATCATGCATGAAGTCTATTCTAGACTCCATATCATGCAATCATCTTGTGCAAGCATCTCATGCAACATCTTGTGCAACATTTTGTGCAAGACATATCGGGCAAGTCATACCCATATCGGGTTATAACTACTTGTATTTATACTTGAACCCGATATCACTTTTACAAAGTGACACCATCTTCTTCAAGCTCTATACCTTTGTTCTAACTTATATAATTCATGGTAATAGGTATAAGAAACTACTAGAACTCATAATTTCATCAACTATTTCAGGAAATTTCAGTATTAAAAGTATTTCACTAATTATAACAATTTAGGTGAAGAATAATAACATGGTTGAGTTCAAGTTATAAAACCCGCCTTAAGAACCACTTCAAAGCTTCAAGCTCCAAAGCTCCATGTTCCTAAGGTTTAATATGACTTTATCAAAGGTCCAAGTCTCGTTCACAACTCCTTCATATACAAGGAATCACCATGGATAAGCAATTGATGAAGAAGAAAAGAAAGGTCGATCATAACCCTAATTCCATGCTTCAATTCAAGCTTGAAGACAACTATAGCTTACCTTAGGGTTAAGTTTTGAGTTACTTAGATCCTTGGCCGACACCCTACCACTCTTGGGCGATATGTACTTCCTCTTGGACGACACAACTTCTCTTGTGGCCGATACCCCCTCAGTTGTGGCCAAAATCTCTTCAATTGGCCGATATCAACTTGCTATGGGCAATATCAACATGGCATGGCCGATATACCTGCTATGGATGATACCCAAGGCCTATGAACGATAACCTTGTGCTCTTGAATGACATTCCACTCCTCTTGCACGATATGATACTCACTTGCACGATATGGCACTCACTTGGAGTCAAAACACTTCACTCTATGGCCGATATCACCCTATATGGCCGATATCACCTACTTGGGTGATATGCTCTTGCCATGGGCGAAATACCAAGGCCCATGCACGATACCACAGAATCCCTTCACGATATGGGAGCTCTATGCACTATACCATAGGGTAGGAGGGTGGTAAGGGTCGCAAAATTGGACCAAGGGGTGAAACTAGGGGTATATATACTTGCTGATCATGAAGAAAGGCAAAAATGAGGTGTCAATATTTTGAGCTAGTAGGTGCCACGTGTCATGCATGGGTGACACGTTTCCATGCATGCATAAACATTTATCTTGACATGCAAAAAGGTTGAGGATCATCTAAAGATGCAAATTCGTCCATTGCTTATCAATTTGGATAAGTCATCTAGGTTTAATCACTATTTTAAGTCAAGCCGATACACTTTTTCTAAGGAAACTTGTTGGTCGTCACACCTCTCCTACTTGAGGTGATTTGCACGATATGTACTTTTCCAAGAGTTCACAAAACTATATGGGACACCTCCTTGGGCTCCATGGCCGATAGGCACTCATATATAAGCTTTTCAACTTGATACAACTCAAGTTAAGCTTCCAAATTCAACCCTTTTTTGGTCATTTCATCACCAAGATTACCATCATTCATATTGGAATCAAACATGGTGTATCATTCATTATCTTTCCTCTAAATGATACATATAGGAAGTAGGTACACTCTAGAGGTGGTAATTTGCATATCAACCCCACATTTTGGGTAAATTACAATTTGTACCAAAATTGGTGCATAAGGTACCAGCATTATTCAAACAAGTTCAAACTTGGAATTTAGGCTTTCCACAAGCCACCACTTAGAATAATTCTCTCTATTATGATGCCAAAACATATGAGGCATGTTCAAAATGTGACATTTTGCTTTATATCCCCTCAATTTGGGTAAATTGCACTTTGGTCCAAAACAAAGGAAAATTTCTCAAACAACATTCAATCGAGACCAAACTTGAAACATGAGTGTGTCACATGATAACAAAGCACCTTATAGGATTATATTAAAGTTCTAATAAACTTAATTAGCCAAAACAAATAGGGTTACCTCATAACCCAGGTCAGGGTCGTTACAAGTTATAAACCCCTAACAAGGATTTCGTCCCCAAAATCTCAGATAAAAGGAGACAGATATTATTCATTCGTTATATCATCAAGTATCCACATAAAATCACATTATTATGGAGACACCATATAACTTTGATCAATACAAAGTTCTTTTACACAAAAATCCCATGGAATCAAACACATAGGATACATGCTTCACTGTCTTTTCATTATCGACTGTGTAGTTAATTCTGGGTCAGGTAACACTTTTCTCACTCAGATAGAGGTTGTTTGTTAATCTTATTTGACAAACTTTTATTGTAATATTTTTACAATTATTCCTTCAAGTAAATCATTCTCATCAATGTTATGTTTATGCAGAGCATAAACCCCTAACATATGATGTCCATACTATTTCATGTAACTAGACTGATTTCATAGTTGGCCATCCCAGGCAACCAACATAAATCATCTGATTAGGAGTTTATGTTTTCACTTTCTCATACCACCTTACACTTCTTAGATACCAGGATTCCTTACTTTGATATCTATCACATGTGTCAAAAACTCATCACATCCTCATCTTTCTTTCATCTTGGGATATTACTTGTTACACATATCTTTATCTTGGGACCAAAGTCCAAGACAAATTGATACTTTTTCTAAGTATCTATCAATTGAACATTTTAACTTATGCACATCAAGCGTCATAAGACCCACTTGATTTCCATGTCCCTAAAAAGAAAGAACACTAAGGAACATATTCCTTTTATCACCCCATCATCATCCAGGGTTGTTTATCAAAGAGAAGAGGTTAGCATCTCTTTTGATTATTGCATGAACTTTCAACTATTCATGAGTCATTTACTCATGTTTCATCCTAGGTTCCTTGCCATCATCATAGGAATTATAAGGATGATTAGATATCATTATTCCTTTCTTTGTTATTGTCTAACATGTTTATGAGCATTTTGTGATTTTATTACATTTCCCATTTCCACATCATGGGAAAAGATCTTTACTATTCACACATGATTTATCTAACAGGGATCGTCTCCCTTGTTCTCATTCTCTTATTATGAGGATTATACTTTTAATTTCCTCAGACATACATATTGATCTGAGATCATTTCAGATTCCACTTTATTGCACTTAGGATATGATATACATGTCCATACCATATTTACAGCTTAGTTATACTCACTAGATTGTCTCAGAATGACTACTTGATCAGAGTAATCATAAAGATGACAATCTATGAGTTCCATACTTACCCTATCTCCAATAAATATATACCTGGCTAGGGTATACAAGTACTAAGATTAGGTAGTATGCACTTTATGTACTATCATATTCCTTACTTTTTGTATCATCATCAACACATGATTTAACATTCCTGGACTTTCTCCAGGCATCACTTCTACATCTCATCCTCTTTCACATAGATAAGAGCAATTATAGAGCATTTAAAAGAATACTGAACATAATATAAATTCTAGTTCTCATCATTTCTTCCCTATGTCCCCAAAGGACAATCAATAGGGAAGTCCATAACAACAATCCTTTTTAGGATTAGCAGGTAACATCAAAATAAAGCATATCAAAATGAAAGCTCTATATGACTATTACCCCCACCGCTTCAAGTTGACTCAACACATAGGGTCTAGCTGTTTCATGTTGTTGTTCTTGCCTTTATACACTATTGGATTGTGACTTTTATAAACCCTACGGAGCCTTCCTCAGTTGTTGAGTCATTTCCTCCCTTCTTTTCAAAGAAAAGAGTTTAGTATGCTCAACATGTCCATATCCATAACATGTCTTTTTCTCATACCATGGTCTTATCAGTCTCATTACCGATGTATAAGCTAAGCCATGAGTTCTTACAGGTGGAAAGTTATGACCTTTGCCTTTATTTAGTGGCTACTGCCCCAGTACACTAGGCATTTATTGCACTGATGGCACCGAAAACTTTGTCTTTTTAGAACAACTAGGCACATGTCTCTAAAATTGTAGAGACCTTTCCTTATTTCTCAACTTATTGCCCCATCTTGGGCATTACCATCACAGATATACTATCTGTCTAAACTTATGGCAAAGTCTACTTTCTTGGCATATGTTAATCTTTCCCACATTTTCCACTGTTCCAACATGACTATGTCATTCAGGAACCCTTTCAAAGCCCAAAGTTTCTGCATCAAGGACTGGTAACCTAGGTTGTAATGCTATTATCCAGTCTACTATATGCATCACTGTTATCCTAACCTGCCCAACAAGAGAATAAGCATAGGATTCTCTATCCTGATCGTATCATGATGGGAATTCTCAGGCATTCATTCTTCTCTTGTCTGATCCCTTTCACCCTTTCCTGGTGCAACAACATTGCCCTCAACAATGTATTCCTCGTGTTCCCCAGTCAGTTATAAACTTCACCCTTTCTGTTGCACAAGCAGAAGTCATTATAGGGTATACTGGAGGACACTAACACAGACTCAACACCTTAGTCCTATGTCTCTGTAGACTCAACAAACCTTAAGCTCTGATACCAAAACTGTAACGACCGACAATCAAATCGTTAGTAATTAAGCGGAATTAAACATAAACAGCATATTAACAAAAATCACTAAAAATTAAAACCATTTTTCAAAGAGATCCATTCCAAGGAAAACTCTTACTGAAAGGTCCAAAACCTTATATACATCATTATTCACATTGTACATATCTGGTACATCTCATCTTGAGAATAACATATAACAGTTGCTTTACCAAACTATACATGAGCAACATAAAACCTCGAGGCGCGTAAGCCAAAATCTCTTATTGATCATAAAACTAGTATGAACCAACTCAAAGGACCTGAGAGTACAGAGACGACACATAGGACTCATATCTACAAGACATGACAGACAATACACTCAACCTGAGCTGTCATTGTTGCCTCAGTTGTTGTTCTTCCTCTGTAGAAAGGTCTTCACCTCCTCGTGCACGTCCACCTAAAAATTTTGGGTCCCACAGGGGTGAGACAATTGTAATTGTCCCAACAAGAGATATAACTCTCCGTCGACCATATTATTATCACAGATTAAGCATTTATAAACTGAGCAGAGGTTCTCATTATATTAAAAGGAAGGATTAATTACCATATAAACAGAATGAAGTAATCTCCTTTCTTAAAGAGAACATTGCATCTACCCATGGTAGAATTAATAATCAACTATCTTCTTTGCAAGGAATGTAAAGAAACATAAATCACATCTATCCACTAAGGATGCATAAAAGAAATGTAACATCAGCCAAATGATTTCCGTATTTAAGCAAACATGCTAGGCGGTTGATTACATTTTACAATCACACTTATCCCCTGAGGAGATGAGGTATACCACTCATCTCCAACCGACCACTGCGAAGTCAAAATCGGTACCATACAAGATCAATGGAAGATTCGGCTACCATGACCTCATACCGTCTCGGTCAGTGCGAGAAAACGAGCAGGACTATGTCAACTGCTAAATACCTTTCCAAGGTATACTGGAAACTTCGCTATAGAGTAGCAGGGTCAGTTGCACTCTCGTCAGGATTGAGAGATCTTGTGTTTATCTACCATCAACCTGAGGAAGGGTCAATTAGATTTCGTGTTTATCTACATTGAATCCCAACCAATAATGAAGGATTGAGAGATTTCATGTTTACCTACCATCAATCCCCCATTCGGGGCGTACGGATATTTTTGCCCATCACCCCCACATATTCAAAAATATGCGGTCTCCAGGAGATCCCGTAGGAAAACTTGTTTCACCATTCAGCAATTTACTGACGCTAATGGATCGATGGTCAGGGCTCTACATGATAAGATTCCACTTGATTAATTAAGTGCATTGTCTTATTCTTTTAGCATCAGTCAAGTTTTCAAACATGAATTATTATGACAAAAGTTACAAAGAACAAGTGTAATACATCTATCAAGTACTTTCACATGGCTCACAAGGCCATTACACATCTTGTCACCTCTCACTAGGAAACAACTTATTCACATGGCTCACAAGGCCATTACACATCTTGTCACCTCTCACTAGGAAACAACTTATTCACATGGCTTGCAAGGCCATGCAATAAAAGAGTTACAACCTTCCCATCATTAGGGTTAGGGTTTCCCATTCTTATTGATTAGGGTTTCTCTTACATATCATCACCCTTCATTAGGGTTAGGGTTTTCCATTATTAACCATTTAGGTTTTCAATATCATATTATCAATGATCAAACCCTAATTCATTGCTCCAAACATCTAGGAGCAAACATTGATATCATAAGTATTCAATCATACTTATTCATTCTCATCATTTATCATTAAATTAATCATCAACACAAGGTATGAGTTCCTTTCTCATCCTTACCAGGGTATGATTACATCATGCTTTATTAACTTGGATTAACCCTTTCTCAAGGTATGTTAGCCCACACTTATCAAAGTGCATTAATCACATTCCATCTCAATGTAACAATTTACATGACACAATTCATGTGTTACTCATCCAAGTATATTGGATTTGAGGTGCATTAAGGTGTATCAACCTTGGAGTGTTGGATGTGATATCTATCATGTCTTGATGTATCACTTCCCTCATCACTTTTATCTTACTTAAGTTCATCAACTTATCTTGTATTAGGCTATGTCCCATCCTAATACTTTATGTACTAGCTCATCACATTTATCATGTAATTTATTGGTCATAAGTCACACAATTGAATTAGTCAACCCTCATTAATGATATGGACTCATCTCAGGTTAAGGCATTATTGGTATAAGGTTGTCCATTGACAACCACTATGGGTGCTTCACCTATCAAGATATTAGCCACACCATTACTTGGTGCTACACAAATCACTCCTAAGAGTGTCTTACTCTCACCTTTACAAAGTATATAGGGTTAAATCATATGCATGTGTTCACTATATCGGGTTGTAGGTGTCTAGATACCACTGTATCGGGTTGTAGGTGTATGAACATTCACCATATTGGGTTTGGATTCGCATTTGTCTCCATATCGGGCATGAGGTACCTTCTTGACCTCATATCGAGCACAAGGTATATGTATGTGTCATCCATGAGACTTATGAGGTATCAACCCATCACCATATCGGGCTAGAAGTACATTCAATTACCCTATCGCGCTAGTCACCATCTAGGGTTAGCCATGACGGGTTAGGGTTACCATATCATCTAGGGTTGTGTATCGTGCAACCCTATCGTGCATCCATATCATGCAACCATATGTGTCATGTAATAATACTTGTTACTCTTCACTTATATCGGGTTACCCAAATTAGGGTTTCTTGTCATCTGACAAGTATATAATTAACCTTGTATCATGCATGAAGTCTATTCTAGACTCCCTATCATGCAAGCATCTTGTGCAACATTTTGTGCAAGACATATCGGGCAAGTCATACCCATATCGGGTTATAACTACTTGTATTCATACTTGAACCTGATATCACTTTTACAAAGTGACACCATCTTCTTCAAGCTCTAGACCTTTGTTCTAACTGATATAATTCATGGTAACAGGTATAAGCAACTACTAGAACTCATAATTTCATCAACTATTTCAGGAAATTTTAGTATTAAAAGTATTTCATTAATTATAACAATTTAGGTGAAGAATAATAACATGGTTGAGTTCAAGTTATAAAACCCGCCTTAAGAACCACTTCAAAGCTTCAAGCTCCAAAGATCCATGTTTCTAAGGTTGAATATGACTTTATCAAAGGTCCAAGGCTCGTTCACAACTCCTTCATATACAAGGAATCACCATGGATAAGCAATTGGTGAAGAAGAAAAGAAAGGTAGATCATAACCTAAATTCCATGCTTCAATTCAAGCTTGAAGACAACTATAGCTTACCTTAGGGTTAAGTTTTGAGTTCCTTAGATCCTTTTACGACACCCTACCACTATTGGGCGATATGTACTTCCTCTTGGCCGACACAACTTTGCTTGTGGCCGATACCCCCTCACTTGTGGCCAAAATCTCTTCAATTGGCCGATATCAACTTGCTATGGGCAATATCAACATGGCATGGCCGATATACCTGCTATGGCCGATACCCAAGGCCTATGAACGATACCCTTGTGCTCTTGCACGACATGCCATCCCTCTTGCACGATATGATACTCACTTGCATGATATGGCACTCACTTGGAGTCAAAACACTTCACTCTATGGCTAATATCACCCTATATGGCTGATATCACCTACTTGGGTGATATGCTCTTGCCATGGGCGATATCCCAAGGCCCATGCACGATACCACAGCATCCCTTCACGATATGGGAGCTCTATGCACGATACCATAGGGTAGGAGGGTGGTAAGGGTCGCAAAATTGGACCAAGGGGTGAAACTAGGGGTATATATACTTGTTGATCATGAAGAAAGGCAAAAATGAGGTGTCAACATTTTGAGCTAGTAGGTACCACGTGTCATGCATGGGTGACACGTTTACATGCATGCATAAACATTTATCTTGACATGCAAAAAGTTTGAGGATCATCTAAAGATGCAAATTCGTCCATTGCTTATCCATTTGGATAAGTCATCTAGGTTTAATCACTATTTTAAGTCAAGCCGATACACTTTTTCTAAGGAAACTTGTTGGCCGTCACACCTCACCTCCTTGAGGTGCTTTGCACGATATGGACTTTTCTAAGAGTTCAAAAAACGATATGGGACACCTCCTTTGGCTCCATGGCCGATAGGCACTCATATATAAGCTTTTCAACTTGATACAACTCAAGTTAAGCTTCCAAATTCAGCCCTTTTTTTTGTCATTTCATCACCAAGATTACCATCATTCATATTGGAATCAAAAATGGTGTATCATTAATTCTCTCTCCTCTAAATGATACATAGAGGAAGTAGGTACACTCTAGAGGTGGTAATTTTCATATCACCCCACATTTTGGGTAAATTACAATTTGTACCAAAATTGGTGCATAAGGTACCAGTATTATTCAAACAAGTTCAAACTTAGAATTTAGGCTTTCCACAAGCCACCACTTAGCATCATTCTCTCTATTATGATGCTAAAACACATTAGGCATGTTCAACATGTGACATTTTGCATTATAGCCCCTCAATTTGGGTAAATTGCACTTTGGTCCAAAACAAAGGAAAATTGCTCAAACAACATGCAATCGGGACCAAACTTGAAACATGAGTGTGTCACATGATAACAAAGCACCTTAGAGGATTATATTAAAGGTATAATCAACTTAATTAGCCAAAACAAATAGGGTTACCTCATAACCCAAGTTAGGGTCGTTACAGATTTTTCCTAATTGTTTTCTTTTAGATTTACATTTATCAAAAGATGAACGGGTAGAGATAATCATGTCAATAACAGCTTATTTAGATAAATCATACAAACTTACTCACTTACCTCTCCAATTTATTCACTAGTAGAGGCCATGAGTGCAAGGTGGCACTCTCCATCTTCTTCGGAGCTTGAGCAGCTTGAAGATGAAGCTTCCCAAGCTGCATGAGCTGCATTCTTGTGTATCTTCTCCTTCTTGTCCTTCCTCTTATACTTGCTCTCCTTCTTGTACTCTTATTCCTTCTTTGAGTTTCCCTTGTGGTGTGACTTTCTTGAATTGGGACATTCACTCTTGTAGTGTCCCTATTGCCCACACTTGTAGCATCTAGGAGTAGAGGAGGAGGAGGCTTGCTTTCCCTTGAAGTGTTTGCCCTTGATGTAGTTGTCTTCATGCTCACTTGGGCCATAATATTCACTAGAGGAGGAAGGAGAAGTCCGGCAAGTAAGTTTTTGTTGAAGGATGACCGCCTTCACTTGTGCTTTGAAAGCACTATCTTTGATCTTCTTGGCCTCCTTCTCTTCTTGCTTGGCTTCTTCTTCTTGCTTGTCAAGCCTTGGCTCATGGGCTTGGAGGTTGCCAATGAGCTCTTCAGTTGGGATGTCACCAAGGATCCTCACTTATTCAATGGAGGTGACCTTTGACTCCCATCTCTTTTGTAGAGTCCTCAAGATCTTAGAGTTGATTACACCTCTATCCAAAGTGTTGCTCAATGCATCCAGCCCATTGATGATGACATTAAGTTTTGAGTACATCTCCACGATCCCTTCTTTCTTGCCCATATTGAAGTTCTCTAGAAGGTTGTTCAACATGTAGATCTTAGCCTCCTTGACTTGCTTTGTGCCGTCATAGGTGATGCACAATTTGTCCCAAATCTCATATTTGTGCCTTCATAGGTGATGCACAATTTGTC
The DNA here is from genome assembly GCA_963693085.1 of Alisma plantago-aquatica. Taxonomy (NCBI): domain Eukaryota; kingdom Viridiplantae; phylum Streptophyta; class Magnoliopsida; order Alismatales; family Alismataceae; genus Alisma; species Alisma plantago-aquatica. Next base: position 500,112,881 of record OY856411.1, read on the forward strand.
CCAAATCTCATAGGTAGTGTCCCAAGATGAGATCTAGTTGAACTTCATTGGGGTAAGGGCTGCATAGAGGATGCTTATGGCTTTGGCAATGAGTTGGGCTTCTTTGTGAGTAGCTTCACTCCATGTTGCAAAAGCTCTATTTGGCTCCTTGTAAGGTGTGAGCATCACCTTCTACATGTCAAAGTTCATTCCTTGAATGTAGAATTGGATACGCCTCTTCCAATAGAGGAAGTTAGTGCCATCAAAGATCAGAGGACGCATGGAGAAGCCTCCCTCTAAGTTGAGAGAACCAAGTAGGTTGTTGACTATCTTCTCGTCTCGTGGAAGATTGTTGGAAAAGACCCTTAGCTCTGATACCACTTGTTGGATCTAGGGCTCTAGGAGGGGTGAATAGAGCTTCAAAAAATTCTCACAAGGTAGATTAGACCTTCAAATTATATCAAATTAAAACCAATAGCTTGAGTGCAATTTGAAGTCCTAACTAACAAGTATAGCAAGGATGAGAGGAATTGATAGCAAGCACTTGACAAGGTCATGTAGAGTGGTTCCACTCTCCAAACTAGGAGAGAGTCAGTCCACTACCTAGAGAGGTTAGTCTCTAGGACTTTGCAAGTGCTTTTCTCTATATATTCACCAATCAAACTTATAACACAAGACCGCCAAAGGACTTACCTATCCAAGCACCAAGAGTCTTCCACCTTACCAAGGACTTTCCCACTTTGTCAAGAGTCTTCAGCCTTCTCCAAGGTCTTACCCACTCTAGCACAAGTATTCCGCCTTGAAGGACTTTTCTACTCTTATTAGATCTTCAACCTTTGCCTTATCCTTCACCTGGAGAAGATCTTCATCTCTTCTTCAAACTTGAAGAAGACGGCAATAGCTCCACCATCACTTGGAGTAGCTTGCTTCACCTTTACTTCATGGAGGAAAGGGGTAGGGAAGATGGAGTAGACGAGAGATTTACAATCACAAGGAAGTAGCTCTCTTACAATAGGCATATCTCACTCATAATCACAACATGAAGTGTAAACTAGAGAGAGAAAGGGGCTCAAGGAGTTGCAACACACTCAACTATAGAAAGGACTTAGAACATAATGAATGGGCAAACTTAGAATGAACTCCAAGGGGTCCTATTTATAGTTGGGGTGTTCCCTTGAGTTTGGGATCACTTAGGATCGAAATATAGCCATTTTTCAAGAAGCAGCGTATCTATTTTTTCCCAAAACAACTCTCATATGGTTATAATCACTTTTTATGTGTTTTCAGTAGAGTACATTCGGTCGAGTTTCAATAAAGGTAACTCGACCGATCAACTAAAAGAAAAAGCCAATTTTCAAACTATCAGTCGAGTTTTTTCTGGGAAACTCGACCGATGAGCTAAAATCAGTTTTTCTCATTGAGTCATTTGGTCGACATCTGTGAGTTTGTAACTCGATCAATGGGTCATCTTTAGAAAATCCATCATAGGATCGGTCGAGTTTCCAACTCGACCGATGAACAGCCTGTGACAAATTTTCTAATTTGACTTTTGAGTGATTAAACCTTGTTAAGTGTCCCTGGTTTTTTTCCCATATTAGTTACAAGTCATATCATCACTACAAGTGATTACAAAAATTATCTAAGGTCATTTGGAGCGATTTCCCAAATTGCACACTTGCATTGCATTTGACTTGAACTTGAACAAGCTAGGGCTTGTATAAACTGATCATTTTCATGTACCTAAAGCCTAAAATCAATCTTGAACAAACATATTAGATACATAGGAATGGATTGGTAAAGTCATTATCAAAATATGGACAATGTAGAACTCTCAAGTCAACATATGATATATATTTACATATACACATGTCTATGCTTGTACACACATAATTTAGATTGACTATAGTATTTTATTCTCCATTAAGTGATAATGAGAACATCCTAGAGATAGTATAACCTAATTTGATCTATTATCTAAGTATTTTTCATATATCACCTATGTATATAGATTTGTGTATGAGTTGAAAAATGGATAAGTGATAATTCAGAAATTCAATAATTATCAATAAGAAAATCAAAGTAATAATATCATCCCTTTCGTGGATCATAAATCCTAGACGTGAATATATGCATTTTTATACATATGATAGTATTTTGAGATGCACTTGGACCTAGGAAATATGTTTATCTAGATTTCTCAATGTATGCTAATACTGAATAAGAGATCATAAGTGAGAATGACACTACTTGATTTAAATTGGAAGAATGCATATTATTACACATATAGGTGTAGCCTAAATATGTGTGACTTATACAACTTAAGGTGGATCATAGAAATTAGATATATATCTTATGGAATATGTATACACTTCATAATATTAAAATCCTAATATTTTAGGTGGTCATAATTTGGATATGAGCAATTTGTATAGTTATACTAGGAATACACACATAGGTTTGCTTTCACATGACTAAGTTACCTAATATGTTTCTAGGATGAAACTTGACTTTGTGGACCAAGTATGTAGAGTGGGTTAAGATTTAGCTCTAAGATCAGGTATGTACACTCTCTATTTTATTATGGGAATTATGTGACTGAAACCTACATTTCTTTTAATGAGGCATCTCTTGAACTCTTAATTTCTACTTGAAATTAACTCAAACTTTCATATTTCTTGTTCTTAATTCATTATAATCTTGTGATTATTAAACTATCATGTTTATACGGATTCTTGGAACCCACTCGCTCTGAATGTCTTTTATGTGAAGTTGACTAAAAATAATAGTATTGCCACTCTATTTATGCATGTTGCATGTTTGACTAGAATATCTAGAATAGTAGTACTTATGTACAACCATACTTATAAAGGGCACACATATTCAGCCTGGGGTGTGCGTTTCCACCCATATTTCTTTTAGGCCATGATCCTGTGGTGTTATGGCCCTATTTTAGATATATTTAGCCTACATTTTTTGCATGCAAAAGTCTATTATTTTAAATTGATATTGTGGCTACTTGATATGGCAATATATTTCATTCTCCATGCTTATACTCTGGATTTTTATATGTCTCATTTCTCTTGACATAGTTCTTTTGAGCTTACCTAATTGCAAATAACCCCCTTCTAGTAGGAGCATCTCTTTTCCACTTTTAACCCAATATAATGTCCAAAGTGTTTATTATATGTACATACTCAACCTTTACTGACCTACATGCTTTTGTTTCTTAATTTCTGGGTAATGTTCCCTTCCACCCAGGTGTAGGTACAATAGAGGACAAGAATGCGGACATTGTATACGTGATATTAGACCTGAGGATAACTTGGAATGGATGGGTTGCTCTCTGCAACAGGTCTTGCATGTGATTAGATTTGTTAGATATGTACACTTTGACTTTGCTATACCACCTTTTATGGTGAGGAATAAATATATATGAATCATCATGTAACTTGTAATAGTTATGTTTCTGCTACTTTTCTTTTATATGGCTCTTTATACTATACCATTTGAGCGGATCCCTTATCGGGTCCCACTCTTTACAAAATGGTATCATAGCCTAAGAAGTTGGTAACTTTAATATTTCAAATTATACTAGGTTGACCCTTAATTAAGTAGGTGACCCTTAGAGGTTGTAGATATACATATTTCTTATAGTGGAATGCCAATTAGGGTTTTCGATCCCTGACTAAAGTGGTCACAATCACTCCCCAACACACTGCAACGAACGAGACTCAAATTTTGTGTAACCCTAGTTACACCTACCCTCTTCATGGAGGTAAAATTTCACTTTGTATAAGTTGAGAAGTTAGTTCAAATACTATGAGGTTAGACTAACTTGAACACATATGGCTAGATTTAATCCTAGTTCCCAACATGACCCCTTCCCTTTGTTGTTTTTTCAATTCTTGAATACGTTCACTTGAGAGCGGAGCATGCACAAATGATAAACACAAAATCCTAGTAGGTTCTAGAATTGAGATTATATCCTTGATAGTAAGGGATATTGAATTGGTTCACCATGGTTAGGCATGCTTGCCTTCAACATGTGGTATCTCAACATAAGTACGCCCCTAGTCCATCCTTTTAAAGGTGGGATACCATCCTCATGAGCTTGTTATGCCTCATGTGTGAGGGTTGGTGGATGGAAGTTATTAGTTCTACAGGACATTTGTAGGAGTTCACCTCTCTCATTTATGTGTAGTTAGATTACCTAGTGAACGGATAGATGGGTAATTTGACAATATGGTGCACGTTGTCTTTTGATAACACCAGTGTTGTGAACCATCACATGTCAGGGAAACCCTAAATCTCTTCCTATAACATTGGATAATCATATGACTCCCTTAGTCTAAAGTTGAGGTAGTAGAAATTATGATTAAGAGTGACATGTGGAATGGTGGATGTTGTGCTTATTAGGTTTGATAGAAGTTGAACATGTGAAATTAGAAACCCTTCTCCTCCTATGCATATGTTTTAGAGATGCAACCTTATGGCCTTTTTAAGTGTTTTAAGAATTAGACCCTCTTAGTGGTATGTAATAGTATATGTAGTGTGTGGTGGGTATTGGTTGACTTGGTTCTCAGATCAATTTTTGGTGCCATTTTTGAATTCCTATCACAATGTCTTCATTTTCAAACTTATTTTCATTATTACATAATATTGAAGGAGTGGACTTGTATTCGTAGAATCCACATCAACCTCACACCTTTCTAGTGAAAAGTGGGGTTGCATGTATCTATATCAACATATGGTATAGTGGAAAATCTAATTACTGCTTGGGTTCTTGAAACATATTTTATGTGAAACTCAAAGTAGTAATCGTAAGAAACAAGTACTTCATAACATGCATATTCGAGCAATACTCAAGAGTTATATATGAGTCACTATCAACAACATCACTATTCTGATTAATAAGAGGTAAAATTTTAGTGTTATATTGATTTAAAAGTGAAAGAGTATATATTTGTATATTTGGTCAAACACTTAGTCAAAGATCCTAGAGACAAGTAAGATCATTCATATGGATCATTAAAAGATAATATCTCAATATTGGGTCTAAAAGACCTAGTTTAGGGTGATTACATGCTAGGATAGGCCTAAGTGGGATTCATTCACCAAAACACCATGGATACCTTTACCATAAAATAAATCAGTATATGATTTCCATCATAGGGTGAATGACACATCACTTTGGTCGAACTAGGGTAATTATCCCTAAAGTCCATATAAGTAATGATAGACATCATCTTCATATTTACAATACTCGGGTTTAATCGTCAATATTACTACGTAAAATATGGTATTATTTCGAGAGCCATTCGAAAGAATGATTCAAAATAATGATTACATTCTAATCAAAGTTTATTATTCAAATGCATAATATTTAACTACTTAATATCCAAATATACATACATAAGAGTATTCCAAAAGATCAGTGTTACATGAACATTGTTTGGATCATTAAATGGATGTCTCATTATTTTCTGAGCAAGATAGCATAATTTTTTTTACAACATAGTGATTCACAACATTTTATGGAAGATAACAAGTGTTTCCTGATTATTCATGAGAGAAAGGAAAATTACTAGGATAAAGGAAAAAAGGGGCCATTGAGATTCGATCTGACAGTTGGGCATGAAGATGTGGGATGTGCTTGGGTCCACAAGGAGTCGAGTTCACCATGTGAGAACCACGAGATTCATGATCCAATGTCCGTCTGTTGTCATCTCACCAAAGCCACTTGTGCACAAAAACCAAGATGGAGGCAATAAGGCTTGTTGTTACAAGGTTAAAAAGAAGTAGGGAGAGGGATGTCATGGGGAGAGGTTGACTAGATTCAGATCATCATCGTGAGCAACACGGTGGCTTCAAGTCTTGATGAGGAGAGTTGGAGAGTAAATGCCCAAATAGGGTTTGATAATAGATCAAGATGAGGTGGTCAAGGAGGTCGAGGTTGAATTTGGGCACAAAAGTTGTGTGGTTGGGTGCAAGGAAGCAAGGAGTAGCTTGGGGAAGCGAAAGGGATGTTATATAGGGTGTAGATGAGGGCTCCCATCAGAGTGGAAGAGCACAGGAGATCAGAGTTCGAAACTCCTAGTCTCATCTCATTTTCGGTCGAACAAGGTATACCTGGGGTTGGCACTACAAGATTGAAAGATTGGGAGGAAGAAACATGCCCAAGGGTGGTAGGATTTCTAAGAGGATATTGTAGGTGCCACAATCAGTCTACCATGTTGATTGTAGGATAAGAGTTCGATGGGGCACAATCACAACTCTTATCCACATGTGTAGAATAGGATGGGCCTTATCCATACTTCTATATAGGATCGGGATGATGGGCCTTGGATATACTCCCTAATAGTGTTGGGAAGGATGTTTGGTGGTTGCTACATCCGTGTCTCCTAGAGGTGTTGAATCTTAACTACACTTCGGGCTTTGGCCACATCTCTTGTCTGGATCCTAGTAATAACATAAACATAATATATGTCTAAGATTACATATTAAAGAGGAATAAGGAATAAGACACTTAAATGAACAAGATGCGTTCTTGATTTGCTTTATGCAAGTTGTTATGTTCTTCTACTTGTCTACTTAATTGTGCACCTTGGCCGTAATATACCAATATGCCTCAACTTGATATTAGAACTTGTGCTTAGGATCTAATATTTTAGAGGTAGACTTTCCATGTTTAATCAATAATATGACATGCATTTGTCGTCTTATAATCATGTTTCACTATCCAGTGGAAAGTGCCCACTCTCCAAGGCTACAGCTCATACAAGCTCCTAACTAGTTTTCATGTACCTCTAATATTTTAGAGGTAGACTTTCCATGTTTAATCAATAATATGACATGCATTTGTCGTCTTATAATCATGTTTCACTATCTAGTGGAAAGTGCCCACTCTCCAAGGCTACAGCTCATACAAGTTCCTAACTAGTTTTCATGTACCTGGAGTTAGCAGCCTCGAGGTGGGTGGTATGCATAGGAGTTGGTGTCACCAGTCTAAGGCTTCAGTCTTGAGCTCGGAATTGAGATTATCATGATTTACCAATGTTATATTCTACGCATTAGATATGATATTTAATACTGAAATTCTTTCAACCACATTTTTGTATTTTGATGTAGTATGTAATATGAACGTAATGTAAGAAGAGAAGACATCTCTTTATATTGTAGGTCAACTATATACATGTACCAAGGAATACTTGCCAGTGTTCTCTTTGTGTTCACCTTGGTGTGTTGGAACTAGAATTACGTCCTAGTAGTCCAGGCAAATTGTATCAAGTAATGTTTCGAATTTTATTTTGCTTCCCAGTTCGTAATGGGTTTCCAGTTAGCCAGGAGTGTGTTATAATTTTGGAGTATTGTGTTTCACATGCATGTACCGCCTATACTTAGGCTCTGTTTGGTAGGGAGTAAGACCAAAAGAATGAGTCCAAAATGTCAGGAAAATAAGCAACGTTTTTGTTTGGTTAGTGTCGGTTCCGCACCGTCAGAGGGCGTGGTACAGGCTGGAAAAGACGGAGTCGGTTCCGCACCGTGTGAGGGCGTGGTACAGGCTTGAAAAGACGGACACTCGCTGAACAGGCAGATGGCGTGAAAAGTTGACACCAACCACAGCTAACCAAATAATATCAAACGGAATCGTGACATGAAACCTGCAACTAACCAAAATACTGTTCACTAAAATCAATCTTTTAAACCTCTTGTTTAATTATTGACATAACTGCACCTGAGTACACCCTACCAAACAGGGCCTTAAGAGGATTTTTGTAAAGCCGAGCACCACAGTGCCACATACCCATTCAGTGGCACAGAGCAAATCTGCAACTTCCTAATAACATAGGTGGTGGCTGTGCGTTCCACGGCCATATTCTTTCTTTTCAATCCACTACAAGGAAAAATCCATGTCATACAATGCGCTCAAATGCACCGATCTGGTGTAATGTCTATCATTCCCAATCCATATTCTAGCCACACCCGCATTTAGCAGAACAGATTTCTAGCACAAAGCAATAATGTAACCGAAATAACTTCTTAGGTAACTGTTCCACCATCAAACAAGCACACAGCATGCCGCTTCTAGCAAGCGGCACCAGACTCAAATCATATCCTTCAACGAGTAATGTTTAAATTGGAGGTATAACATTCATCCAGTGAGATTTTGAATGTAACTTTTTCGGTGACGACAAATAAACTAACCCCATCGTCGAGATGGACAAAGACAGCTTACTCGCAGGACACGAATTCAATTTGCAACAAAAGAAAATCCAGCACTAAACAATGTTACATTTGTATTGTAGCACAATGATACAGGCATCAAGCACGGAAATATCTTCAGACACAATTCGCTAGACAGTTTAATGATCTATTAGGACTGAAGATTCGTAGGAGATTCCCTTCTTGAAAATTGAAAAGGCAAACCTACAACATCGTGATAGTTCTTGATGGATTGTAATTTTTTCACCAGCTGGTGTACAGGTCTACCAAGCTGCACACCAAGTGATACAAGGTGAATATAATTGTTAGTTGTATCCAAAGTGCTGCTTCACGGATGTAATATGCCAATTGAGAGTTTTGCCAGTACTAACCAACAGGTACCAAAAGAAAGTTGCGGATTTATGCAAGATGTGCAGACTTGCAGTCATCCAAAGTATCAGAAATCTTGTCGCCAACACCTTTTTCAGAACATGCTTTCTTCCGAACATCGGTTCACTATAGAATTGTGAAAATCCAATGCAGGCAAAAGACCAATTCTCCTGAAAAAAACCAGTGGAGTTGGTAGGATATCGGTTACAACTGTCAATTGTAGCAGCGTTTAATTGTTGTTAGCCCATAAAGATTCAGCAAGTCTTCGTGTCAAAATCCACCCAAGCAAACATCCGCAATTACCATGCTATTAAAAGTTAAATAACAAGGCATTGTTCCCTATATATATATAAACATACGGACAATAAATAAGACCTCTGGAGTTTGGGTAGTTAGTAAGAAGTGAAACGTAATGATGGTATGAGCTCTAGAAAATGAAAATTTCTAAATAGCTTTGCCCTGCAGAACAAAGTCAGAATGCAAAGAGATTTTGTATTATGTATGAAAAGATAAGCAGTGCAAGCAAATATCCAAAGGAATGGTAGATGCAAGCTACAAGTAACATGAAACCCGAAACGTAAAGATTATGGATTGTCAAGAAATTATAATATAGTATTCATATATGTATTGAAAAAGAAGCCAAACTCAGAACCTAAAATACCCCAGTAAGACCAAAAGAAAATGGGCACAACACAGCCAGAAGGCCCAGAACACCCCAGTACCATCAATAGGAACACACCGGAGTGGAAGCATAACACTATAACAGACATATAAGTCTGGCACACATCAAAGACGTGGTAGCACAATTGAGTACAGCTAAGCTGCTTTGTCATGGATACAGCTAGATTATAATAGTCACTAGATAAGACCATAACAATGCCATTCTGAGATATTGACAGCAAAGTTGAAAATTGTGTTCTTGTTAGCCTAACAAATAACCCCTTACAGCAATTGTGATTAAAATATCTTGCCAGTGCTGTAAATGGGTAGGGTAGGGTAGGGTAAAAGCTTACCCGTGTTAGTTGCAGGAAACAGACAGGGTAACCCTTTCCTTATAAACCGTTACCCTACCCTTACCCGCACCCGTTTACCAGCAGGGTAAATGGGTAGGGTAAGAGTGAAATGGGTAAAGCAACATGAAGATACAGATATCATATTTTCAATGATAATTTTATATGATATTCCATACATCAAACACAAAGATTAAGTAATTCTAGACAATGATACTAATTAGATACATAGTAACAAGTTTCCAAATTTTGTGAAAAATCGGCTATTTTTGACGATTTTACAGGCTCCCGAATGTTGACCACGATCAATACGCTGGTCGCCGATTTTTCAGACTTTTCATGATTTTTCCCGCTTTTTCACGATTTATACGAGTTTTCACGATTCTTCATGACTTTTCACGTTTTTACACGATTTTTCTCTTTTAAGTCGTTTGCTCTTTTTTTAGGAAACCATGTATGCAGAACTCTTGATATACACTAAACCTCCAAGCCCCCACTCTCCCGACAGTCCATTGTTATCATTCAACTATTCTTTAATTCTTTTTCTACTTTTTCATTCAATAAGATTGTATATCTAGTGACCTTGATAGTTACATTTCTATCTAATATAAATGTATATACATATACATATATATATATGTATGTATGTGTGTTTGTATGTATATTTATATATATGTATATATACGTATGGGATTAAGACAGAGATTTCTCTCCCCCCCCCTCCCATGACCCGTGGCGGAGGCCGGACGCCCGGGAGGGTGATAAATCAAGAGATGCTTCTCCGTGTGGTTTCGAACTCGGGTCCCTTCATTGGGGACCAGCGGAATTCGCCAACCTGACTATTCCCTTGCCGGCATGTATGTATGTATGTATATACACATATGTATGTATATGTGTACATACATATAAGTATATATGTATATGTATGTAGACATATGTATATATAACAGACTTATTCTCAATTATTTCCAAATATTTGACTAAACTTTGACCGAAATATATCGATTTTTTCACAGATTTCCCGATTTTTTCCAAATTCCGATTTTTTACGGCAAGTCGAAAAGTTGCCGAATTCCGAATTTGTCACTATATATACACCAAATATACCAATATTCAACATAATATTTATTGTTTCAAACATGGTTTAATATTTTAGTATATTAATGTTTATTGATGAATTTTTTTCTCTTTAATTATAAAAGGTGAGACAAGCTGTCATTTGTTTAATAAAGTTCTCAAATTAAATAATAGTACATATTAAGGAGTAGTTGTGAGGTTTGTTGGGGTTTTTTAATATGCATTAATATATTTATTAGAGTCCAAAAATATAGATTCAACCTTATACTATTGGGTAAATGAGTGGAGCGGGTAGGGTAAGCTTCTCCCTTTACCGTACCCTATATAGATGCAGATAAAGCAGGTAAAGGATAAATGGGTGGTGGGTAAAAAATATGATTGCCCTTACCCTACCCTATAGGGTATGGGTAGTAGATAAACGGGTTATACCTTACCCATTTACAGCCCTAATCTTGCAGGTGGTATCTTTACAGTATACAAGCAAGTATTCATAGTTTATTTGTTAATAGTAATAGCATGCTTTGAGGTAGGCAGGATTGCCAACTTTTTAACGGCAAACATATGTAACCCATTTTTATTGTAAGAACTTTGTATTAAATTATTAACTGGCAATAGTGTATAAGAATTTCTAGAATTTATAAAAGTCACCGAACAAAGAAAAACCCATACTATAAAATATAAATGTTCAGGTGACAAGAATTCATACATTTCAATATTTGTTATGAGGGCATGATTTATTTCAGAGTAGAATTTTTTTAACAGGAAATATTAATACTTTCGGGAATTTCCATATTTACACATTTAGTTATGTTATCTGATGTGTTTATCTCAGATATACAATAACATTTTGACACCAGCAGGCACCCTGAGCCATGATCTGAGGGTCTCATTCCATTTATCAGATTTCATGTTTTGGTGTTATCGAGGTTGTTATAAACTAAATTCACTAATCAGCTTGCAAAAATATCTATTGCATTGGTAGACTAGAAAAAAGGTATGCATTAGTTCATACTTGTTAAAACGTCCCTGAGGTTATACCTTACCCATTTACAGCCCTAATCTTGCAGGTGGTATCTTTACAGTATACAAGCAAGTATTCATAGTTTATTTGTTAATAGTAATAGCATGCTTTGAGATAGGCAGGATTGCCAACTTTTTAATGGCAAACATATGTAACCCATTTTTATTGTAAGAACTTTGTATTAAATTATTAACTGACAATAGTGTATAAGAATTTCTAGAATTTATAAAAGTCACCGAACAAAGAAACCCATACTATAAAATATAAATGTTCAGGTGACAAGAATTCATACATTTCAATATTTGTTATCAGGGCATGATTTATTTCAGAGTAGAATTTTTTTAACAGGAAATATTAATACTTTCAGGAATTTCCATATTTACACATTTAGCTATGTTATCTGATGTGTTTATCTCAGATATACAATAACATTTTGACACTAGCAGGCACCCTGAGCCATGATCTGAGGGTCTCATTCCATTTATCAGATTTCATGTTTTGGTGTTATCGAGGTTGTTATAAACTAAATTCACTAATCAGCTTGCAAAAATATCTATTGCATTGGTAGACTAGAAAAAGGTATGCATTAGTTCATACTTGTTAAAACGTCCCTGAGGGTGCACCTTGCCATGCGCCTCGACTAAATTGCCACTTCGGGTATTTTTTGTGGGTCTTATGTCATAGCAATGGCATCTTGTGTAGTTTCATAAAATCCTAGAATTAGTCAAGCACGGTGTCCCCTAACAAAGGGACCCACGTTCGAATCTCAGTTGCCGTCTTGATTTACCACCCTCTCGGGCATTCGGCCTCCGCCACGGGCGTGGGAGAGAGGGGGGGATCTCTCTTTTAATCCCATAAAATCCTAGAGTTCACCTTAAATACTATCGTCTATATAAATTTATTGTCAAATATTATTTTAAATCAGGATTTCATACTTAATGCAAGTTTCCATAATTATTCTGGTCTGCCATTTTATTAGCTTTGAGGGCTATAATATGAACAGAGTCGTGAATATTCTGAAAACTTAAGATATGGGATTAAATCTTTAGATCATGCATTAATTATCCATTGTTTACATTGTTTAGAATTATTATCTTCATGTTTCTATTATTAGAAATGCAATTGACTATTTGTTTACACCATTAAAATGTATATATGAGCGGAAAACCGTTGTTACATGTATACTTACGTATATTACCACAAAAATATATGTATGTAAAGAAGGAAATGTTAACAGAAAACATAAAAAACATAAATGGAAATAGAAAAATATGTAGTAACGTACTGAGATTTATTAATTTTTAAGTTGCCAAGGCGACTCCTTAGGCAGGCTAAGGAGGCACTCAGCCTTAGTGCCTTGATGCCTTAAAAAAGTATGCATTAGTTTGACCCATTCATGGATTCGTATCACTATAACACCATCAAAGTTGAATTGGTTAGATGAAACAATGACGTTTCCACATTTTATATTCATATATACAAAGTTGAACGTGCGGAGAAACACTTTGGAAGCTTATAGATTTCATGTTAGGAGAAGCAAAACAAAATATATGCATTGCAACTTTTTCCAGTGCAAGAATCGTGAATGGTGGAGCCAAGTTGCATGGAGTGGACGTACCTAACTTAGAGAAATTTTGTTGTTTTGAGTTCTAATGTTCATATGGATGGCGATGTTTAAGACAAGTTTGTCATACGATCACAACTCGATGGATGACATGGAGTGCAAAATGGGACTGGAAGATCCCATTCAAATCAGAAAGAAAATTTCATAATACAGCTATACAACCCGTCATATTCTATGGGAATGATTATTGGGCGGTGAAGAAACAAGGTGTTAACAAGATGTTTGTGATATAAATGTCAACATTAAACTAAAACAAATGTGTAGCAAGAGAAGGAAAGATCGCTTAAAAAAATTACACAAGGAATGAAGTGAGGGAGGCAGGTATCAAGGACGAGCTACATGAAATTCACCACTTCAAAGCAATGCTATTGAGTTGAGCATTTTTTTAAAAGACAAGAGGTATGCCTAGATTAACTTCAGGAGAACTTACTTTACATTTTTGATGAAAAAGTGACTCATAACCGAGTTAAATGGAAACGAAGGAACCATGTCTCAACCTAACATGGTTGTGAGACTGAGGCTTAGATAATGACAATTTTGATTGATTTTGGTTTTCGGGGTGTACTTGATGAACCTGAAAACAGTTTGGGCTTGGGTTAGAGTCTAGGATGTACTTCAATATCCATTTTGTGGATCTTAAGTTTACCCCAAAGGAGTTGAACAAAAACGAAATCTAGTCAACCAAACCCGACTTCCATTTCTATATAGGGATCCAAAATCTATTGAAAAGGCATGAGTTCATCTAGCCACCTTGATGTTGTTGTACTGACTAGAGAACCTAGAGCCAAAAATATCAAAATAAGGACAAAACTCATTTAGCACCACAAATATATTAGAACATAATCATCATAATCAAGAAAATAGATGTATATAAAATTTGAGCCCATTTGGATGAGTGCAAGTCACTCATCTAAGGACAACAAAATCGACGCACATAACTATTTTGAAATGCATGATTTTTTCCTTTAGATGCATGACCTAAGTATTCGAATGAGCTCAAATTTATTATATAGAATGTTATTAAGATATTAAAGAATATCAATGGTTTAGCTTTTCAAAATAATTGTTTCATCATGGAAAACAACTGAGGTGTATAGCGCCTCCGGTACACTCGAGTGTATTCCAGCTTATATATATATATATATATATATATATATATATATATATATATATATATATATATATATATATATATATATATATATGTATATATATATATATATATATATATGTATATATATATATATATATATAGAGAGAGAGAGAGAGAGTCAGGCTAGAATACACTCGAGTGTACAGATCGCACGGATACACTCAAGTGTGTTTGCATATCAAGACTATTTTTTGCAAGATGTAAACCATTGATCCTCATTGTCATACTATAATTAGGCTACATACAAATTTTGAGCTCATTTGGATTAGTGTAAGTCACTCATCCGAGGGCAACAAAATCGACGCACGAAACTAATTTGAAATGCATAATTTTTGTGGTCTTTATAACATGACCTATAAATGTCCAAATGTGCTCAAATTTTTTATATGAGTTATTCACAAGATGATTAAGAAGATCAACGGATTAGATTTTTGAAAAAAATATTGCATCATGAAAAACTACTCGAGTGTATTCTGCTCCGAATACACTCGACTGTATTCTAGCCTGACTATATATATATAGATATATATATATAGAGAGAGAGAGAGAGAGTCAGGCTAGAATACACTCGAGTGTACGAATCGCACGAATACACTCAAGTGTGTTTACATAGCAAGACTATTTTTTGCAAAATGTAAACCGTTGATCTTCACTGTCATACTATAACTAGGCTACATACAAATTTTGAGCCCATTTGGATGAGTGTAAGTCACTCATCCAAGGGCAACAAAATCGACCCACGAAACTAATTTGAAATGTATAATTTTTGCGGTCTTCATAACATGAGCTATACATATCCAAATGTGCTCAAATTTTGTGTATGAGTTGTTCACGAGATGTTTAATAAGATTAACGGATTAGATTTTCAAAAAAAATATTGCATCATGAAAAACTACTTGAGTGTACTCCGCTCCGGATACACTCGAGTGTATTCTAGCCTGACTCTATATATATATATATATATATATATATATATATATATATATATATATATATATATATTGATCCAAAAATAATATCATTTGCCCCACCAAAATCAAAAAACCCGTCCATATATTTACTGACTGTATATTTTCTGCGCAATTACTTTTTAGTCGGATAGTTACTTTTTATATCAATACAGTTACTCTTTTGATCAGAAAGTTAATCTTGTGTACCATATAGTTACTCTTTTCGATGTGCGAGTCGCCAGCGGGTGGCGA